>OZ035830.1:18215313-18616885 GCA_964034765.1 Knipowitschia caucasica
CTGTGTGTCAAGTAGTAAGATGCTACTGCAGTGTTTCCCACACATAGGCGAATCTGTGGCGCACTGTCACAGATTGCGTTTTTTTTCTTTCTATTATTTAAATATTTAACACTATTTAAAACACGCAGCGTATTTGTTCCACTGCATGTTTTTTTCCCTTGCTCTCCGCATGTCTCGCTGTCACCCGCGCGTCTCTCTCACTACTCACACACACGGCCCCTCCCCTCCCTGCGTCTGTATCTATGAAAATGTCATCCCTGAAAGCGTGGCCTATTTGGTGCAGAGAAGACCCCTAGCAAACACGCGATTTCGCCTTTCTTAGAAAGTTAATTAGAGTCGCAAGGTTGGGGTAAATTGTAGTTGGGTTGTCAGCAATGTTCCCTAAGCTGCACGCATGCGGAAAAGCGCCCGACACAGAAGTCTGAAGCTGCGTTTGATAAAGAACACTGCACACCGTGAACTCGCGCACTCGGTCTTGCGAGTGGTGTCTCACGAGCACTACACCAGCTGCAGTGTGTGCGTGGAGCCACAAACACACCTCACGCGCACGCACTTATGTAGGGAAGACCAGGGGCCGTATTCCTAAAGATTCTGAGAGTCCTCTCAGAGAGCTCTTATCTTAACCTAAAAACTCCTAGCTAGGAGTCTTAGCTTAAAAGTTATTCCAGAACACTCTTAGAGAACTCTGAGCAAGGAATTGACAACAACTTTTATCTTAGTGAGGAGGCGTGGCCGACCCCGTTGCTAGGTATGAGTCATCATTTCAGACGCTGTGATTGGTTGATCCTAAAAGTTAGAACAAACATATTTTTGATGATAATAGGCAAAATAGTGGGGGCGACAGTAGCTCAGTTGGTAGAGCATTGGCCTTAAGCCCAGAAGGTCGTGGGTTCAATTCCCACCTCTGCACCTTCTCCACCGACTCCCACTGATGACTGCTGTCGTTGTGTCCTTGGGCAAGACACTTAACCCCACTTTGCCCCAAAGCCCCCACTGAAAGATCAAGGCTATGCTCACACTCAGAGAGCAGCCGTCCTCCTGTGGACTCACCACCTGCAGAGGGTCAGTGAGGGGCTGGTGCTATGAGACTTGGGTGGCATCTCTGACTGCCACCCCCCTGACCCAGAAATGGATTAAAGGGAAGAAAATGGATGGATGGATGGATAGGCAAAATAAGGGCCCTAAAATGGACAAACTCAATCATGGAATCTAATCTTAGGAACACTGTGTTATTGTAAATAATAACCAAAAGCTATAAAGTCAGATATATCAATGGTACATAAATACTGTGAATAGTAAAGTTAGACTTATACACCATCATCAGAGCTTGCTCAGCACCAATTTATCACACATAATACGTATATATCATGAGCACTTATAATTTTATATATATATATATATAATTTAAATATTACTCTATATATAATATACATGATAAAGAAAATTATTATTATAAATATTATATGGATAAATGATGATAATGATAACGTTAGGATTAGTAAAGGCTGTGATATGTATAGACTTATAAGAAATTAAGGAAACAATATTAATATAAACATATTATACATACACTGTACTAATCAAGTACAAGGGAGGTTAAAAGTCTTATCCTCTCCCACTCCTTTTTGAGCTGGATTGTTGTTAATAAAACAAAACTGTATATTTGTACTTCTATTCTGTTGTTGTTTTGTTTGTTTTGTCCTTTTTTTTCTTGTTTGCCATGGCTCAAAATAAACTATTCATTCATTCGTACTGAATGTGTGACAATTTAGGACCACTTTTTCCTCTCTTTCAACTTTTACCATTTCTACTTACTTTTGTGTAACAAAGGTAAAATGGATGAGGTGTTATTGCTGACCAGCCAATGAGAAGCTGGTCACATGATTGACTTTTAAATATACCACAAACATGATTCCTGCTTGAATCTGTAGCGTTTCACTGATTCACTGTCATCCAGTGTATAGAATATTTCTCCTGTCTCCACCGTCCACCATTTTGTGCTCTTAGGGAACTTTTAAGTCGCTAAAAGTCGTCCTCCTCAACTCTTAAGGGATCTCCCCTTAAGAGCACTCTTAAGAGCTAGGATTTTTTAGGAATAGCTTTTATCTTAACTAGGAGCTACTCCTCACTTTTAGGGGAAATTCTAAGAGTTGGTCAAGATTCTAAGAAAATTCTTAGAATTTGGCCACTAGGAGCAACTTTTAGCAGTAAGAATCTTTAGGAATACGGCCCCAGGTCTGGTCAGACCAGCGTCCTCTTCAGTTTAGCACAAAGTTGCCTATTGCTGAGTAAAGTTGATTGTGTGGGAATATGACAATTATTATCTTAGATAAATATTGGTCCATGTGTTTTATTTTATAATGCATACTTATTTGAATAATGATTAAGTGAATATTGAACCGAATCATAGTTGGTTGAAGCTGGAGTATCTTAAATAAATGAGATCAGCAGGTGTACAGGTTTTCAACAGAGATCTCTCGCTCAAAGTGTTCCACTTGCCGCTCAGGGGGTTGTGTTTTTGCCCTGACCCATGAAAAATTAGAGGGAACATTGTTTGTCAGGTCCAAACACTATATGTAGCAGCTTTGAATCAAATAAACGTATTGTAGATAATGTTTTTTTTTTACTCGTACACTGAATGTTTGCTGCTTCAATCCAGATTATTATTGAAAAGTATTTTCCGCAAAACATTTCCGGCAGAGGGGGGCCCCACACATTGATTCCAATCCTGTGGGAAACACTGTACTGTATTGTCAAAGCCCCTTTGACCACCGCTATTCATTTACACGTTTCTTAGTCGTCAAGGTGAGGATGTGTTGTGCCTAACGATGCAACAGCATTACTCTTCCTTATATCATGGACTGTTAAGCCTCTAAATGCGTTTAGCAATATCATTGCTGTTGAATGTCTCACAGTAGGTCTCCTGCTTCTCTTCTGTGTATTCCCCTTATGTGGCTCCCATGACTCGTTACCAGCTAAGGAACAATGACACCACATCAGACCACCACTAAGGCCTTAACCCCCTCTCACTCTATTTCTCTCAGCCTCCGCTCAGGCGCAGTGCTCCCTCCTACACACTGAAACAAATGTGCACGAGGTCAATGAGCCCAGGGCAGGGGCAGAGCTCCTGACCTCTTGGCTCGTAGGGAAGAATATAGCACTGATCATGGGAGACACACCCTCTAGCTGACTGATTCCACTTTACCACTCCTAGCCCATGCAGATCTCTGTATAAACTACTGTATCCAAATATATGATTGGATCTCGAGCTACACTATTTTTCAACAGAGGAAGTGCTCTGCAAACTTTCTATAAACCGTCAATCACAGGAAGTTTTATTGTTGGAAATAAAATATTGTTGGTTAACTTGCGTCGTTTTAGTATATTTAGCCGGAGAGGAGTGGGTGGGAGCGCTCAGCCACTTTTACAAACCAATTATAATAAGCCTTTTGATCTCAATGTGTTTCAAACAAATCAATTTCCTTCTCTGTAGGTGTGTGCATATCTCACTGTTTCCACTTAGGTTTATTATTCTCTCTTTAATGAGCAGACACGTTACAAGAAAACTGTGGGTGTGTGGGGGTGTATATGCATTCCTTTAGTCGTGGTTTTTAGGCTGCATTTAAGCAGTTTGTCATTTCTGGGCATTTTTTAGCTGTTTATCTTATATTGTTTTGAGTGCTTACTATTCCCACTGTTCTGTACTCTGTGGCGACATTGAAATCCCCCCACTGTTGAACAAAATCAGGTTCTCTTATCTGATGAATATGCAAAATGAACGGGAGACCATGTGACTATGGTAGAAGTAAACATTCTATATGGTTTCCAGCCTTCGCAGTAGAATGCCGTGGTCTATTGTGTCAAATGCAGCGCTGAGGTCCAGTAGGACCAACACTGACACTTGTCCATTATCAGTAGCTAGTAGTAAGTCATTTGAAACTTTGGCTAGTGTTGTTTCAGTGCTATGATGAGCTCTGAACAATTAAAAAAAAATTGGTAGATTCAATATTAGTGTTCTGTATATGTATTATTAAATTCAATTTTAACTTTATAGTTGTGCTGTGGCCACTGCTAATCACGTGAGAAAATCTACAGAAACCAAAAATCCAGCAAGACCCCACACTTGTCCAGTTTCCCCTCCTTGTGAGCTGCTTTCATGCACAAGACTCTTCATCTGATGAAGAGGCGGATGAGTAGTAATTTTCATACTGGAAACCCGCATTGTTGGACTTGGTATATATACTATGAACGTGCTATGTATTTTTTTTATGTTTTTTATTTTTAGACCTGTGTTGAGGCGTCTTACTGGAAATATGTAGGACTGGGATTTTTTTTCTTCACATAATTAAAGGAGCAGTATGTAAAAAATCTGGCCAAAAGTGGTATTGCAGTCAGTTAATATTTTGTAGTCCTCTCCCACTCTCCCTGACTCAGGTTGCCAGATACACAACAAATCCAGCAGCAAACACAAGGGAATTATTTTATCAGTTGTTTGTCTGTCTCCATTCACATTGCCATGATAGCCGTGCTAATGTTGTTTGAATGTTTTGAATGAATGTTTTTTATTTTTTATTTGGACATTTGAGATGAGAAAAATAAATAAAAGCAATTTAGTTATGCATAGATTATGCAAAATAAATAAGCAATACATTATTTTAATAGGGGTACATGTGGTCTCAAATTATTCTTTTTACAAATAAGCTATAATCTGCTAAAAACGTCTTGATTATTGTCTTTTACCTGATTTTGAGCACTCTGTCATAAAATGCAGTGTTATGCAAGTAGACACTGTCTGGACTCGAACCCTGGTTGCTGGATCATCAGTTACGTGCCTTAACTGTTAGGCCATCCTTAGACACATTATGCATAGTGGAGGGAAACGGAGTCAATCCAGCAAGTTTTGCATATGCATCACACAAAAACTTTTATCTGCTGCCTCAATATTAAGTCTTTGTTTTGTCATAAATGATTTGAGAGTCATAATAAGACCTTTTTTAGTTCTGCGCCACATGTTATTTTACCAGTGAGATTAGCCGCGAGTAGTTCTGGCAACCCGGATCACTCACTTCCTGATTGGTTACGGGTCGTAAAACTAATTTTGATATTCAAATATCTCGGCTGAACTACTGTTATCAGTTAAAGATTAATTCGAAAAGAGCATGATTTAATAACACCTTTTGAAATATTGGGGCCATTTAAGGATGACTTGACATGCAAATATTACATACTGCTACTTTAACACTGCTTTAACAAGAAATGCAGTGCTCAATGATATTGTTTATCAAGATATGCCCAACGCGTCTTTAGTTAACCAGATTGCCCCATCAGTTTGTTTTTCAACCTTTTGCACCTTTCTCTCCCACATGTTTCTAATGTGGATTATTTTCAAAGCTTAACGAAAGGGTCCTTAAGCGCTTTATGTGGCTGTTCATACAATGTGTCGACTCATGTCTCCAGTCATACGACATTTGAAAATATTGACTAATAAAGCACTTAACACCCATTATCCTTTTAGTTTTTAAGACTTAGAACTGTGAATGCTGTTGTACTATTATCTATGAGATGTTTTTTAAGGCGCTAAGGATAACTCTTCTGTTATCTACAGTTCACAGTTGAAAACCTTGTAAATAAACCATGTGCTACTGCTGTTCTGGCTTAAGTCCTCTGAGGGAAAAAAACCTTTGGGTTAATGTAAGGGTCACTAATGCCTCAGAGCGAGGGGAGAAAATACTAGTTATTTTTACTTCTACCTTGTTTTTCCATATAATTGCTGGATTGTTTTCCATCTGTAATTCTGTTGATGACTGAAGGCTGTACGTCTGCTTTGTGCTTCTACTGAGGCATAAATGTAAGATTTGATATAAGAACTAGAATGTGAAATGTATTTGTGGCATAGGCCTGTCACAATGAACATTTTTATAGACAATATGTTGCATAAAGGAGCAATACATAAAAATCTGTCCGAAAGTGGATACTGCAACCTCTCCCATTCTCCCTGACTCAGGTTGCCAGATGTGCAGCTGGGACCATAAGAGCTGAATAGACAACAAATCTATAACCAACACCTTTTTCACAGTCATCCCCAATAGAAATCTTTGTTCATTCCTTGTTTTGTCACTAAGGATTTGAGAATCATAACAAGAACTTTTGTAGTTCTGCAGCCACGTGTTACTTTACCAGTGAGATTCTGATAAGTAAAACGGTGGCGGGCAGGACATCAAAATTAAAACAATAAAAACTTGTAGGGGCTGTAAATCCTGGCTGAACTACTCTTCTCAGTTAGCGATTTTTTTGAAAAGAGCATGGCTTATTAATGCCTTTTGACAACCATTTAATGATGACTTGACATAAGAACATTGTGATAAACAATAATATTGAAACTGCCGTCATGCAACACAAACATTTACAACATGGTAGCCTTATCCCTGTAAAGTAATACTTAAATATCTCAATTTTGTCAAAAAGCCTGCAGTGAGAAATTAAATTGTAGAATGAAGTCATGGACATTGGTCATTTGCCCTTTATGGACCAATACCTTAATCCAATGTGTTTTCTGTTTTATTTATTGATTTTCTGATTTATGTTGGCGAATTCAACCGTTGTGTAAAGTCCTCAGAGATAACTACTGTTGTGATTTAAGGCTATACAAAAATAAATTGAATGTAATTGTTTAGCCATAACAATGACAATGGCAAAACTTCTTAAAGTAAAAAGACGATAAATATTTAATCCCAACCTTTCCTGTTCCTTCCATGAATTATTTAATGATTAGTCGATATTTTATTTATTGTGACAGACTTATTGTCATGGATTTTGCAGGGCTTTCTGCGAACTGCTAAGCCTGTTGCTTAAAGAAGCCACAAATGTATCTGCTATAACGGTAACCATCACACTGTAGTAAAGCTTTACCTCATTCCCTCTTTATAGTTGAGGAACAGCCGAAAACCCGCCTTCATTCATGGCCTTATCTGGTTTGAACACATCGATGTGCTTCCATCGCCAAGCGCAGCCTCTTTACTACGGATGATAAAAAACACAACTATGAATGCGCACATATGCTTTGTCCTGCTCTTTCTCTTCATGCCATTCCTCCCTCGTTACATCTCTGTTTTAGATTCAAATGAGCTAAGTGTAGTTAAACCAGAGTGTCATCACGGTGTGTGCATAATCTCTTTTCTGCCTTTTCTCTTTTGCGGGAGATTATCCTGTTTTTAAACGAAAAAGGGCCTTCCTCGCTTCACTCGGTTTTAAATCTCAGCCAGCTGTTGGTTTGCGTCGCCCGCCAACATTCCGATGTCTCATCCCGAAACCATTACCATTTAAATGTTCCTGGTGATATGACATTTGAGCAGGGGCTGACAGCAGATGTGCTTCTGTGAATGCCATCATTGCGTGTGTATTTTTAATTGAGAATCGAGGATGTTGATCAAATTAGAATGTCTGGGAATTTATAAATGTGTGGATATGAATTTAGATATGTATCTTATCCAAATTATTTTCATAGAGGCAAGCTGAACAAGGTTTTCTGTATCTGAGACTTAAGTAAATATGCATGCACACCTACACTCTTACACCCACCTTCTGCTGTGCGTCTCATGGTCACAGTATAATTTTCCTTTGTCCACCCCCATTCAATTTACATATGTGCATAAAGCATGTTGGTGTATTGGAAAGAACAGCTCTGAAGTCTCCACGCTTGTTTGGAATGTGTTCCTCAAAATACTTGCAGCCCCAGATAACACAAGATGCACTTTTAGTTCTGTTTGTGTATGCTGCTGTTTATTTGCTTTCTTACCTGGGGGGATAGTGACATACTCCACGGTATAGGCTCATCTGCAGATTTAAAAAGTTGGCCTACTTTGATGTCACCGATAGCGTGCATGAAAAGGAAGAACTAAAGAGCAACAACATCAAACGATGAAGTTGGCTAGATATGAGCATTAACCCCACCGCCTTCTCCCTCTCCCTCTCTCCTCCTGATTCTCTTCTTATCTCTTTCTGATAAAGGCCTGCTCATGAGGATGACAATGATGGAAGGGGAAAAAATGTGGTCCAAAGTGTGCAAATAAAGATGGCTGTGTGGGAAATGATCAAGTGCAGGCAAGTTGGAAAGAGAAGACCCATTGAAAGCGTCCATTTTCTGTCTTCGATCTCATTTGGATTGTGAACAGTAGCCCTAAGCTGCTGCTGATGAGTTTCTGGCTGACAAGTGAGTTATTGGGGGCTATTATACGATCTTTCTTATTCTGCCATTGGCTCTGTCTGTGCAACACTTGCATACAAGTCTTTATATTAAAGCTTCAGACATACTTTATCATAATAACTTTGTATTTGTGCTTTAAATATTGATGCAGTGCAATGTGACTGATTACATTGTGAAAGCGGATAACGCCGTCTCGCATGCGACATCAAGAAGATCTCTTACCATTTGTAAGATCAATGTGTCGGATGAAAAAACGCACACGCACCTTTTGATATTCCAGATATAGATTATTCTGGATTAGAGTGGGGCCACTTATTCCGATTCATTTAAAAAAGTTAGTTTAATTGATAAAGGATGTTTTTTATATCATTGGTTGCGACCTTTGCGACCACCAGAGTCCGCATGCGCCATTATGGACAAATTTGATGGATTTACTGGCACCTTCATACTTTTATAATGTATCGCCGCAATCAAGTGAAGAAAACCTGCACTCAGTATCAATATATAACGCTTGTCACAACTAAAAAATCAAAATGGAAGAACGAGAACATTGTAACACATTGTAATCCCTTTATGACAAAATTGTTACGGAATGAACGAGAAATAAGTGTCTTTTTGTATGCCACTACTGTCGTAACACCCCACTGTTGCCATGGCGAATATGAATAACCCAGTGTGCCAATTACAGCCAACACCGGTGGTCTGTACAAATACTCTGAGGACCCAGGGCCCGTTGCTCCCACTTTCCTGGACCTTAGATCTGGTGGAAATTTGCAAAGTGTGATTCTGTCATCATGAGGTGAAAACAGAACATGGTTTGTTAAAAGGCTTAGTAAATGTTTTTGATGTGATCATAATCATCTCATCTGATTTTTTCAACATTTTGCACTTTGGCACAGATGCCACATGCCAGTCAGGCCTCAAAACCTTTCAATATTTTGAAATCTTGAACACAGAGGGATCACTCAAGCATATCCGCTGAGCCAGTTGCCTCCAGAGTGTTATAATGCAGTATGCCACACCTATTCAATAAGAAAAGCCAGCCCCCATGCATGTGTATGGATCGCACAGAAGCTCACAAGACGCACAGTGGGGGCACACTGCTTTGGTGAATCAGAGGCCGAAGCTCATGGAGACATCTGTCTTCGCTCCTGGAACAGAACGACCTGCGTTGGCTCAGCAATGAATACCACCTGGAATGCATAATCATAGGAAAAGTGGTGTCTGGCGTGTAAATAACGGGCACATTCAGTACGCAGATCTCCTGTTTAAATTGCATGGAAACATGTCGTGCGTCAACAAGAAAGGTTCTGAATTTCAATCCCCCCATGTTACGCTCACCCCAGCTTAATTCTATGTGAGTGCCATGTAGAATTACCTTTTTTCTTTGCATTTCAAGGGCACACTCCTCCACCCACACAGCTGAAGTGAGCGCGTGCACTAAAATAGACAACCACACCCACAGTGCACCCGTGCATGATACTATATGCACGTGCATGTACTAGTCACATTCACACAGAAAAACTAAAACCCTAAATGGCTCCTACAGAGGGCGTCTGCAGATTTTGCAGTGCATTCACACAGGATAAGCAATATCTGCAAAATACTTTATTATATGACTTGGGCCATACGCGCGCTCTGATTGGTTGATTTGCGGTCTGATATTTTCCCATCTGGGACCGTTACCATGACAATCAAAAGCATTGGTAAAGACACGAGAGTCATATAATAAAACATTTATTGACCTTGCTTGCTCGGTCTGTGCAGAGAAATATCAGACCTTGGCCTTTTTGCACAGACCTCGCCACGGCTCGGTCTGTACATTAAGTCTGATATTTCTCCATACAGACCTCGCGCTCGGTTAATAAGCCGTTAATATTTTCTCTGACATCTCACATAACGGCCGCATGTGCGAGGGTCTCTTCACGCAGTCCAGAGAGTCGCGTCTGACCACAGCAGCCACAGAGACCATGAGGACAAACATTTTACTGCTCTACAGTTCTCTGGCCCATACTGTCTGTAATGTTTAATAATAGTTTGTATGGACTACTTGTGAACCACATACTAATATAACGGCTTAGTAACGGCTGCAGCAACACGTATGTACTGTTTTATGACAGAGTGCAAAGTAAACGTACAAACACAACCCATCGGTCTGATCTTTTAGTGTCAGTGAACACATTACACTGTCCTCTACACTTCTCCATAGACCTCGCAGATAACTCCTCTGCTTATTGACAAAAAACAACGCAGAAAGTCAAGCGAAAGAGGCCATAGCGATCACACTCACTGACATGCAGATTCTCACGGGATTAGTATTCTCACAGTCTGTGTTTGGACAAATACAGGAGGTTATTTGCATATTAAATTATACTAAATTAGAGCGAATAGGGCTGATGTCAATAAACTTGTTTCACTTCCGGGTAATCGATTGACAAATACATATTGAAAAAGGTTAATTATTGCATTTTTCTAGTTCCCAAATCCGGTTATAATAATATATATGTCTTATAAGCAATGAGAAAAAACAAAATGGTCATTTTTGTATATTGCTGTGAGCCTGAAAATGCAAAACAACCTTTTTTCGATTTTCCTTTTCCCTTCAAAAATAGAAAATGTATTGAACGCAAAAGTACACGGACCTTATTCCCAAAGATTTGGCTATATTTTTTAAATAATACATTGAATTGAATCGAAACCATTAAACTATTATCCTCCTTTCAAGACTACACAAAAACAAAGACTAATGCAAACACTACACTAAGACAAAAATGTACTTGCTACAACTTTATACAAAACCAAAATGAATCTGAACATATTTAATGTTGTCCCAGGGGAGAACTAAAAGCAAACTAAATGTGAACCTGTATCAAGACGAGAAAACACAAACTTCACACTTTTTAAATCAAACAAACCCAAACTAACAATAGCAAAATGAAGCACATTAAAACATGAGTAAACTCTGTAGACGTGACTTGTTTCTGCTTCTTTGTTAATGAGAATGTTATTATCCAATGACAAAGGATGTCTTTTTCTGTTGACACGACAATAAATGGTTCACACAAAATATTCAACTGTTACTTTCCTAATGTACAAAGAAGTTAAAAATGTAATTTATGCCATATACATTATGAAATAAATAAATTCATGGCCTTTAGTGGCTTAGTCAAATTTGATTAAAAATACAATATTCTTTTTGGTTTTTACCTGCCCATTCCTGAGTGTAATCAGGCTCTTCATTAATATGAATGGACGATGGTTGTATCTGACGACCTAAGAAGCAATCCATGTTATTGACGGAATGCTAATCATTTAGGGAGTCACGTCGTCATGTTAATACACCAGTGACGTCGCCCGGCATGGCGCAGCCGGGGCCCCACCCTGGAGCCAGGCCTGGGGTCGGGGCTCGTATGCGAGCGCCTGGTGGCTCAGCCCGAAGGGATGACGTGGGCAGTCCCTCCTGTGGGCCCACCACCTGCAGAGGGGTCCGTGGTGGCGCGGTGCTGAGAGGACTGGGCGGCAGTCGAAGGCGGAGACCTCGGCGACCCAGTCCGCACACACAACATCTGGCTCTTGGGACGTGGAACGTCACCTCACTGGGGGGGAAGGAGCCCGAGCTCGTGGGGGAGGTTGAGCGATACCGACTAGAGATAGTCAGCCTCACCTCCAACCCCTCCTTGAGAGGGGTTGGACGCTCCACTTTTCTGGTGTTTCTCGCGGGGAGAGGCGGCGAGCTGGGGTGGCCATTCTCATTGCCCCCCATCTCAGCCGCCACGTTTTGGAGTTCTCCCCGGTGAATGAGAGGGTCGCGTCCCTCCGCCTCCGGGTGGGGGACAAGTCTCTCATTGTTGTGACGGCCTACGGGCCTAACAGCAGTGCGGAGTACCCGGCCTTCTTGGAGTCCTTGGGAGGGGTACTGGACGGTGCACCGCCCGGGGACTCCGTTATTCTCCTGGGGGACTTCAACGCCCATGTGGGAAGCGCCAGTGACACTTGGAGAGGGGTGATCGGGAAGAACGGCCCCCCTGATCTGAACCCGAGCGGTGTTCAGTTGTTGGACTTCTGTGCCAGTCACGGTTTGTCCATCACGAACACCATGTTCAAGCACAAGGGTGTCCACCAGTGCACGTGGCACCAGGACACCCTAGGCCGGAGGTCGATGATCAACTTTGTTGTCTGACCTTCGACCGCGTGTCTCGGACACTCGGGTAAAGAGAGGGGCGGAGCTGTCAACCGATCATCACCTGGTCGTGAGTTGGATCCGCTGGCAGGGGAAGAAGCCGGTCAGACCTGGCAGGCCCAAGCGTATAGTGAGGGTCTGCTGGGAACGTCTCGCTGAGCCCCCTGTCAGACGGACTTTCAACTCACACCTCCGGGAGAGCTTCTCCCAGGTCCCGGTGGAGGAGGGGGACATGGAGTCCGAGTGGACCATGTTTTCTGCCTCAATCGCAGATGCGGCGGCTCGTAGCTGTGGTCGCAAGGTCTCTGGTACTGGTCCCGGCGGCAACCCCCGAACCCGGTGGTGGACACCGGCAGTAAGGGATGCTGTCAGGCTGAAGAAGGAGTCCTATCGAGCTATGATGGTTCGGCGGACTCCTGAGGCAGCTGTCCAGTACCGTCAGGCCAAGCGTGCCGCGGCCCGGGCTTTTGCCTCTGCAACAGCCCGGGCCGCGGGAGGAGTTCGGAGAGTCCATGGAGCATGACTATCGGTCGACCTCGAAGAGATTCTGGCAAACCATCCGGCGCCTCAGGAGGGGGAAGCAGTTCTTTGCCAACACCATGTATGGTGTGGGTGGAGAGCTGCTGACCTCGACTGGGGATATTGTCGGGCGGTGGAAGAAATACTTTGAGGTTCTCCTCAATCCCCCCGTCACGTGCTCCGTTACAGAGGCAGAGGCCGAGGATGTTGGGGCAGATACATCCATCTCCCTGGCTGAGGTCGGTTGGCAGCCTCCATGGTGGCAAGGCTCCGGGTGTGGATGAGATCCGTCCTGATTATCTAAAGTCTCTGGATGTTGTAGGACTGTCTTGGCTGACACGTCTCTGCAACATTGCGTGGCGATCGGGGGCGGTGCCAATGGAGTGGCAGACCGGGGTGGTGGTCCTTCTCTACAAGAAGGGGGACCGGAAGGTGTGTTCCAATTATCGTGGGATTACACTCCTCAGCCTCCCCGGTAAGGTCTACTCCAAGGTACTGGAGAGGAGGCTACGGCCGATGGTCAAATCTCGGATTCAGGAGGAGCAGTGTGGCTTTCGTCCCGGTCGCGGAACACTGGACCAGCTCTATACTCTCCATCGGATACTCGAGGGTTCATGGGAGTTCGCCCAACCTGTCCACATGTGCTTTGTGGATTTGGAGAAGGCGTTCGACTGTGTTCCCCGGGGTGTCCTTTGGGGGGTTCTCCGGGAGTACGGGGTCTGAGGTCCTCTGCTGAGGGCCGTCCGATCCCTGTATGACCGGAGCCAGAGCTGTGTTCGCATTGCCGGCAGTAAGTCAGACCTGTTCCCGGTGAATGTTGCCCCCGACAGGGCTGCCCTTTGTCACCGGTTCTGTTCACTGTGTTTATGGACAGAATTTCGAGGCGCAGCCAGGGGTCGGAGGGGGTCCGGTTCGGAGACCACAGGATTTCATCTCTGCTGTTTGCGGACGATGTTGTCCTGTTGGCTCCAACGAACCAGGACCTGCAGCATGCACTGGGACGGATTGCAGCCGAGGCCTTCACGGATTGTGAAGCGGCTGGGATGAGAATCAGCACCTCCAAATCCGAGGCCATGGTGCTCGACCGGAAAAAGGTGCCTTGCCCTCTACAGGTGGGTGGAGAGGTCCTTCCTCAAGTGCAGGAGTTCAAGTATCTCGGGGTCTTGTTCACGAGTGAGGGAAGAATGGAGCGTGAGATTGACAGGCGGATTGGTGCAGCGTGCGCAGTGATGCGGTCGCTGTATCGGGCCGTTGTGGTAAAGAGGGAGCTGAGCCGAAAGGCGAAGCTCTCGATTTACCGGTTAATCTTCGTTCCCTCCCTCACCTATGGTCATGAGCTTTGGGTAATGACCAAAAGAACGAGATCGCGGATACAAGCGGTCGAAATGAGCTTCCTCCGCAGAGTGGCTGGGCGCTCCCTTAGAGATAGGGTGAGGAGCTCAGTCACACGGGAGGAGCTCGGAGTAGAGCCGCTGCTTCTCCACGTCGAGAGGAACCAGTTGAGGTGGCTCGGGCATCTGTTCCGGATGCCTCCTGGATGCCTCCCTGGGGAGGTGTTCCGGGCACGCCCCACCGGGAGGAGGCCCCGGGGAAGACCTAGGACACGCTGGAGGGACTATGTCTCCCAGCTGGTCTGGGAACGCCTTGGGGTCCCCCCGGACGAGCTGGAGGAAGTGTGTGTGGATAGGGAAGTCTGGGCGTCTCTGCTTAGAATGCTGCCCCCGCGACCCGGCAACGGATAAAGCGGAAGAAAATGGATGGATGGATGGACGTCGTCATGTTTTGCCACAGTGTTTTGCATGTTTTTTTCCTAGCTTACCGCGGTCTGATGCCTCTTCATCGGCGGAGCACTTTTTATAGAAAAAACTACCAACTTTGCACATTTGGCTGCTTCAGCTTCAAGAGCTTTCCTTTTTTTATTCTTATCTTTTCTGCTCCGCCCTTGATTTTGTCCGTTCCATTTTACAAACACTCGCGTCAGATGTCAGGCCAGTGAGTAACTGCACTTGCTTCAGGTCTATCTGTCATTCAACCTGATCTTTGGCCCCGCGCTCTCTGTTAGTCCCGCCTACAATCTACAGACAACCAACCAGGCCGTAGCAGAACACATCGTAACCAATGAAAGCGGCCAAATGAGACTAGCCAGAAGTGTGCGTGCTGTTTACAGGTCCGAGAAGGCTGCAGTGAGCAGCGGTGTCAGGAAAGCATGGCCGCCGGCCAAGTCCAACCAGCAACATACAACATCCAGCCCACCGGCCCTTAGCCCAACCGGCCCACCGGGAAATCTCCTGGCTCTCCCGATTAGCCACGCCGGCACTGCACATAGGGATGTAAATCGGTGACCGTTTAACCGGTGGTTGACCGTCACAGCGTTAACCGGTCAAAGCTGTCGGTTAAAAAAGAGAAAAAGGGGAGGGGGGAGGTCTCTTCATAACGCTATTTTAAGCCCTATTTGCACGGTGTAACGAGCGGGTCCATATCTAGCTGTGTGCGCCAATGTATCAGTAAACTCCGGGCCAACTCTCACGCCGCACGCGCACACACACACACACACTTTCCCCCCTCCATTGATACGTAACATCCACACGCATCATCTCTCCCCTCTGTTACCGCCTGCTAGTTGCATACTGGTGCGGGTCAGGACTACATTGGAGCTTATATTTACACACACATACATGTATTGTACACACACACATACCGGTCTGTCGCGCTCCTCTGTATCACACAGCCCAAAGGAATCCTTGCAAATACGCGGCTCGAGTCAAACCACATGAAACATGTTTGTGCTGCTGGTCCTTGGCATTAGATCAGCTCCACACACATCACTTTTAAACGTTAGCGGAGACCTGCGAGACGTGTCACTCACTGCTCTGACCATGTGAACGAACCGTCTTTTGCTTAAAAAAGCTTTAACCCGCAGCACAGAAGTATGGGAAGATTAAAAAAGCAGTTCTCTGTGCGCAAAGGAGCCGAAGCTGTTGCGGGTTTTGGCGCCGCTGTCTCGGCTCTGATCCAGTAGAACGCATAGCTGCTCTTATGGAAAGTACGCGGCTCAAAATGGCTGTTATTTCAAAGAACGTGGAATATTTTAAACTGCGCGGTAAACCGGTTTCAACCAGTTAATGAGGCTCGGTGGTCGGTCATGAAAATTCATAGTTTTTTACATCCCTAGTTGCCCATAATCCTGTACTGTCGCTTTAAGAGAAAGGTGTTTCCTTCGCTGCGCCCCAGAGCCTCACTCAGTCTGCGCCTAGCGTCTGAGGAGGTGGGTCACGTTTAACGCTTCATGATTTCGGTTTGAATAAATAGAAAACTTTTGAATCCATGTTTTGAGTATGTAGTTTATGTAGTCACATGTGAGAGCTAGCTGCTAACAGGGGACTGCGAGCGTGTGATATTGAGAGACCATGAGGATTTGAGTTTTATTTTATTTTATACAGAACTGCAGATAAAGCCAACCAGTGATCCTACATGTGTCGTTGTGGTCCTTAATCAGCCAGTGCACCCCTATGTCAGACTGTACATTTCCCTATTTCTGTTTCTAAAGTTCATTGTATGACGTCATAGTTTATATCTGTTCATAGCCACATGAACAGACCCAGGACTGAGGCTGTAGACCCAGGACTGAGGCTGCAGACCCAGGACTGAGGCTGTAGAAGTGGCTCCTCTACAGGGTGAGGGGTGTAGCCCATGGGTGGGGAGCAACCAGCTTTAATTGCAGAACGCAATGTTTAATGTTGAAAGATAACTGTCATTTCTCACTTCTACCACCATCAATGTCAAACATATTATAATTATTTGATGTGTCTTTGTTGTGTTTGTTGCAGATCTACAAAGTCCATCTACAGAATGGGGTTCACCTGTGATCAGTGTGGAAAGACCTGCAGCTCTGCTTCTGATCTAAAGAGACACCACAGAACTCACACTGGAGGAAAACCATACGAGTGTGATCTGTGTGGAACATGTTTTACTACAAAACAACGTCTCAAGGTCCACAACAGAATCCACACTGGAGAAAAACCCTTCAGCTGCGACGATTGTGATCAGAGTTTTAGACAAGAGGGTACTCTCAAAGCTCATCAGAGGATCCACACAGGAGAGAAACCATTTGAGTGTGACCAGTGTGAAAAAACATTTAGGACCAAACGTCAGCTCTCACTACATCAGCATGTCCACACAGGAGAGAGACCTCACCAATGTGACCAGTGTGAAAAGACTTTTACACGTTTATCTGACCTCACTCGTCACTACAGAATCCACACTGGAGATAAACCATTCGTCTGTGGAGACTGTGGGAAGACGTTTACTCACTCTTCCACCTACAAAGCACATGAGAGAATCCACACTGGAGAAAAGCCATTTGCATGTGACTTCTGCAGTAAAACCTTTAAAACTGCAGCAGATCGCACACTTCACCATCGGAGCCACACTGGAGAGAAGCCGTACGAGTGTGACCAGTGTGGAACATGTTTTTCCCGAAGAGGAAGTCTTAACGATCACAAAAGAATCCACACTGGAGAGAAGCTGTATGAGTGTGACCAGTGTGGAACATGTTTTTCCCGAAGAGGAAGTCTTAACCAGCACAAAAGAATCCACACTGGAAAGAATCCGTACGAGTGTGACCAGTGTGGAACATTTTTTTCCCAAAGAGGACATCTTAACCAGCACAAAACAATCCACACTGGAGAGAAACCCTTCAGCTGCGACGATTGTGGTCAGAGTTTTTCTCGGAGTGGTCATCTCAAAGTGCATCAGAGGATCCACACTGGAGAGAAACCATTTGTCTGTGAAAAGTGTGGAAAGTCTTTTACTCATGGTTCATCTCTTACTAAACACATTAAAACCTGTAGAGAAGCAGGTCTGAAGCAGGTCTGAAGCATCTGGACCAAAGTGAAGGAGACAGAGCTGAGGCTGCATCCTGTGAACCCAGAGTCAGACTCTACAGGATCTCACTTCAGTCTTAACTCCTGGTTTGGGGAAAGAATCCATTCTGTTCAGTGTTTCATTTTCATGTTTGACTTTTCTGTTCCTTGTTGTGACTCTATGATGTTGGTTTGTTGTGTCTTTTGTCACAAGCTGGCTCTGGGCCTGTGACAAATTGAGGGACAGACAGGTGTGGTCGTTCAATATGTTTATTTTAAATAATAAAGACAACAACAAAAGATAATAAAGAATGAGGTGTGAGTATGTGAGCCGTGGAATGTGTTCAGTGTGTGCAGGTCAGTGAATGAAAACCAGTGTATGTGTGTATATGTCTGAGTGTGAAACTAAAGCTAATTTTAACAAATGACAAAACAAAGAATAAAAGTTCCAGTACCTGGAGGGAGCAGAGAGAGAGTGTTAGTAAGATACACATTTATGCACAGGTGCCCCAATCACTGGGTCCGCCCTGCCTGAGATAGAACCGCCCCTGTCAGACAGGGAGGGGCCATGACACTTTTCTGTAATACAGTTTTTCTCTATTGCTACAACACAAAACCCAGTACTCTAAACCAAATAACCAATTGTCTAAACACATTTATTAAAACAACCCCCCACTTTTCACAACCATAAACACAATTCTCCTTTAGACACTGTTCACAAAACACATCCCCTTTTTCTCAAAACTCTAAACACATTTTGCTTTTGCTAAAACACTTTTTGCCTTTGCTAAAACACTTTTTGCATGTATCTCTGGTCCAATTTGCATTGTGAAGCTTGTGATGAAAAATGTCTCCCACTGTCAGCAAAACTTGAACACAATGAACAAACCTGGTGCCATTCAGAAAACACAACCACTGCAAATGATGTGACCACAACTTTAAGAGGAGTTTGTGTCAGAGGAGGGAGAGGAGCAGGTCAAAGAGGGAGAGGAGCAGGCCAAAGAGGGAGAGGAGCAGGTCAAAGAGGGAGAGGAGCAGGCCAAAGAGGGAGAGGAGCAGGCCACTGAGGGAGAGGAGCAGGTCAAAGAGGGAGAGAAGCAGGCCACTGAGGGAGAGGAGCAGATCAAAGAGGGAGAGGAGCAGGCCAAAGAGGGAGAGGAGCAGGTCAAAGAGGGAGAGGAGCAGGTCAAGGAGGGAGAGGAGCAGGTCACTGAGGGAGAGGAGCAACATGCATTATTTCAGCTGTATTTATCGCGTCCACAGGTTTTCCAAAGATCCGCACTTGTCCTGTCAGCGCCGGTCACATGGGAATGAGTCCGCTGTGGCACCAGAGCATGTGGAGGCCCCCCCCCCAATTGTTACTGTACTGTAGTATCTATTGTGTGTCATGGATCCTCATGTTTGCATTGAGTTGTGATATAACTGCATTTTCTACTGTATGTACTGTAACTATTCTCATGAAACGCACAAATCTATAGTAAATGCCCAAAACATTTGAGAATTAAAAAAGTGTTGCTCAAATGCATCCTGGCAGTTGTGAAACTGTAAAAAGAACAGTGTCACATTCTGAAAATTGTGTTTTCAATTGTTTTGGTGATGTGGTTAATGATGCTCATAGTGTTCACATTTTTGCAGACCATGAGAGGTGTTTTGGTGAGATGGGTTGGTTTAGAGAATATGAGTCACTGTTTTGGTGAGATGGGTTGGTTTAGAGAATATGAGTCACTGTTTTGGTGTGATGGGTTGGTTTAGAGAATATGAGTCACTGTTTTGGTGTGATGGGTTGGTTTAGAGAATATGAGTCACTGTTTTGGTGAGATGGGTTGGTTTAGAGAATATGAGTCACTGTTTTGGTGTGATGGGTTGGTTTAGAGAATATGAGTCACTGTTTTGGTGAGATGGGTTGGTTTAGAGAATATGAGTCACTGTTTTGGTGAGATGGGTTGGTTTAGAGAATATGAGTCACTGTTTTGGTGAGATGGGTTGGTTTAGAGAATATGAGTCACTGTTTTGGTGTGATGGGTTGGTTTAGAGAATATGAGTCACTGTTTTGGTGAGATGGGTTGGTTTTGAAAAGAGACTGTGTTGTTGTGTGTACGTAGCTTTAGAAAAGAGGTTTGTGTTTAGAGTTTTGAAAAAAGGGAGGACAGTATCGTGAAATGTGTTTAAGCAATAGAGAAAAACTAAGTTCCTGTGTCCTGATTGTTTAAGGATCACGTTTTTGCACTTCCCTCAGTGTTTGCTTCAGTTCAAGAACAGATCATAATAAATGACATTTGAGTTGAGTCTTATTTTCCTCTATGTTTGTAAAGTCTTTGAATAATATGAAGGACATGAATCACAATCAATCACAGAATCAAATCACAAAACTGTCGAATATTGTAAGAATCTCAATAATATTGAATTGTGACAAATATCACTGTTAAATGTCTGTCACTACATTTCCCATGATGCACCTGTTAATATTGTAGTTCCCCAGGGTCTCCCGTAGCCATGTTCAGAGCTGTTCTTTACAGTGTTAGGGGCGGAGCCTGTGCGCGTGCGTCATGCCAACCATCAATAATCCTGTGTGTATAAGTTCTGTGTGCGTCTATGCAAAGTGAGTACCATGTGCCAATCTATATTTATGCTCCATTTATATACTTTAATGTCCGCTTCCTCCTTGTAGCTACAACACGTGGTGCGCCACGTGCATGACTGTAGGAGCACTCCATAATAAGCCCTGCTATATGTGGATAATGTACATATGTGTGTCTGTGTGTGTATAGTTTAGAACAGCCCGTTTCTGCTACACATATAGTTTGCCTTTTCATTATAAAGTTCCACGTAACACCATTTATAGAGTTAGAGCGCCCCCTTGTGGGCTACGGTTGTAATGTCACTCATTGATTACAGTGTATCTGTGTTCATAGTCTAAAAGGCTGTTTTTAATAAACATTTGATCTTTTGTGTTGATTCCAGAAAAGCACAGATAAACATCTTCATCACCTCCGTATACCTGCTGCTATACCCTCCTTAGTACCTGGATACTCCTCCTCAACCTGTAACCCTTTCATATGAAAGCATAAACCTCCCAATCCACCATCTACGTCTGCAATAAACCTGTTCCCTCCTCTTCCATAAACAACTGTACACCTGGAGTTTGCCTGTTCCTTCTGACCCAGAAAGACTTAGTTGACGTCGTATCCATTATCAGCTCATCCAGACACTCATAGTATTTCACCATCACAATATTATCCAATTGTCACATTTTTTCCAATTCCCAGCCCTAGTCTTGACCCTGTGCTGCAGCTGCTGAGCTTTACAGACCAAACACACACTTTCCTCCAGGTAGACCCATAATGAGCTCTTTAGCATCATTTCCACAAAGATACTACACTTTTTATTCATGGTATCCACACATTACATTATAAATAATGTGATTGTAATAAATGTGTTTTATTTTGATTCTCTGGTTTTTAATGACCTGCTCACTCCAGTGGCTCTTTTATTCAGGTCCTACAACCGTTGCTTTTAATATAAATACATTTTAAATCTCCCTCTCGGACACAGACAAACATTGAGACGCATTTTCTTATGATTAAAAATACAATCAACCATCAATATTTCCATACAGTATCTGTGTTCACAACTGAGTTGCTAGCCATCTGGTGGGCTCTTGATTGCGTAGAGAGGAATAATTTTGAATCCTCTTATATTTATTCAGATTCAGTGTCTGCTTTACAGGCTATATCTGCTGGCCTGTCTGGGGCCCGAGCCGATATAATCTTGTAGATGTTGTGTTGCCTCCGTCGGCTTGAAGCAAGGGGATCTAGTGTAGTATTTCGCTGGATCCCATCTCATTCAGGTGTAGTGGGGAATGAGAGAGCTGATACACTGGCTAAGCAGTCTCTTCTGTGTGAGGAAATAGAGTATAAAATCTGTTTGGAAAAATTAGAGTGTATAAGTATCATAAAAAGTGTTGTGCAAAATCAGTGGCAAAAAGTGTGGGAGAAAGAGAAAAGGGGGAGGCATTATTTTAATTCTCAGCCTCTGGTGCAAAATATTAGGCCTGTGTGGATATCTAGCCGGGCAAATCAGGTAAAGATTGTTAGATTGAGGCTGGGGCATTGTGGGCTAGCAGCATATTTGGAAATCATTGGCAAGCATCGTGATGGATTATGTCAGTTTGGTTGTGCAAATTTCCCTGCTTCAATGACACTGTACCTTTAAGAACAGTTCGCCCCTCACTGACATACGCAACGAGTGAAGAGCGTGCTCTCTCTTAGCTTTCTCACATCGTGTTGTTGTGCGTTTAATGACTATGTGAGTATGTCCACACCATTATATTGTGTAGTCCTGTCTTTAGCTTGCATTGTGTACTTAGCAGCATATGTTTGTAGTTCATTTTCATCTCTTTGGAAACTTGCATGATCCTGCATGATCGCCATTAACCATGCGGTCCACTCAGTGCCTTACGTCATGTAGCACACTTTACCGCCCTCTGGTGGACATACTTTGTAATAACATCAAAACTGTATCCAGAGCCATTTCAAAGTGCAACAATGATAATTATTCATTTGATGTTGTGTTGTACGTTGTTTATAGTGTTTAATTTTATTCATATCAACATTGTTAATGTATATGCATGTTGTGGTGTACTTTGTAGGCTTTATAATAATTCCAATGTTACATTTGTGTGTTCACAGATAACCACACACACACACACACGCTCTTGTTTCACGCATCCATCCCAACCTGTTCAAGCTGCAATAAACCTTTCATTCTACTACTCTGGATCTGCTGCAGTCTTTCTTGCCGAAGACTTAGGCCGGACTTTTGGACCCCAGCATTCAAATACAATATAATCTTTTACAAGTGGTCCTTCGAGCCGGATGTCCAAGAGCTGCGTCATGGCCGCATCCAGAGACTTTTATGATGAGCAGCCACTACACAGTCCCCGTCCCAGCAGAGTGCGTCGCATTCCCGGACATCTGGAGGACTATGAGGTTGGCTTTTCATTCCAACGTCCACCACAAAGCCCCGAGAGCTGGTCAACTTCATCCTCTCATGATGATGATGAAGACAGAATGCAGCATTTGGAGTCAGCTTATCAGGCACTCGGTCGACAAATGAGGGAACTTCAGACGGAAATGAGCAACGTTCGGCTGACACAAAGCGCCCAACCTGCCAAGCATAGATATGCCCAGGAACAGCAACAGCAGTACAGCAGCATGCCACAGCTCCAGCCTCTTCAGTCATGGCATGCATCAGAACGTTCAGGGCATTCTTCCCCCATAGTACCTTTGTCACCCATAGCTCCTGTGCAGCATCCTCCCCGACAGGGCAAGCTAGTGTTTCAGCACCAGTGACAGCTCCTTTACTACCAGCAGTGCCTCCAAACTACACAGCAGGTATAGTCCAGGGAGCAGAGACCGGTGAGTACTGGCCACCGCCTCCTCCTCCAGTAGATCCCGCTCAAGCAGCTCAGTTGCCCCCTCTGTACGACACCTCACACAGAAGTGTAGTTGCACCGCATGTAGTTGCTCCTCAAGGCACGCCCTACAGCGCACCTGCTCCCTCACATCCATATAGTGCACCTGTCTATTATCCACATAGTAGACAGCAGTATGCGTATCCCACTGCATATACTCCAAACAGCACTCGTATGCCTACAGCACCTGTCAGCCAGCAATATTTAGCTCCTCCCCCTGTCAGTGCTAATGTCCCTAGCATGGTGGAAATGGCTATTGCCTCCTCATACGGCATCCCCAAGCCTAAGCTTTCTGCATTCAGTTCAGGGAAGGAGAGTGATTTTCTGTTACTCAAAAAAGGTTTAGACAGTGTGCTCAGCCCCCACAGCCATCTAACTGAGGATTACAAATACCAAGTCCTCTTGGATCATTTGAAATTCCCTGCCGCTTTGCAGATAGCAAAGAGATACATAAACAGCTCCACTCCTTACTCTAGTGCTATGTTAGCTCTTCAGCAGCGTTATGGTCAGCCTAGACAGCTAGTGCAGGCAGAGCTCAAATCCATCCTGACCGCACCCCCAGTTAAAGCAGGTGATTACCAGGGCATGGAGGATTTTTCTGCAGCTGTTAGCACACTGGTAGGCATGTTAAGTTCTATGCAGGGCCCATCATCATCTGAGTTGCAATGTGGTTCCCATGTTGACACACTGCTCACAAAACTACCCCCGTACTTAAGAGATTCCTTTGCTGAGTACTGTTTCAGCAGGGGTATTATTCAGAGTGGCAGTGACAGGACATACACGCTACCAGACGTAGCTGAGTGGCTAGAGAGGAAAGTGCAGACCCTACAGGTATCCCGTAGAATAGGGACACATTCATACGACACCAGTAGTGTGGAGAGGAGGGCAGTCAAAACACAGAAGCCCAAGTCTACAGCTGTATTGTTTGGCAGTAATGAATCAACTCAGCCCACAGTCACACGCCTAGCTTCCCCTAGTGCACAGCAAGGAAAGAAGAGGGATAGATTCAAACCATACTGTCCCTACTGCTGCAATCAGGAGCACTACCTCAACGGGTGTGATGACTTCACCAAGCTCTCAAATCCAGCCAGGGCAGCTTGGATAAAGGACAATAAGAAATGTTGGAGGTGTGGCCGAGGACATTCTCCAGCTAACTGCACATTAAAGAAGCCTTGTTCTACCTGCGGAGAACAACATCTTCCTGTGCTGCATGATGTGGCCCAGGCAGAGAGCATCCTGACTGTTAACACTACCTCAAGTATGGTATTCGTCGATCAAGCCAGTCACTCAGGCAGAGTGATGTTAAAAGTAGTGCCAGTCCGCGTATACAATGGGAGTAAATATATGGACACACATGCAGTGTTGGATGACGGCTCTGAGCGCACTGTTATCCTGCCTGCTGCCGTTCAACAGCTTGGTCTCCAACAACAGCCTGAAGTACTCTCTCTAAGGACAATAAGACAGGAAGTAGTCCAAATTAAAGGTGCCACTGTGTCATTCCAAGTGTCATCCCCAACAAAGAATGGACTGAGATTCAAGGTTCACAACGCGTTTACAGCTGCAGAGTTGAATCTGGCTGAGCAATCCTGTTCCCCTGAGCATCTCCAGAGAGGCTACAGACATTTAAGGGACGTTCCGCTGTCGTCCTTTAATAAAGTCCAACCACTGATTCTCATTGGATCAGACAACCCACATCTCATCATTCCAAAGCAACCTGTCATATCTGGCCCCATTGGTGGTCCTGTCGCTGTGTGCACAGCCCTGGGATGGGCAGTGCAGGGACCAGCCAGCTTCCTCCAACAATCTCATCGTGACAGCAGCTGCCTGCACGTATCAGTTCTGTCCCCTGCAGAGGAGCTACATCAACATGTGGAACGACTGTGGCAATTGGATTCACTGCCCTTTCGTTCCACCAAAGAGGTCACTCGCTCTGGAGAAGACAAAGCAGCACTAGAACAACTAGAGCAGCAGAGTGTTAGGGTCACAGTAGATGGTGTCAGTCGATATGCAGTCCCCCTCCTGCGAAAGAAAAATGCATCTCACCTATTGGCTTCATCTAATGCAGTCCTGCCTCTCCTTAGAGCCACCGAGCGCCGCCTCACACATAATCCTGAACAATTGCTTATTTACAATGAAGAAATGGACAAACTAGTCAGATCAGGTTATTCAGTGAAAATCAATCCAGAAGAAGTAAACAACTCAGACGAGTCATGGTTCCTGCCACACCATCTCGTTTTCCACAATAATAAATCCAGAGTTGTTTTTAACTGTTCTTTTGTGCATCAACAGGCCTGCCTTAATAAGAACCTCATGCCAGGCCCGACTCTCGGTTCTTCACTCCTTGCAGTGCTTCTGCGTTTCAGGGAATATACTGTGGCCATCAACGGTGATATTCGAGGCATGTTCCATCAAGTGAGGCTCCTCCCACAAGATCAACCACTGCTTCGTTTCCTGTGGAGAGATGGAGACAGAGACCGCAGTCCTGATGTCTGCGAGTGGCGTGTGTTACCCTTTGGTACGACATGCAGCCCATGTTGTGCTATATATGCACTACAGCGCCACGTTCAGGACTACAGTGAGGGTAATGAGGATATCGTCAATACAGTGCTGCAATCTATGTATGTGGACAACTGCCTGCAGTCATTGCCCTCTCCAGAGCAGGCCAAACAGCTCATCGACAGGCTCAGAGCTCTCCTCGCCCAGGGAGGCTTTGACATGCGTCAGTGGTCCTCCAATGTACCTGATGTTGTCTCTCATCTGCCAGCTGAAGCAAAGTCTGCCACCTGTGAGTTATGGCTCAATGCTCATAACGAAGACCCTCTCGAGTCTACTCTGGGCGTTCTGTGGAACTGCAGCACAGATGCACTCAGTTACAGACATAGAGCTATTCCTCTTGCTCAACCCACTCTGAGGTATGTGTACCGTGTGCTGGCCAGCCAATATGACCCACTCGGCTTTCTTATTCCCTACACAACCCGTGCTAAGGTGCTGGTTCAAGCGCTGTGGAAGAAAGGCAGAGACTGGGATGAGCCAATCACAGATGAGCTCCTTCCGGTGTGGCAGGCATGGGAGAGTGAACTACCTCAGCTGCAGCATGTGACAATACCCCGATGTTACCTCTCAAATGTCCCAGCTGACACGCCACTGGAGTTGCACATCTTCACAGACGCCTCAGAGAGAGCATATGGTGCAGTTGCATATTTGAGGGCAGAGCATGACTTTACAGGTGCATTGCAAGTGTCCTTTGTTCTGGCCAGGTCCCGAGTAGCCCCAAAGAAGCAGCTCTCCATCCCTCGATTGGAACTGTGCGCCGCTCTGGCTGGTGCTCAGTTAGCAAAGGTCATCCAAACAGAACTAACGCTGCCGTTGAAACTACAACACTGTGGACAGATTCAACTACTGTCCTCCATTGGATCCAGTCAGAGTCACAGCAGTACAAAGTGTTTGTAGGGACTCGTGTTGCTGAAATTCAGGAGCTGGTGGGTGCGGACAATTGGCGCTATGTTCCAACCAATGACAATGCTGCTGATGATGCCACGCGTGGCAAACATCTTAGTGACTTGGCAAAACCCAGCCGCTGGACCTGTGGGCCTTGTTTCCTGTATCAGCCCCACAGGGAATGGCCAGTTAAGCCAGCTACTGCCTCTGTTCCACCAGAAGAGAGCCGAGACGTGACCTTTTGTGGTCTTGTGACGGCCACGCCCACAGCTCCAGACCCGTCTCAATATAACTCCTGGTCTGAACTGGTCCAAGCGACATACCTGTCCCTACACGGGGCGGCTGCTCCTCCGATGACTGCCTCTGCCCGCATTGAGACTGAAGTTGCAGTTCTCAGACGAGCGCAGGAGGAGAGCTTCGCTGCAGAGGTCGCTGCTCTGCAGACAGGTAAGCCACTCAGTAATAACAGTCGTCTGCTTTCTCTTTGCCCAGAATATGACAGCGCGGTGGGCTTGGTGCGTGTTGGTGGTCGGCTGAGGAAGGTAGAAGGCTCTCCGGACATGATACATCCTATTGTCCTAGCGCCTGACCATCCTGCTACCCGGCTGCTGATACAACACTACGACACCGAGTTGCTGCACCCTGGTCCCGAACGTGTGTTCGCAGAAATAAGGCGGACATATTGGATCCTCCGTGGGCGCCAAGCTGTAAAGAAGCACCAACGCAGCTGTGCAGAGTGCCAAAGATGGCGCAACAAACCCACTGTACCACGTATGGCAGACCTTCCAGATGCACGCCTTCGCTTACATAAACCTCCTTATTGGTCCACAGGAATCGACTGTTTTGGACCATATGCTGTCAAAATAGGTCGCAGACAAGAGAAGAGGTGGGGCATAATTTTCAAATGTTTGACAACAAGATGTGTGCACCTTGACCTCTTGTGCAGTATGGACACAGACTCATTCCTACTTGCCTTACGACGTTTTGTGGCCAGACGAGGCAAGCCTTACGAGATCCTAAGCGACAGAGCCACTAACTTCCGGGGGGGCGACGGAGAACTGCAGAGAGCATTTGAGGTACTGGAGCCAGCCTTGAAAGAGCAGCTGGCTGAGCAGAGAATCACCTTCAAATACAATCCACCGTATGCACCGCATTTCGGAGGTATTTGGGAGAGGGAGATCAAATCTGTTAAAGCAGCCCTCCAAGTCGTTCTTAAAGACAGAGTGCTCCCTGAGGAGGTCTTGCTGACCGTCCTCATAGAAGTGGAAGGTATCCTCAACTCAAAACCGCTTGGATATGCCACTTCAGACATTGCAGACCCAGACCCCATTACTCCTAACCTTCTTTTGATGGGGCGGCGCGATGCCTCTCTGCCGCAAGCCATCTATGCCAGTAGTGACTTGATTGGACGCCGTCGTTGGAAACACAGCCAGGTGTTAGCCGATCATTTCTGGACCCAGTTCACAAGGAACTACCTGCCTAACCTCCACCAGAGGAGGAAATGGCAAACTCACACGCCGGACCTTACCACTGATCAGGTGGTCATGGTTGTGGATCAACAACTGCCAAGAGCACGTTGGCCTATTGGTCGGGTCACTAAGGTGATCCCAAGTGACGATTGTCAAATCCGCTCTGCCGATGTGGACATTAAAGGGACTACTTACACTAGGCCGGTAACCAAACTCATCTCGCTGCCCGAGATGCCAGAGGACTGATGCCAGACCGCAGGGACATTTGTGAATTCTTTTCAAAAATCGCTTCGGACTTTGGGGGCGGCTGTGCAAATTTCCCTGCTTCAATGACACTGGAACAGTTCGCCCTCACGGCACAGGAGTCCAGGTGGGCAGTCTGCTGTAGGAGGGCAACGAGTGAAGAGCGTGCTCTCTCTTAGCTTTCTCACATCGTGTGTTGTTGTGCGTTTAATGACTATGTGAGTATGTCCACACCATTATATTGTGTAGTCCTGTCTTTAGCTTGCATTGTGTACTTAGCAGCATATGTTTGTAGTTCATTTTAATCTCTTTGGAAACTTGCATGATCCTGCATGATCGCCATTAACCATGCGGTCCACTCAGTGCCTTACGTCATGTAGCACACTTTACCGCCCTCTGGTGGACATACTTTGTAATAACATCAAAACTGTATCCAGAGCCATTTCAAAGTGCAACAATGATAATTATTCATTTGATGTTGTGTTGTACGTTGTTTATAGTGTTTAATTTTATTCATATCAACATTGTTAATGTATATGCATGTTGTGGTGTACTTTGTAGGCTTTATAATAATTCCAATGTTACATTTGTGTGTTCACAGATAACCACACACACACACACACACACACGCTCTTGTTTCACGCATCCATCCCAACCTGTTCAAGCTGCAATAAACCTTTAATTCTACTACTCTGGATCTGCTGCAGTCTTTCTTGCCGAAGACTTAGGCCAGACTTTTGGACCTCAGCATTCAAATACAATATAATCTTTTACAGTGGTCAACCTGAAACGGTGCCTCATGTGTTATTGTTTTGTGCTCTATACTCAACAGAAAGACAGATTATGTACAAGCAGCTGTCAGATCTTGGATTAGCAGTATTTTCATTAAAATCTATATTTTCCTCTGTAAAGAATTCGTGTTTGATCGACAAAGCAGTTGTATCCTTCCTTCTCTCCACCAGTTTGTACCAACGAGAGTAATAATGTAGTATCAACCTGAACGGAAGAGGGCAGCATTACACTTCTATAGTGTACAGTAGTGATGGGTAAATGAAACCTCACGTATCGTTTCGGCACATCCAACGAACTGTATTGATACTGTGCCGCAACAGTGTTGCTTGTGCTGCTCTATACTGACGCCTGGTGGATCTGATAAATCATTGCAACTCACTGATTCAATGAGCTTTACATACTTGTCTGTACACAATATTACGTAACTGCATTGTCTGTGTTATTATTTTATTTTTATGTGAAAATTAAAGTGATAGTTGTGAATGTATTCATTAAGCAAAATGTCATTGAGTGATTTATATATATATTATTATTATTTTATTTATTTTTTCCAAAACAATCAGCATGTCCAAAGTGCACTGTAAACCCTGGCAACTAAAGTATACTTTGACATTTTCTACACTTCAATTTCTCAAAGTCATTCTTCAAGACTGATGTCAGCATAAGCTTTTGAGGTCCGACTGGGATTCGTACCCAGTTCTCTCTAACACGGGGTGAGAGCGCTATCCACTCATCCACCATGCCTAACTAGATTTTCCGTTTCAAACTAAATCTTGATTGTAGATAAAGCGTGAAATGTAAAATACAAACATTGCCTTATTTGCTGTTATTTGCAGTATCACACTGCAGAATACTTTCTTTTAGTGGCAGGTTCCATTTTGATGCTGTAAAATGGGATGCTTTTCCTTTTTGAAAGGGTTATTTTCTTTTTCTGAGAGCGGTTCATACCGGTGACACTTGCAGATGCGGAACCTTTTAAACACAGTTTGCCGTGTCGGTGACAAGCGACACTGCGGCTGTATCGGTCACGTGGCTTTTTCATAAAGCGACACGCGCGCCGATACGAGGTTTCGCTAAACGAACTCGGCACATGCGCCGGTGTATCAGTGTTGCTGGACCCATCACTAGTGTACAGCCTGCCGGAAATAAATGAAGAAGAAGAAGAAAGAAGCCTCCCTCATTCTTATGGCTCTGTATAGAGCTGAGGCGATAGGCATTTCAGTAGCCTTCATGTGGGTGCCGGCTCATGTGGGAGTTGCTGGAAATGAAAGTGCAAAGAAAGCCTTGAATTTGGAGAATGTTACTGTTATAACAACGTTGGGATACACCGAGCTCTGTGTAATGATAGGACAGGAGATTGGGCGCAGATGGCAGAGTGCGTGGGATGTAGAGGTAAGGGGGAGGCATTTTTATTTGGTTCAGAGCAGTGTCAGGGGGGGAGACATCACCTGGGGAAAGAGCAGAAGGGAGCAAGTAATATATACAAGACTCAGACTGGGACACTGTGGGTTTGCCCCAGATCTTGTTCTTATGGGAAAGAGACCAAATGGACTTTGTGAGTGCGGCGGGAAAGAAGAGACTGTTCGTCATGTACTAATGGAGTGTGTATGCTACAAGCAGGAGCGATGCCAAATGTTTAAAGTTGTGCTGGGAACGGGGGTTGACAGTGTGTCATTGAAGACCCTGCTCAATCCACAAACAAATCGGCGTGAGATCATTGCTGCTGTGATGGAGTTTATTTCTTCCACTAATCTTCATGTGAAGATTTTCCCTTGATGCAGTTCCACTGACTGACTGTGGAAGGCAGCAATACGCCTAGCGGCGTCTAGCCTGCCGAAAACGCACACGAAGAAGAAGAAGAAGAAGCCTCCCTCAGTCTGCGCCTAGCGTCTGAGGAGGTGGGTCACGTTTTTACACTCTGCATGATTTCGGTTTGAATAATTAGAAAACTTTTGAATCCATGTTTTGAGTCTGTAGTTTATGTAGTCACATGTGAGAGCTAGCTGCTAACAGGGGACTGCGAGCGTGTGATATGGAGAGACCATGAGGATTTGTGTTTTCTTTTATACAGAACTGCAGATAAAGCCAACCAGTGATCCTACATGTGTCGTCGTGGTCCTTAATCAGCCAGCGCACCCCTATGTCAGACTGTACATTTCCCTATTTCTGTTTCTAAAGTTCATTGTATGACGTCATAGTTTATATCTGTTGTTGTATTAAAATAGACTCTGAACAGATGTGACAATAATTTGACCATTTTGAATGATGGTCCTAATTTTCATCATAGCCAAAAAGACCTGTGCTCTCAGGTCTTAAGTCTCAAGGACACAGGATAAGCAGACATGAGCCATAAAGATAAACTGCTGTTTAAACAAGGCAAATGATTAACTTTAAATAATAAACATTTTCCTGCGCTCTCATAATCATCTTGCGAGAGCAAAAGTTCAAACCACAATCAGGCAGAACAGGGGATTCACCAACGGCATTCTGACGCCTCCCAGTGGACAAGGGACGTCAGCACACCCGGAAGCTCCTACCCTTGGGCGCATATGGATGACGTCATCGGAAGTCTCCCTGATATGACCTTCCCCGGGTCTTTTGGTTTTTCAGTCAGCACAGGGCGAGCTCAGGGACAGACATAGATAGCATAGGAGCTCTTGTTGAATTTCTGTATCTGATTGTAAAGATAAATTAAATACAGATGTTAAACTTGGAAAATCTTTGTCTTGTTTCCTGCATCAACTTTGGACACGTCTGTCGAGGGTTTTTCGACATCACTGTTCATAGCCACATGAACAGACCCAGGACTGAGGCTGTAGACCCAGGACTGAGGCTGCAGACCCAGGACTGAGGCTCCTATACTGGGTGGGGGGTGTAGCCCATGGGTTGGGAGAAACCAGCTTTAATTGCAGAACGCGATGTTTGATTCAGCAGTCATTTTGACTGTTTTAAACATTCAGCAGTCATTATGACTGTTTTAAACATTCAGCAGTCATTATGACTGTTTTAAACATTCAGCAGTCATTATGACTGTTTTAAACCTATGAACATTCAGCAGTCATTATGACTGTTTTAAACATTCAGCAGTCATTATGACTGTTTTAAACATTCAGCAGTCATTATGACTGTTTTAAAGCCATGTTAATGCACACACAGGATTCTAATGCCTCAGCTTCACATTTATGGAGGAGTATGGCGCCCCCTGCTGGCTGCTTTGGTGCATGACTAAAGTGTCTTTGGCTGAAATTGTCCATTGAATGTATTTAGAGAAAGCAAACTTCTTCATATTCTCTGCAGTGAAATAAAAGTATATTTGTAAATGTAAACAGCTAAAGGAACATGTCCTGGATCAAAGTGTGGACATTGATAGTGGGAGGATGATAGTGGAGTTGTTGGGTTTTCATTCAAGTGAATGAATTTATTCAAAGTTTAGACAGCTTTGGGTTAACCTACGTGTGTGATGGGATGTGATGGGACGCATCAGCAGCATTCTCCCATCCCCCATGGGTGAAACAAGAGACGTCTAAATAAGCAGGAAGCCAAAGACATCTGGTTTTGGTTAGTCTGGTATAAGACCAGAGCTCTTTAGCCCATTCCTTTGTCACTCTGCTGCTACATCTAGCTGACCCAGACTGGTGCAGTCTGTAAACTTGTCTGTTTGTGCTGATGTCCAGATAACCTGTAGTTTTGAACCAGCGGCTGACAACATGTATTAAAGAGATTATGTTGTTGAAATGTGAGTAGTTTTTTCACAGAGTTTAGTTTAGTTTAGTTTATTTGTTTATTTGAGCAATACACATTGTGCTCAAAAGGAGTGGGCTGAAGCAAAAAGCTTATGAGCCCCCACCCCCAAGTGCAATACATAAAAAAAGAACATTTCAAAACATTTCAAGCAGCTACATTCGTACAGACCAAATTACAACAAACAACAAAAATATATTAACTCTTTATATAATTAATTGGAACAACGCACAGCTACAACAACAATCTAGTTTCATATACGATGTCTAGAACAAAGCAAGTCAAAAAATGTGTTACTTAATATATTGCTTGCAGATTTTTACCCGTGATTACAGAGTTACTTTTATGGTATAAAAGTACATTAATAGATATTATAATCTGAGATCTTGATACTTTCCAATTGTCATTACCATTCTCAGTATAATTTAAATTTGGGTTTAATTATCATCATCATTATTATATATTTATTTAATTGAGTTATGTGAAGTATGATGAAAGCCCTGCACAGTGTGGTGCATTAAAAAGCCAGAGAGTGAGCCAGTTGAAGAGGGCAGTAACTCCCCTTCAACAAACCCCCACACAGCTGCCCTAACAGCTGATTGTGTAGAATATGTTCCTATGCTGAGTGGTGCATTAAAAGACAAGGTTTAGAGCCCGTTGGGAGGATTCCTCTCAACAGATCCATAACCTGGCAACCCTAATTCTCCATTTGTGAATTTTAGCAATAAAATGACAACTGTTCCAAGCAGCAACACTCTTCCTTGAATATAGAGGAAAAATACACATAATTGATCCTACTGCTCCCCCTAGTGGCAACACATTTCCTCTTGTCTGTATATTTCAAAAGTCTTTTGTTTGTATTTATATTTGAACAGGTTGATGTTTGGACATCGTTTCAATTCCATCTCCAGTTTATTCCACAATTGTACACCATTAACTGTTGGACTAAAACTTTTCAAAGTTGTGCTATGTTTCTGAATCCTAAAGTTTAATTCATCACGTAATTCATAACGACCGGGACGTTCTTGGAACCTTCTTTGTAATTGGTTTGGTAACAGTTTATACCTTGCTTTGAATAACATCTGTACAGTTTGGAACTCAACAATGTCACAAAACTTCATGATCTTTGATTTTAAAAATAATGAGTTTGTGTGATCCAAAAACCCAACTTTATGAATTTCTCGGATAGCTCTTTTTTGCAACAATATTATTGGTTTAACTGTGTTTTTATAAGTACTACCCCAAACCACAGTACAATAATATAAGTAGGGCAAAATCAGAGAACAGTATAAGGTATGTAGAGCTTTGATGTTTAAAATGTGCTTTGCTTTTGCTATTACTGAAATGCTTCTAGAAATTTTCGTAGATATATATTTAATGTGGGATTTCCAAGTAATTCTGTCATCAATAATCACACCAAGGAATTTGATTTCATGCACTTGCTCGATAACAACACCCTCTATCTGAATTGCTTCCTGAGCATTGCAATTACAGTTGCCAAATATCATCATTTTGCTTTTACTCAGGTTTAGAGATAATTTGTTTTGTTTGAACCACTTATTGACACTCTTGAGTTCCAAGTTAACAATCCGACACAGCTGTTGCAAGTCGTCTCCTGATGCAAAAATATTTGTATCGTCAGCAAACAAGATAAATTTAAGTACTTCAGATGTTTTACAAATATCATTAATATACATATTAAACAATTTTGGCCCAGAATAGAACCTTGAGGTAAACCACAGACAATTTGTCGACAACTCGACTGATAATCACCGATTTTCACACATTGTTTTCTATTTTTTAAGTAACTGGTAACCCACTGTAGAGCTACCCCCCTAATCCCATAATGTTCTAGTTTATTAATTAATATATCATAGTTTATTGTATCAAACGCTTTACTCAGGTCAATAAATAACCCTATTGCATATTTCTTGTTATCTACAGCGTTAGTTATTTCTTCAGTTATATCAAAGAGCGCGTGTGAGGTTGAGTGATTGTTCCTAAAACCAAACTGATTGTCCGAGAGTAAATTACACTTTTCAATAAAGCTGTCAAGTCTAGAGTTAAAAACCTTTTCTAAGATTTTAGAAAATTGCGGTAAAAGGGAAACAGGCCTATAGTTTGTAAAGAGATGTTTATCTCCTGCCTTGAACAGAGGAATCACTTTTGCTACTTTCATACTATCCGGAAATTGTCCAGTTTGCAACGATAAGTTACAGATGTATGTTAACGGCTTAGAGATACTTTCAATAACAGTTTTTAAAGTTTTCATATCCATGTCATGGTAATCAGTCGAAGTTTTATTTTTACACCCTTTAACAATGTCCAGTATCTCCTTTTCCTCCACAGGTTTGAGGAACAGGGACATAGGATTTGCTTCTATCAGATCACAATTATAATTCTCAACGTTTGCAATTTTTGCAGCAAGGTTTGGTCCAACATCTACAAAGAATTTATTAAATGTTTCGACGACTTCATTCATATTATTTAACGTGTTATCCTCATCTTTGAAATATTTTGGATAATTAATCGTTCTTGGTTTATTTCTAATTATACTATTTAAGATATTCCATAAACCTTTAATATTATTCTTATTGCTATCTAACAATGTATTATAATAATCCTGTTTACATTTTCTAATGATACCTGTCAGTTTAGTTTTATATTTCTTATATTTATCCTCAGCTTCTTTTGTTCGGTTATTTATAAAGTTTTTGTAAAGATTATTTTTTTTCTTGCAAGCATTTAGTAAACCTTTAGACATCCATGGTGTTTCTTTACACTTTCTGTTTTTACAGTATTTCTTCATTGGGCAGTTTTTGTTGTATACTTTTTGAAATACTCGCGTAAACTCATCATAAGCCATATTCGTGTCATTCTCTCTGTACACAATACTCCAGTCTTGAGCTAAAAGCTCCTTTTTAAATGCATCTATAGTTTTCTCTGTTTTTACCCTTCTATACCAATACTTGTTTTCCTCTTCATCTTTTGAATATCCATTTTTATACATAACGAAAACTGGAAGGTGATCACTAATGTCATTTATAAATAACCCGCTGACTGTATCACTTTCTATTTCATTTGAGAAAATGTTATCAATCAAGGTGGCACTATGGGTTGTAATTCTACTAGGTTTGGTTATTAGAGGAAACCGACCTATACTAAATAAAGTATTTATAAATTCGTCCGTCTTTTTATGTTTATATGGGTTTAACAAATCGATGTTGAGGTCTCCCCCCACAAACATGACTTTATGATTTAATCCTGAAAAGTGCTCCTCCATCCAATTAGAAAAAACATCTATATCAGAGCCAGGTGTTCTGTAAATAGAACTCACAATAATATTTTTCTTTTTTTGCCTTGTAATTTCAACAGTAAGGCATTCAAGTGTATCATCCACCACCATTGTCTTATTTCCCATTACTTTATAACTATAGTTGGAGTCTATAAACATAGCTACGCCCCCACCATGCTTGTTCCTTCTGTTCATACTTATAAATTCATAACCATCAATAGAAAACTCAAATTCTCTGTCATTATTAATCCATGTTTCTGTGATTAGAATGACACTGAATGGTGTGGAAAACTGTTTTAAGAAGCTTTTGATGTGGTCAAAGTTTGCATAGAGGCTTCGACTATTGAAGTGGATTACAGTGAATGCCTTAATGTTCTTAAGTTTACTATTGTACAGATCCTCTGTGTAGTATTGACAGTCGTTGGTAGCTCTAGAAAAGAAGTTATTTTCAGGGTCGATGTCGAGCTCAGTGTTCTGTAGGTCAGAACACAGAGGAAAACTTCCTCTCACTATCAATGAGAGAATAATAACAGTACAACAGGAAACTACTGTGTGTGGATCAAATGTTCTTCTGACGTTTATTGCTTTCATTATTAACATCTGAGCTTCAGGAAACATCTGAGCTTCAGGAAACATCTGAGCGTGTAAATATGATTCTGGATGTGACATCACTGGAGAGGATTTGGAGGTGTAACCATTGGAAAATATACTTTATTTTTATATTGTGCCATATTGTTTATGGCACAATATTGTTTTATGTTCCTAGTAGAGTTTCACACAGGCAGGGCCGGAGTGGGACAATTTTCTGGCCCGGGAATTCTGGGTCAGACCGGCCTTTCTGATAAAGTAGTCTACCAAAAAAACTGCCTGCTGTTGTAATATCCATAACAACCAGCAGGTGGCCTAAAATCAAGTGTTGTAAATGACTAGACTAGTGCTATTGAAATGATCCTTCGTTCACCCCTTCAGACTTCTCAGAGCTGGTCACAAAATAACTCAATAATGCATTTGAATAAATCATGATATTTGAATATTCTGGTATAAACTGACTCCAGACTTATGTGGATATAAAAAGTATGAATTTCACAAATTTTAGAACAATGTCTATTTCCATTAAAATAATTGTTATTCGGTCCGTGTACTTTTGCGTTCAATACATTTTCTATTTTTGAAAGGAAATGGAAAATCGAAAAAAGGCTATTTTGCATTTTCAGGCACACAGCAATATACAAAAATGACCATTTTGTTTTTTTTCATTGCTTTTAAGACATATATATATTATAATAACCGGATTTGGGAATTAGAAAATGCAATAATTAATATTTTTTTATTAGATTTACCAGTGGACCCCTGATAATTAGTGATTATTGTGGAGGGTATAGTGGCGTATGGGAGGGCAAAACTTAATCCATGACGCCACGGCGGGCTAAGCAAGGGAGCAGACACTGATGACGCGCAGTCGGAGATATTGCACAGTATAATGAAGTTTATTGCGGAGAGTAGAAATGAATCAGGCACTTACTGTGAATGTTGCTATGTATGATGATGATGATGATGATGAAGATACCTCATTAAGACAGTGCAGATATTTTAATTGATGGAAACATGCGGTCAACAGAAAGTTCCTTCCCCAGCTCACCCCACCGCCATGACACGGGCACACACACACACACAGCTGAAGTGAGCGCGTGCACTAAATAGACACCCACAGTGCACCCGTGCATGATACTATATGCACGTGCACGTACTAGTCACATTCACACAGAAAAACTAAAACCCTAAATGGCTCCTACAGAGGGCGTCTGAGATTTTGCAGTGCATTCACACAGGATAAGCAATATCTGCAAAATACTTTATTATATGACTTGGGCCGTACGCGCGCTCTGATTCGTTGATTTGCGGTCTGATATTTTCCCATCTTGGACCGTTACCATGACAATCAAAAGCATTGGTAAAGACACAGAGTCATATAATAAAACATTTATTGACCTTGCTTGCTCGGTCTGTGCAGAGAAATATCAGACCTTGGCCTTTTTGCACAGACCTCGCCACGGCTCGGTCTGTACATTAAGTCTGATATTTCTCCATACAGACCTCGCGCTCGGTTAATAAGCCGTTAATATTTTCTCTGACATCTCACATAACGGCCGCATGTGCGAGGGTCTCTTCACGCAGTCCAGAGAGTCGCGTCTGACCACAGCAGCCACAGAGACCATGAGGACAAACATTTTACTGCTCTACAGTTCTCTGGCCCATACTGTCTGTAATGTCTAATAATAGTTTGTATGGACTACTTGTGAACCACATACTAATATAACGGCTTAGTAACGGCTGCAGCAACACGTATGTACTGTTTTATGACAGAGTGCAAAGTAAACGTACAAACACAACCCATCGGTCTGATCATTTAGTGTCAGTGAACACATTACACTGTCCTCTACACTTTTCCATAGACCTCGCAGATAACTCCTCTGCATATTGACAAAAAACAACGCAGAAAGTCAAGCGAAAGAGGCCATAGCGATCACACTCACTGACATGCAGATTCTCACGGGATTAGTATTCTCACAGTCTGTGTTTGGACAAATACAGGAGGTTATTTGCATATTAAATTATACTAAATTAGAGCGAATAGGGCTGATGTCAATAAACTTGTTTCACTTCCGGGTAATCGATTGACAAATACATATTGAAAAAGGTTAATTATTGCATTTTTCTAGTTCCCAAATCCGGTTATAATAATATATATGTGTTATAAGCAATGAGAAAAAACAAAATGGTCATTTTTGTATATTGCTGTGAGCCTGAAAATGCAAAACAACCTTTTTTCGATTTTCCATTTCCCTTCAAAAATAGAAAATGTATTGAACGCAAAAGTACACGGACCTTATTCCCAAAGATTTGGCTATATTTTTTAAATAATACATTGAATTGAATCGAAACCATTAAACTATTATCCTCCTTTCAAGACTACACAAAAACAAAGACTAATGCAAACACTACACTAAGACAAAAATGTACTTGCTACAACTTTATACAAAACCAAAATGAATCTGAACATATTTAATGTTGTCCCAGGGGAGAACTAAAAGCAAACTAAATGTGAACCTGTATCAAGACGAGAAAACACAAACTGCACACTTTTTAAATCAAACAAACCCAAACTAACAATAGCAAAATGAAGCACATTAAAACATGAGTAAACTCTGTAGACGTGACTTGTTTCTGCTTCTTTGTTAATGAGAATGTTATTATCCAATGACAAAGGATGTCTTTTTCTGTTGACATGACAATAAATGGTTCACACAAAATATTCAACTGTTACTTTCCTAATGTACAAAGAAGTTAAAAATGTAATTTATGCCATATACATTATGAAATAAATAAATTCATGGCCTTTAGTGGCTTAGTCAAATTTGATTAAAAATACAATATTCTTTTTGGTTTTTACCTGCCCATTCCTGAGTGTAATCAGGCTCTTCATTAATATGAATGGACGATGGTTGTATCTGACGACCTAAGAAGCAATCCATGTTATTGACGGAATGCTAATCATTTAGGGAGTCACGTCGTCATGTTTTTTATGTTTTTTTCCTAGCTTACCGCGGTCTAATGCCTCTTTGTCGGCGGAGCACTTTTTATAGAAACAAACTACCAACTTTGCACATTTGGCTGCTTCAGCTTCAAGAGCTTTCCTTTTTTTATTCTTATCTTTTCTGCTCCGCCCTTGATTTTGTCCGTTCCATTTTACAAACACTCGCGTCAGATGTCAGGCCAGTGAGTAACTGCACTTGCTTCAGGTCTATCTGTCATTCAACCTGATCTTTGGCCCCGCGCTCTCTGTTAGTCCCGCCTACAATCTACAGACAACCAACCAGGCCGTAGCAGAACACATCGTAACCAATGAAAGCGGCCAAATGAGACTAGCCAGAAGTGTGCGTGCTGTTTACAGGTCCGAGAAGGCTGCGGTGAGCAGCGGTGTCAGGAAAGCATGGCCGCCGGCCAAGTCCAACCAGCAACATACAACATCCAGCCCACCGGCCCTTAGCCCAACCGGCCCACCGGGAAACCTCCTGGCTCTCCCGATTAGCCACGCCGGCACTGCACATAGGGATGTAAATCGGTGACCGTTTAACCGGTGGTTGACCGTCACAGCGTTAACCGGTCAAAGCTGTCGGTTAAAAAAGAGAAAAAGGGGAGAGGGGACGTCTCTTCATAACGCTATTTTAAGCCCTATTAGCACGGTGTGACGAGCGGGTCCATATCTAGCTGTGTGCGCTATTGTATCAGTAAACTCCGGGCCGACTCTCACGCCGCACGCGCCGCACATGCACACACGCGCACACACACTTTCCCCCATCCATTGATACGTAACATCCACACGCATCATCTCTCCCCTCTGTTACCGCCTGCTAGTGGCACACTGGTGCGGGTCAGAACTACATTGGAGCTTATATTTACACACACACACATGTATTGTACACACACACACACATGTATTGTACACACACACACATGTATTGTACACACACACACATGTATTGTACACACACACATACCGGTCTGTTGCGCTCCTCTGTGTTATGGTGCCCAAAGGAATCCTTGCAAATACGCGGCTCCAGTCAAACCACATGAAACATGTTTGTGCTGCTGGTCCTTGGCATTAGATCTATAATTGTACCAATACCAGTCTTAAGTCTGTTTGCACACACATGAGCAATAGTTTTATAATCACAACAGAGGAGTGTAATTGGCCTCCAATTATCTCGAAATAAAGTATCTTTATTTGGTTTTGGTAAAAGGGATATTATTCCTCGCTTCATAGTTGGGGTCAAGTTAGTTTTCTCAATGCATTCTTTGAGAGCCTCAAATAACAGAATATGGATATCATTCCAGAAAAACTTATAAAATTCTGTAGTTATCCCGTCAGCGCCCGGTGCCTTACTTTCTGCCATCTGGGCTACAGCAGTATTGAGTTCAGCTAAAGTAAGATCTGAGTCACATAAGTCTTTAAAATACATGTCTACAGGAGGAATTCTATCTTTGATAGAATCAAAGAAAGAGTCAGCATCAATAGTTGAACATTTTGTATCGTATAATTTGTTATAGAATTCAGTAATGTGCTTATTTATGACACCAATTTCATCAATTAAATTATCATTGATATTCAATTTATTTATAGTTTTTCTGCCTTGTCTATTTTTCTCCAAGTTAAAAAAATAGGTAGAATTTTTTTCACCGTCTTCAATCCACTTGGCTCTAGAACGGACAAAGGCCCCTTTTGCTTTGTCTGTGTACAAATTGTCTAATTTTGTTTGCATTTGATTTAATTCCAAGGCGTCCCCATCATTTAGACTTGATGAGGTACTCAGCTGACTTATTCTAGAAATAATTTGTATCTGCTGTTGTCTTCTCATCCTAGCTAAGAATTTTCCTTCTTCAACACTTATCTTTTTTACATTAAACTTGAACCATTCCCATTTACTGGAAGGAGATAATTCTGACATGTCTTTAACTTCCGCAACAAGTGATTTGATTCTGTTGCAAAAATGTTCATTTTTAAGGAGGCTACAATTGAATTTCCAATGGACCATTTTTGGTATGTGTACGGAATTATCAGATTGAATGGTTAGTGTGGTGGCACAATGATCTGTTAAAGGAGAAGGTAGAATGTCACAGTTTGATGAGGCTGAGACTAGATTTTTAGAAACCAGCCAGTAATCAATTCTTGAACATTGCAAGCGTGCTGAATTATTACTCCATGTGAACTGACTCTTGGTTGGATTGAAGTTTCTCCAGATATCAATAAGGTCGAGAGGGTTGGCAAATTGTGTAACTATAAAGTTGGGGCCGGCATTATTCTGTGCAGGAAGTCTATCCACAGATTCACAAGGTACAGTGTTCAAATCCCCTGCTACTACAACATTATCTGTAGAATAAACATTTTGCCAATTCCTTGTCATATGTTGTAAGTTATCAAATAAGCTTTTATTTTTTGACCTGTTATTGAACCCATATACATTTACCAGACTATATTTAGTGTCATCAGCTTCAGCAACTATCATTAACCAATGCCCTTCATTATCGCTTTTTTGGTCTAAAACTTTACCATGGAATTGATTAAGGAAGATTGCCACACCGGCTGAGTGAGATGTACCATGAGAAAAGAAAGTGTCACCATTGCCCCATTGTGTTTTCCAAAAACTAACGTCATCATTAGTTGAATGTGTCTCCTGAAAGAAAAAACAGTTTACTTTAATTTGTTCCTTACTGAAAAGAAAGATTCCCTTATGCTTAGTGCCATTTCGAAAACCACGAACATTTAAAGAAAATAAGGATAATACCATAAATAACCAGAATAAGTGAATACCTTTCAATAGGCTCAAAATATAAAACATACCTTCAACCAAAATTATAGTTGGATAAATCTATATTTTTCCTTCTTTTTACTAAAAGTGTCCATACCAACAAAAGGTGCAATGAGAAGTTTTGTTTTCCTTTAACGTAATCAATTGTAACACTTTTTTTTAAATATATATATAAAAAACAAAACAAAACATTTGTATCAAACAGTCATTTTTCTACCCACTCTGTTGAACTGCAGTGGAAATCTTCATGGAAGGATTCTGTGGATCACTCTCCCGTCACAACACGTCCATCGATGACAGCGTGTCCCTCTCTCAAAAACGCCTTCAGACCTCTCTTCCTGGTTTCCTCCACTTTTGGCCACAAACGAAGGCGAGACTCGCGATCCTCTTTACAAAAGTCCTCTCTGAAGCGAATGTTCATTTCTTTGCAGATCCTCGCATTTTTTGACATTTTCCACACTTGGTCACGAACAGTTCTCATGGCAAATTGTAGTATGATTTGTCTGGGTCTGTCAGACTTTCCCCTTTGACCCAGCCGGTGCACCACATCCACTGTGCTGTGCAGATGCTCGTTGCTGACAGGAACAACATCTTTTAGCACTTTTATCACCTCTTCTCTTGTATTTTCTCCGTCTTTTTCTGGCAACCCGTTCAGCCGAAGGGACCAGCGGCGTTTGTATCTGGAGTGTTCAAGGCTCATTTCCCGGAGAGCAACATTTTCTTTCTGTAGCATATTTATCTGTGTTTCCAGGCGGATTACATCTGCTGTTATGTCTTTCACAGCTTTTGTGTTGGCTTCCACTGACTCTTTAACTTTTAAAACAGCGTCTGTATTCTCTTGAAAACGACGGTCCATGCCATGTAGTAGCTCACCTTGAGAGTCGAGCTTGCGTGTCAACTTCATGATGAGCGTGTCACCTCGAGGTGCTTGTGTGGTCTTCCTCTGCTTCTTTGGGTGAGGGCTTTGTATTGGGGTGTGCTGACGAGTCTCATTTAAGTCGTCAAGTGGTACATTTAAGGGATCAGCGAGAGAATCTTGATTCCGTTGTTCCATCCAGGCAACATCATCCTCATCACAGTCATTTTGGAGATCGGCTAGGCAGGAGTAGCCGTGGTCTGTAACGTGCGTTGACATCGTGTGTATGAAAAAAAGAAGACAAAAAAAAAACTACTTTTCAACTCTGGCTTAAAATACAAAAACGTAATATATTCGATGTTGTTTAAGTTCAATTTGCGGTCAGTTAACGTGTGATTGAAGTTTTTAAATCAAGTTAATATCAGAGCTTATTGAAGGTTTTACCGCTCACTCCGCCATCTTGGAAAACCCCCCCGCCGTGGTGTTGAGTTGAGCGGTTTTTTCGTCTCGTGAGTTGTTTGAAAACAAAACCCAAAAACACAGTTCTGTGTGGGAAAACCACTACCAATCTCCAAGGAGATTGTGCATGATCACATGTATGGCAGGGTCGGGGGGACTACTGCTGGAGTTTAGTGAGGATAGCATGGAAGAGGGCGAAATGTGTGGTAACAGAAAAAGAGGGCTAAGCCATGGCAGTGAGTCAGAGGACATGAGTGAGCGAGTGGTGATGCGGAAAGTGGACCAGGAAGGATTTAAAGTGTTGATTAAGTTTAAGGAGGGTCATGATATTAAAACGGTAGGTCCTGTCGCTCTTAGCAGATATTTGCGTGAGAAAATAGGTGAAATTGCTAGAGCTAGAGTGCATTCGGATGGTGACTTAATGATAGTGTGTAAAGATGAGACCAGCAGTTGAAGGCTTGAAGATTAAAAGTGTCTGTAAGAAAGAAGTCTTGGAGAGTAAGAAAAGAGTGGCAACGGGAGAGACCTGTAGGGGTGTGATCTATGGTGTCCCTGTAAACGAGGACTTGGGGAAACTAAAGGATAACATTCAGGGAGGACGCGTATTGAGTTTAAAGAGACTTAATGCATGGAGATCCGGAGAAAAGGTAGAGAGTCTGTCTGTAATGGTGGAGTATTGCCCAAATATGTTACTGTAGGATACAGTATTTAAATTTCAGTGTAAGGCTGTATGTGCCGCCGCCATTGCGGTGTTACAAGTGCCAGAAATATGGACATATAGCTGCTTACTGTAAAGGCACACAGACATGTGGACGGTGTGGAGGAGGGCATGACTATGGAGCATGTGGAACTGGGGTTCCAGAAAAATGTTGTGGGGGTGCGCACAGTGTTGGGAACAGAGTGTGTTGCCAGGAAGAGGGCAATTGAAATCCAGCATATTAGGACTGCAGGGAAGATGTCCTATGCTGAGGCAGCCAGAAGAGTTCCGACTGGGCCAAATACAGCCAGAAGTGAGAGGATCAGGGCTGATGATGAGGTGCTAGTGGTAAAAAAGAAAGAATTCCTGTGCTTTATTGCAGTTGTTAATTGTACGTCACAAGCAAAACACAAGTCTGAGAAAACTGCTATTGTTGTAAAACGTGCTGCAAAATATTTGGGTATTAAAGGTGTCAAGTGGGAGAATATTCATGAGGAACTTAAGTAAAAATAAAATGTATTTTTTACAGTGGAATGCTAGAAGCTTGATAGCAAATGGACAGGAGTTCAAGAGATTTATCTCCGAATTAGTGGTCAAGCCAGTGGTTATTTGCATTGTTGAAACGTGGCTGAAACCTCATTTGAGCTTTGTCTTAAATGGGTATGTACGTGAGCGTAGTGATAGAAATGATAGTAGTGGGGGTGGATGTGCGACTTTTATCAAGAAAGGGGTTCCCTATAGAGTTTTAGGTAAGGGTGAACAACTAGAATATCTAACTGTTGAGATTTGGTGGGAAAAGGGTTGTCTAACGGTAGTAAATTTGTATAACCCTTGTAAAAGACTTGAGATGGATGCGTTTGAGTCGATTGACTGTCAAGGAGGAAGGAATGTAATATGGCTTGGAGATTTTAATGCACATAGTGTCCTTTGGGGAGGGGAAAAAACGGACCACAATGGGTTGGTAATAGAAGAGCTCATGGATAGGAAAGAATTGGTGTGTGTGAATGATGGGTCACCTACTCGAATTGGGTTCAATGTGCAATCGGTATTGGATCTAACTTTAGTACCTCAGTCTCTTGCGGACCAAATGGTCTGGGAAGTATATGATGAATCAACAATGGGAAGTGACCACTATCCAATAATGAGTAGAATGGGCAGCATGAATGGCAGTGTTAGAAAACTTTCCTTTGAGAGGTGGAATTTTAGTAAGGCAAATTGGGCAATGTTCACAGTTATAAGTGATAGGAACATGGGTCAAGTTGAGGTAATGGATGATGTGGATGAGTTCAATAAGAATGTGACAAAAGCTATAATAGATGCCGCAAAGGAATCAATTGGGTTGACAAAGGTAGGAAATGGGAAACGGAAAGCAGTACCTTGGTGGACAGATGAGTGTACACAAGCGATTAATAGAAGAAATAAAGTGTTTAAAGAGTTTGTGAAGAGCTTAAGCTCCCAGATGTATATGGAGTATAAAAGGGAGCAGGCCAAGGTCAGGAAAATAATCAGGAGGACTAAAAAAAGAGTACTGGAGAAAGTATTGTAATACAATTGGGAGGCAAACCTCTGTAAATGACGTCTGGAGGGTTGTTAAAAAATGAGTGGAGTACGGCAATCTTGGAGCTATCCAGTCCTTAAGAGCAATGATACTGTGGCTGTGAAAGATGAAGAGAAGGCAGCACTAATGGTAGAAACTATAGCCAAGATTCATAGTGGGTTTAATTTGACTGAAGCGGAAAGGTAGTAGTAGTAATAGTAGTAATAGTAGTAATTTTTATTAATAAAAATTACTACTGAAGCGGAAAGGAATCGAAGAAAGGAAACTAAGCAACAACACCAGTGTTTGTTAGAGTGCGTAGAGGATGGTGATGACTGCTTGAATGCTAGCTTCTCAATAAACTAACTCAAAAAAGCTATAAATAAGGCTAAGGTCACAGCTACAGGGAAAGATCAGGTAAGCTATGCAATGTTAAAACATCTTGGTAAGAATGGTATGAATGTGATGCTTGAGCTGTTTAGCAAGGTGTGGGAACAAGGGGAAAGTCCAAAAGACTGGAAGATGGCTGTAATTATTCCTATCAGAAAGCCAGGGAAAGATCCAACTATGGCCTCAAACTAAAGACCAATTGCTTTGTCATCCCACCTGGGCAAGGTAATGGAGAGGATGATTGTGGAACGGCTTACTTTTTATGTTGAATCACCAAATTTGATGTCACCATTTGTCACTTGTTATTAAGTTGGAAAGTGATATTCGGGAGGCTCAGGCATGTAAAGAAATAGTTGCAGCTGTATTTTTTGATGTTGAAAAGGCATATGATATGCTTTGGAAAGATGGAGTTCTAATCAAAATAAGGAAAATGGGAATAAAAGGGAGACTATTTAACTGGATCAAAGACTTTTTGAATAATAGGCAAATTCAGGTTAGAATAAATAATTGCTACTCTGAGTGTGTCATGGTTGATAATGGTGTGCCCCAAGGAAGTGTTATTTCACCAATTTTATTTTCTATTATGATAAATGATATATATCAAACAATTGACAGGAGTTTAGGGAAATCAATATTTGCAGATGATGGCGCTCTCTGGAAGAGGGGAAAAAACATTGTCTGGCTTATGGATCAGCTGCTAAAACTGAACTGAAGACGATTGACGTTGTCCAGGGGACAGCCCTAAGACTCTGCTCAGGGGCAATGAGAACCTCCCCGATGCAAGTTGAGAAGCTTTCAGGGAGAATGTGGACAGTTGGCTATGATGTATGTGGATAGCCACTATGGATATGTGCACATTTTTACTGATGGATCAAAACAACCAGATACAGGGAAAGTAGCAATAGCATATGTGGTACCAGAGTTTGACATAAAGTTTTCTGCAAGAGCCTCAGATCACATATCAGTCTATACAGCAGAGTTGATCGCTATTGTTATGGCACTACAATGGGTAGAACAAATTAGACCGCTAAGAGTTGTAATATGCTCTGATTCATTGTCAGCATTAGAGAATATTAAATCTGGTAATGTAAGTGAAAGATATGACATAGTGTGTGAGATATTAACTTTGCTGCATAATATTGAGACTGGGGGAACACATGTTACATTTGTTTGGGTTCCGGCTCATGTGGGTCTGATGGGAAATGAGCTGGCAGACAAATTTGCTAAACAAGCCTTGAAAGCAACAGCTGTATCTGTAAAGTGTAAAATGTCGAAATCAGAGGCAAAGTCAATCACAGTAAAGCATGTCAAAGGATTGTGGCAAGAGAAATGGGAGAGAGAAGACAGAGGGAGGGGTCTTTATAAGATAACTCCTGAGGTTGGTCAGGGCCGTCGGGTCATGAGATGTAGAAGGGAAGAAACAATTTTAACGAGAATGAGAATAGGGCACACTGGTCTTAATACCACATTGCATCTAATAGGGAAGCATCCGTCAGGAAACTGCGATGACTGTAAGGTGTCAGAGACAGTGGAACATATTTTAATCAAATGCGGAAAGTTTAAAAGAGACAGGATTTTACTTAACAGGAAAATAGAGGATTGTGGGGAAAAGTTTACCCTAAAAGACATATTATCAAAAGAATCAGACCATAGAGTGATAAAGTATTTGTTTGATTTTTTTAAAACACACTGGACTCGTTAGAAGAATTTAAAATATGCATGCATAAGTTATCTTTTTTGTTTTAGTAACTGTAGCTTGCAAGCTACGAAACTGCTTCGGAAGTTGTAAGCCATAGAGGTGACACATGCACAATCTATCTGGTGGGTGGCGGTAATGCGCTGCACTAGTTCACAACCGCCGTTAAGCAATCAAAGAAGAAGAAGAAGAAGAAGAGCAGCTGCTCAGTGCTGGCCAAGCCCCGGTGATCCAAGATGGCGCCCTATTCAAATCTGCAGATGATACTGCAGTACATTAAGCAGATGATACTGCAGTACATTAAGTCAGGTTGGCCAGAATATGTAGGAAATGTTCCTATTGCCATCAGAGACTTTTTCCCAGTCAGAAGCGAATTGTCAGAGTACAACGGGATCATCACAAGAGGCTGTCGCATGCTGATTCCGTCTACTTTGAGAGCTGACATCCTGGATCGGATCCATGACGGACATCAAGGTCTGACCAAATGCAGGGAGCGGGCTAATGAATCTGTGTGGTGGCCTGGCATTTCTACTGACATCAAACTGAAAGTTGAATCCTGTCAAACCTGCCGTGAGATGAAGCACACACAGCGAAGGGAGCCCCTCATCTCAACCATTCTTCCTGACAGGCCCTGGCAAAGACTTGCAATCGACCTGTGTGATTATAACAGGCACGCTTACCTGGTAGTGTCAGATTACTTCTCCAGATTTATCGAGATACTCCACATGCCAACAACTACTGCCTCACAGGTGGTGCAGAAGTTGAAAACACTTTTTGCACGCTATGGCTGCCCGGACCAGGTCGTTTCGGACAACGGGCCCCAGTTTGCATGTACGGAGTTTGGGGACTTTGCCCGTGACTTTGACTTCGAACACATTACCTCGAGTCCGCATAACCCCCAGGCGAACGGACAAGCGGAAAGAGGAGTACAAATTGCAAAGAGGATTCTGATGCAGAAAGACCCTTTACTCGCTCTCATGTGTTACCGCTCTACCCCGTGCGCCACCACAGGTGTAAGCCCAGCTGAATTGCTCATGGGGAGAAGGATTAAAACTACACTTCCGACGCTTGAGTCAAACCTCCAACCCCAATGGCCTGATCTACAAGCAGTCAGGAGTAAGGATGCAAGGGAGAAACAGAAGCAAGCCTTCTATTTCAATCAGCGCCATGGTACAAAACTCCTGCCACCTCTGAAACCGGGCGATTCTGTTCTCTCCAAGTTGGACCATCAGAATGTTTGGGGATCACCCGCTGTTGTTGCTGGTGACAGCACTACCCCGAGATCTTATGTCATCGAGACGCAAAAAGGGGCAACTCTGAGACGCAACCGTCGCCATCTGCTGTGCGTGCCTGCATCCTCTGTTATCACGCCACCTCCATCACTACAGCAGCCGCAGCCTGATGCTGTCCAACAGGCTGTACCTACCGTTTCTACAGACACTGCGTTGCCTGCTACCCAGCCTTGCCCACCTGATGATGGACTGCTATACACACGGTCTGGTCGGTTATGCAGACCTGTAGAAAGACTGAATCTGTAAGGGTGTACGAAGAACACTGCCCAACACGAAAAAAAAACAATAGAAGAGAAGGAAAGTGTTAAGAATGTTAATTATTTTTGCACTGTTTATATTACTGTTTACATTTTGAAATTCTGTGTTATTGAAACAGCTAATGAAAGAGTTTCTTACAGTATCTTTCACAAGGTTTTGTTTTTGCTACAGAATGTTTAAAAAAAAAAAAAAAAAAAAAAAAAAGAATTGAAAAGGGGAGATGTCATGTAAGAGATACTTTACGACAGTAGTCTCACGTGCCGTAAATCACATCTGGCCTGGTTACCGGGGTAACTCCCGCGATGACACTGTATACCTCTTGTTGTTAACCTGCATGTTGATTATGCTAGTTCCGAACCCGTAGTAAAAGCCTTGCACTACGCACGACGTTTTGTGTGGACATTCAATTACTTTACAATAAATAATTCCCATGTGACGTCAGCGCACTGTGCATTTAATGTATTGTAACAGACAGTGTTCTACTTGTTGGTTTAATACAAGATGGTTACTGTCGGCCGTAACCACGCCAATACAATTCCACAACTATCAATCTATATATCAAAACAATCTTCTCTATCCCCCCAGTAGGCCCCCCCCCCATCCTCAGAACCAATCCTGTAAGTGCACTAAACAGTGAAGAAAAACATAAAATAACAGCATTAACATAAACATAAATGCAGGGTCGCTACAGTATTTTAATAATAACCGGGTCACAGGCTAACTTGATGTTATTTAAAGAACCAGTTAGCCAGTTAAAATCAGTTTATGGTAGTTTTTCCAGTTTAGTGCACAATTTAGAATGTCATAGTTTTTTCATAATAATTTTGTGTATTGAAATATTTCTTCAATAATAGTGGGTGTGATCTCTATGGCCAAGTCATTTGGTTTTGATGAAATAAGTAGTACCGAGGTGAAGTTTGCCGAACGTTTGATATAATTCGCCTGATATTCGACCAAAATCCCCCTGGATTCAAAGTCTGTCCGTATTTTCAGTTTAGTGAAGAGTGTAGTATTAGCGTTAAATACTGTTCACAATGTTGCCACCTATCAAAAAAAACTTTACTTAGGCTGCAGCTGACGATTTATAACACGAAAAACAATGAAGATGATATCTCTGCTCGTATGTGTGCTAAGCTCTCAGCAAGAGACTGTCTGCAAAGTGCAAGATTTGACAGAACGTTGCAGATGGGTTGGTGAATACAATAAAAACGGTGTTTTTAAAAACTAATTTTCCCAGATTTGATGAGTGTAGTAGCTCCCAATAAATTGTAGCTAGCTACTACAGCCAAAATTTTGGGGAAATTATTGTTTTACACAGCGCCTAAATGGTGAAGTGGCACGCTATCTGCCAAAACAATTTCCAAGTGGTAACTTTGTTTGTTACTTACGTGGCAATAAAAATGATTCTGATTCTAGTTTACCCTTCACAGTAACAAAAATTAAATTGGAAAAATTCACTAAAAATCAACAAAGACAGTTTTCCCAGATTTGATGGGTGTAGTAGCTCCCAATAAATTGTAGCTAGCTACTACAGCCAAACCTTTGGGAAAAATATTGTTTTCCCCTTCACAGTAACAAAAATAAATTAGGAAAAATTCACTAAAAATCAACAAAGATATTTTTCCCAGTTTTGATGGGTACTACAGGCAAGAATTTGGGAAAAAAATGTTTTCCCCCTTCACAGTAGGAATAATGAAATTGGAAAAATTAACTAAAATTTCATTATTCATACTGTGAAGGGGAAAACAATACTTTTCCCAAATTCTTGCCTGTAGTAGCTAGCTTTCATTGAATGGGAGCTACTACACCCATCAAAACTGGGAAAAATATCTTTGTTAATTTTTAGTTCATTCTTCCAATTTCATTATTCCTACTGTGAAGGGGAAAACAATATTTTTCCCAAAAGTTTGGCTGTAGTAGCTAGCTATCATTTATTGGGAGCTACTACACCCATCAAAACTGGGAAAAATATCTTTGTTGATTTTTTGTTATTTATTTTTCAATTTCCTTTTTGTTACTGTGAAGGGGAAAACAATATTTTTCCAAATTCTTGCCTGTAGTAGCTAGTTATTGTTCCAATGGAGCTACTACAGCCATCAAAACCTGGAAAAGTGTCTTTGTTGATTTTTAGTGCATTTTTCCAATTTCATTTTTGCGACCGTGAAGGGGAAAAACAAAATGTTCCCAAAATGTTGCCTGTAGTAGCTAGCTATCATTAAATGGGAGCTACTACACCCATCAATTCTGGGAAAAATATCTTTGTTGATTTTTTGTCTTTTTTTTGTCGTTTTGACCACTTGCAATTTGCTGACGGTCCCTTGCGAATATCAGGCGAATATCAAACGTTCATCTTGGTATAAGTAGTTCTGTAATTAGAAACCTCCAAACATGGTACAGTACATCAAATCAATCAATCAAACTTTTTGATTGACATCACGCTGAAATGTCCAAATTTCAATAAAAACCACAACTTTGACAACATTCTTTTCACGAACGACAGCTATTTAGCATTAACATAAAGCAAAAATCTTGGAAGGAAAGTAAAATTCTAGACCTTTCATGAACGAGGCCTACAATAGCCAACAGTATTTTATGACACGTCCCAATCATGTTGTTCATTTATGATGATACTTTTGTTTGCTGTTTCAGATTCCTCACTTCTTTTCGTTTTGAATGCTGAATAAAGTGTGTGTGATGCCTGTATATACAGTGCCTTGCGAAAGTATTCGGCCCCCTTGAACCTTTCAACATTTCGCCACATTTCAGGCTTCAAACATAAAGATATAAAAACAAATTGTCATGAATTAACAACAAGTGGGACACAATCGTGAAGTGGAAAAAAAATTATTGGATAATTTAAACTTTTTTAACAAATATAAAACTGAAAAGTGGGGCGTGCAATATTATTCGGCCCCTTTACTTTCAGTGCAGCAAACTCACTCCAGAAGTTCAGTGAGGATCTTTGAATGATCCAATGTTGTCCTAAATGACTGATGATGATAAATAGAATGCACCTGTGTGTAATCAAGTCTCCGTATAAATGCACCTGCTCTTTGATAGTCTCAGGGTTCTGTTTAAAGCGCAGAGAGAACCATGAAGACAAAGGAACACACCAGGCAGGTCCGAGATACTGTTGTGGAGAAGTTTAAAGCCGGATTTGGATACAACAAGATTTCCCAAGCTTTAAACATCTCAAAGAGCACTGTACAAGCAATTATATTGAAATGGAAGGAGTATCAGACCACTGCAAATCTACCAAGACCCAGCCGTCCTTCCAAACTTTCATCTCAAACAAGGAGAAGACTGATCAGAGATGCAGCCAAGAGGCCCATGATCACTCTGGATGAACTGCAGATAACTACAGCTGAGGTGGGAGAGTCTGTCCATAGGACAACAATCAGTCGTGCACTGCACAAATCTGGCCTTTATGGAAGAGTGGCAAGAAGAAAGCCATTTCTCAAAGATATCCATAAAAAGTCTCGTTTAAAGTTTGCCACAAGCCACCTGGGAGACACACCAAACATGTGGAAGAAGGTGCTCTGGTCAGATGAAACCAAAATCGAACTTTTTGGCCACAATGCAAAACGATATGTTTGGCGTAAAAGCAACACAGCTCATCACCCTGAACACACCATCCCCACTGTCAAACATGGTGGTGGCAGCATCATGCTTTGGGCCTGCTTTTCTTCAGCAGGGACAGGGAAGATGGCTAAAATTGATGGGAAGATGGATGGAGCCAAATACAGGACCATTCTGGAAGAAAATCTGTTGGAGTCTGCAAAAGACCTGAGACTGGGACGGAGATTTATCTTCCAACAGGACAATGATCCAAAACATAAAGCCATATCTACAATGGAATGGTTCACAAATAGACGTATCCAGGTGTTAGAATGGCCAAGTCAAAGTCCAGATCTGAATCCAATCGAGAATCTGTGGAAAGAGCTGAAGACTGCTGTTCACAAACGCCCTCCATCCAACCTCACAGAGCTCGAGCTGTTTTGCAAGGAAGAATGGGAAAGAATTCCAGTCTCTCGATGTGGAAAACTGATAGAGACATACAGCGACTTGCAGCTGTAATTGCAGCAAAAGGTGGCGCTACAGAATGACAACACGCGCAAGGGGGCCGAATAATATTGCACGCCCCACTTTTCAGTTTTTTATTTGTTAAAAAAGTTTAAATCATCCGATAAATTTCGTTCCACTTCACGATTGTGTCCCACTTGTTGTTGATTCTTGACAAAAAAATTTTTTTTTATATCTTCATGTTTGAAGCATGAAATGTGGCGAAATGTAGAAAGGTTCAAGGGGGCCGAATACTTTCGCAAGGCACTGTAACTGTCTTACAGAACATACGAAGGACACGAAGACAGGTGGTGATTCAAATGTACCGTTTACTTGCAGACTTCACTGAGTAATACGTGCTTAACATATTGAACAGCGCCCCCAGAGGAACATGCGCACATGTCTTAAAGTGACAGAATCAAACTTGTATAAATGTATGCTAATACATTATATCTGCCTCTTTAAGAAATAACTTTGACTCTCTTTTCTTCACTCCCAATAATCCCCAATGTTTAAATAATAATTAAATGTATACACATACATCCTCCACGCCAACATTGATAAGAAAAAAACTTTTTTTTTCAAAAAAAACCCAACAACTTTAGGAACAATGTGGACCTGAACACTTGTTGTTAATCAAACATATCAAACATTACTTGCGATTAATCACAAACATTTTAGCAACTGGTTTGCTCACTCTGCCAAAACGAGTCACTGACCCAGATGTTTCTGCTGTGACAGAAGCTGTGGATTCCCTGACGCATTGGTCAAAGTTCTCAGTCTGTGGACTCACAACCGGACCCTCTGCTTGTGTAGCCCTGTTTGGTGTAACTAGCAGATGGCGCCTATTCCTCCCGTAGCGCTCACCTTGTCCAGTCTCCACAATGCTTACATTGTGTGGAGCAGGCACTCTGGACAACTGCCAGCATTGTCCACTGTTTCTGTCCATCCAGTTTTGTGATTACCGTGTCTCCAGCGTTCAACGGTGGCAGGCTTTTCACGCCATTTCTGCGATTGTAAAAGTAGTCCTGCTTTTGTTTGGCAGCAGCGTCTGCCTGTTGGCAAGGCTCTTTCTCTACACTTTGTAAGACCCTGGTGTCCATCATCATGCATCCTGTCTAATGCCGCTTTTCCACAGTCCTAGTACGGTACGTTTTGACTCTATAGTACTCCCAGTATGTCCTCAGCGTTGTCAGACCACGTCATTTACGTGTGACGCGTAACTAGTACTGGTGCGGTGCGCGGATTTATTATAATATTAGAACAAGTGTTTAATAGAAAATTCAGCACAGCACGAGTAGTTTTTGAAAATGCTTAAAAGAATGACTCGGAAACTGTGAAGTCAATGGTGCTGACTGCTCTGTACAATCTGAATGGACCTGTAGCAACAGCAGCCTGTGTAGCAGAGGAGGAGGGCTGCATGTCCGAGGATACTGCTAGGCTATAGCTAATGCTAGCGCTAGCTCGAGACTCTGCTCACTCACTAACCCTGGATTCCAAAGCTACTACTGTACTACACTTAACACATCTATCACTGCCCTCAGAGGAGAATCCGGGGTTTAAACTCGTCATATGGCAACTCGAGCAGTAAAGGACAGAGGGAGAGACGGCGGCAGCCATAGGGGTAGCGAGTTAGTGGTTAGGCTAGGCTAAGCTAGGCTAGGCTAGTCCGGACTCGGGTCCGGACTACAGCAGACTCCGAGACCAGACAAACAATCGATACCCAAACCTCAGCTACAATTATAATAAATGAATGAAACATTGTCTTGGGATACAATCACAGATTTATTGAAAACAAAAGTAAAGTGTAAAACCAACAGTTTACAAAGTCAAAAGTACGTATGTGTGAGACCAGATGAGAATACTCCGGTCACCCATTGTTCGTTGGTAATCTCCACACTTATGGGAAGGGATTCTCATACAAATATACACACAACAACTTAAATACAAGCACAAAACAGAATGACAACACGTGAATACTGCAGATAATACGAGATAAAACACAGTAGCACAGGGAGGACGTTAGCTTAGCTGCTATCGATAGCTAAATGAAGCTAAATGTAGCTAGCTCACTGTGTACAACAGACAATCAAACATGTACACAGTAAATACATTTCAGTGAGAGCTTTAACAGGATTTGTATTTAACCAGTTATTTCCAGGATTACCACAGACTAGTCACAAATCCAGAGCTGGTGATCTCCCTGAAAACTGTGTTGAGCCTCGAGCTGCCTTTGAATTCTTTCTTTGGCCTGAAGAGAGGAACGTGTGGACCTCTTCCACCGACCAGGACCAGGACTTTTGGGGCTTTCTGTGCGATTCCATTTCTCTGGAGTGAGAAGGACGTAATGTAGCCGAAGCAGAGCCGAGCAGAGCAGCCTGTTTTAAAGATGGCGGTTGAGTTGTTTTTCCCAAAGGATCAGATGCCGCTTCCAGTGACGACACTCGTTGGCCAATCAGTGTAAGGCAGTGGGCCGGCGTGACGTCATGGCACGGGTACTATGGGGATGGAACCACGGCTGAGGCAGTACGGAAAAGTACTCAAATCTCCTATACAATCTACTAATGGAAACGCAAAATAACCGTGCTGAAGCGTACTGTACTGTACCGTACTGTACTGAACCGTACTGTACTGAACCGTACTGATACTGTGGAAAAGCGGCATAAGACTGTCGCTCTCATATCTGCAGGAATCACTATGCGGCACCCCCTAACAATGAGTCCGTCGAGCTCTGACAACTCTCCTCTCACCTGGTAAAAGTCTCTGACTATCTCCGGGACGTTGTCAATGTACAGTGGGTCCCATTCCGTTTTGTCGTCTTCATTCGCGCTTCTCGGGAATCACGCAGCTGCGTGAAAAATAGTACATCTTATCGCCACAAGGTGGCAGGCTAAGTCCGCTTTAGCTCTGCCAGCGACTTAGACGCTCAGGTATAATACTGCGTGCAAACCTGTCTAGCCCAGAGGTGCTATGTTGGCCGAATGGATAGCATCAAAGACTGGGACCTGGAGAACCCAGGTTCGATTCTTGTCTGAGGCACATCTTTTGGTTGCTTGTGGCAAAATTGTTTTTTCATTAAACAATTATTATATAACATCTTGTCTTTAATGTCTGGAAAAATCGAGGTGAAATTCACTAGTGTTATACGTTAAATATTGTGATATGTTTTGATAAACCGAACGTTACGTTACATCCTCCGCTGCTGTGACCGCCGCTCTGACAGCTCAGTGAACGCACTGCAGTCTGGGCTCCGAGCGCGGACCATAGACACGCGAACAGAACCACAGACAGGACCATAGACACGCGAACAGAACCACAGACAGGACCATAGACACCCGAACAGAACCACAGACAGACATTTACATTTACATTTACATATACGCAGACAGAACCCAGACAGGCGGAGACACGCGAGACACGCGGATCATACTTGGACAGAACCAGAGACACACGAAGCATAGACACTCGAGGGACAGGTCCATTTGTTTTATTTGTGTTTAAAGTTACCTAAGTTTCTCCTTGCATTAAAAATGCTTGGTGGTTGTGGATATTTAGACTGCGTGATTTGATAGAATAATACTGGCAATGTCTAATACATATCTAATTTTCAGTAAATTATAAAGAGAAAGAAAAAGAAGAGGAGGTCAAAATTCAAGAGGAGGAATAGCTGTTGTTCTCGGGGAACGAGCTTCGCGCTGTGTGATATGATCATGCAGCTTATTGGACAAAATTGTTCAGCCAATAAACGGAACTATATTTGAAGCAACGTAGGAACGTGATGACGCTCAGGGGGTTATATTTTCTAAAAAAAGATTAGAACGCAACATTTAGTTAATAATGTGTGTATAAAAATAAAAAATATTGAAATTATGACTTTAAACAAAAAAGTCTAATGACTTGAGAGGCGAAGAAGAAAATTGGGAAGGCCAAGAATAAAACTGGTAGGCACCGGCCTACCCAGGCCTATCCCTGGCCGCGGCTGGGCCGTGCATGTGAATGTAAATGTGTTTCTATTGAATGCTATTTCTTTCTTTATAATCTTTATCTTTATAATACGAATTGCATTAACGTATATATTTAAAATAATTATGTATTGTCTATAGAATTCTATGCGAATTCAAAATAAAGACATTCTGAAAGCGATCTGCCTCTCGTGATTTTTTAGTGAGGTCTTCTTCTGGTATTTACTGTTTGGCTGAGCAAAGTTTTAATAGTATTGGTTAAAATAAATGCCATTTTCAAACACGGCGTGATGTAAATAAGAGAGAGAGCGAGAGAGAGACGCTGACGCATTTTGGCTCAGTGCGCTAGTGTGCAATCAATGGAATACATCACAATACTCATCAAACAAGATCCATTCAGTTTTATCATTGGAGGAAATGTTTATTAAATTAGCAATTGGCACCTTGACAAAACACTGGATATAGAAATCCTAACAATAGTAGGCTAATATAGGCTAACGTGGACATCCCTTGGCCCGTGGGGATATCACATGCCAGTTGCCTCTCCCTTCAAGGCTATGACCTGGTCGATGACTTTGTCCAGGTGGTCTATATATTTATTGCAGACCTGGGTTGTGAGTTTGTTTAGCCAAAAAAACTCTATTGCGGAGATCAGTGCGTCCTTGCTCATCGGCTTGGCCTCACAGCGAATGTATCTTTTCATGGACGCCCACACTAACTCAATGGGGTTCAGATCCGGCGACCTTAAACAAAAACACATGGACATGTCAGCACTGTTAGCCTATTTTCCGATACAGCATGTATTCATCCAGAATATATATATATATTAAAATAACTACGGTAACTCACTCTGCCGGTGTCGGTACCCAGTTGATCCCCTCACTTTCAATGCAGGCTTTGACACTTTTTGCTGTGTGTTTTGGATCGTTGTCTTAAAAAATCAAACAGGACAAATTAGGAGGACAACTTAATCATTAAACAAACATTAGTAGCCTAATCATCACGACGTTGCTTTTGTCATAATCATGCTGAAGATTTGGAATAACAGATTGTTAGCCTACCTTGGAAGAATCTATGTGTAGACATACGGAAATGCTCCCTTAAGTATGGACCAGCAGCTTTTTTGATGATTTCTTCCGCGTAGAAGTGTTGATCCATTATACCTGCGGGTTTAAATAATATGTTAGCATATTGTAACAATTTATTTAGCATAGCCTACTTTGCATGCATTGCTTTCAAAACTTCATCACTCACCGTCAAAAATGACCAACGGACCAGGTCCCCATCGAGAAATTCCACCCCAAACATGCATTTTGACCGGGTGCTTCACTCTTGGTTTTGCAATGCCCCTGAAGTTGGTCTTTCTCCAGCACTTCAAGGCAAAACGTTCCAGTGCCACAGTTGACTCGTCAGTGAAGAGAACATCATCAAACTTTTCACCTGCAGCCTTCCATTCTTGAGCCATATACATTAAATATTGTGATATGTTTTGATAAACCGAACGTTACGTTACATCCTCCGCTCAGTGAACGCACTGCCGTCTGGGCTCCGAGCGCGGACCATAGACACGCGGACTTGCGTCTCTCTCTCTCTGCTCGCGTCTCTCTCTCTCTGCTCGCGTCTCTCTCTCTCTCTGCTCGCGTCTCTCTCTCTCTGCTCGCGTCTCTCTCTCTCTGCTCGCGTCTCTCTCTCTCTGCTCGCGTCTCTCTCTCTCTGCTCGCGTCTCTCTCTCTCTGCTCACGTCTCTCTCTCTGCTCGTGTCCCTCTCTCTCTGCTCCTGCTCACGCTCGTCTCTCTCTCTCTGCTCACTCTCTCTCTCTCTGCTCGGTCCCTCTCTCTCTGCTCCCTCTCTCTCTCTCTCTGCTCCTCTCTCTCTCTCTCTCTCTGCTCACGTCTCTCTCTCTCTGCTCACTCTCTCTCTCTCTCTCTCTGCTCTCTCTCTCTCTGCTCGCGTCTCTCTCTCTGCTCACCTCTCTCTCTCTCTCTCTCTGCTCGCGTCTCTCTCTCTCTCTCCTCTCACGTCTCTCTCTCTCTGCTCACGTCTCTCTCTGCTCACGTCTCTCTCTCTCTGCTCACTCTCTCTCTCTGCTCGCGTCTCTCTCTCTCTGCTCACGTCTCTCTCTGCTCTCTCTCTCTGCTCCGTCGTCTCTCTCTCTCTGCTCACGTCTCTCTCTGCTCTCTCTCTCTGCTCACGCCTCTCTCTCTCTGCTCGCATCTCTCTCTCTGCTCGCATCTCTCTCTCTCTGCTCGCATCTCTCTGTCTCTGCTCGCATCTCTCTCTCTCTGCTCGCATCTCTCTCTCTCTGCTCGCATCTCTCTCTCTCTCTCTGCTCGCGTCTCTCTCTCTCTGCTCGCGTCTCTCTCTCTCTGCTCTCGTCTCTCTCTCTCTGCTCACGTCTCTCTCTCTCTGCTCGCGTCTCTCTCTCTCTGCTCACCTCTCTCTCTCTCTGCTCACGCCTCTCTCTCTCTGCTCACGTCTCTCTCTTTCTGCTCACGTCTCTCTCTCTCTGCTCACGTCTCTCTCTGCTCACGTCTCTCTCTGCTCACGTCTCTCTCTGCTCCTCTCTCTCTCTCTCTCTCTGCTCTCTCTCTCTCTCTCTCTGCTCACGCCTCTCTCTCTCTGCTCGCGTCTCTCTCTTTCTGCTCACGCTCTCTCTCTCTCTGCTCGCGTCTCTCTCTGCTCACGTCTCTCTCTTTCTGCTCACGTCTCTCTCTCTCTGCTCACGTCTCTCTCTCTGCTCACGTCTCTCTCTGCTCACCTCTCTCTCTCTCTCTCTCTCACTCTCTCTCTCTCTCTCTCTCTGCTCACGCCTCTCTCTCTCTGCTCGCGTCTCTCTCTTTCAGCTCACGTCTCTCTCTCTCTGCTCGCTCTCTCTCTGCTCACGTCTCTCTCTGCTCACGTCTCTCTCTCTCTGCTCACGTCTCTCTCTCTCTGCTCACGTCTCTCTCTGCTCGCGTCTCTCTCTCTCTGCTCACGTCTCTCTCTGCTCTCTCTCTCTGCTCACGTCTCTCTTATCTCTGCTCACGTCTCTCTCTCTCTGCTCACGTCTCTCTCTGCTCTCTCTCTCTGCTCACGTCTCTCTCTCTCTGCTCACGTCTCTCTCTCTCTGCTCACGTCTCTCTCTGCTCTCTCTCTCTGCTCACGTCTCTCTCTCTCTCTGCTCACGTCTCTCTCTCTCTGCTCACGTCTCTCGCACCTGTTCTTCTTAACACTAGAAAACCCAACCGAAATTGGCCCCTGTTTTGAGAACAGGGAGCTAACTTGCTAGGTTGGCTGCTAACATTTGCATGTATTGATTTGCAAATGTAGGTAATGACTTATAACAGCAGGGGGCTGGGGTGGGCTTTGTTTATTCGTGTGGGGGAGGGAGAGCTGCAAATCAGAAGAGATGCCATGGCAGTGCTGTGTACCCTGAGAATGCGCTGTATATATGTTGTAATCAGTTTTTCTCAGTGTCTTTGGTGCATTTTTCACATAATTCTTCACATTTTAACAACAGTTAGTGCATTTCTCAGAACAATGAGTGCAAACTGCAAAACCTCATGGATAACCTGCTAAAAAGTCACTTTCTCAAAATGAACTTAATTCCTCAAAAGAAAGTCTTCATGTCAATGAAACGGTCTGTGTCTGTGTCCTGACATCAGTGTTTATGAACAACAGTCAAATGATTTAGTCATGTTTTCATTGTGACTGTATTTAGTGATACATATGTATGTACTGTATGTTCACATATTTACTGCTTATGCTCTTTGCAATTCTACAGCATTCTGCAACAAAAATAGTACACATACAGTATTTACGTAGAAAAACATACAAAAAATCATTACGGTAGAACCTCCACAACATTGAGTCGTGTGTGACATCATCGCGGCAGTTTCTCCTTTGAACACTTTACAAATGCTTTTGGACATGTATCAGTTACTTTCATACAGTTCTCTGCTGTTTTATAACATTAACATTTGCTTCTGTCCTGTCAATCAGAATGAAACATACTTTTCACGACTGAATAGTTTCTGTAAAACCAGTAGTCCTCATTTCATCGCTTTGGTCATCACATACAAAACTGTAAGGTGAACAATTTTGAGTTGTCGTTTTTACAGTTCACCGAGCTCTCTCTCTCTCTCTCTCTGCTCACTCTCTCTCTCTGCTCACGCCTCTCTCTCTCTGCTCGCGTCTCTCTCTTTCTGCTCACGTCTCTCTCTCTCTGCTCGCGTCTCTCTCTGCTCACGTCTCTCTCTTTCTGCTCACGTCTCTCTCTGCTCACGTCTCTCTCTGCTCACGTCTCTCTGCTCACCTCTCTCTCTCTCTCTCTCTGCTCCTCTCTCTCTCTCTCTCTGCTCACGCCTCTCTCTCTCTGCTCGCGTCTCTCTCTCTCTCTGCTCGCGTCTCTCTCTTTCAGCTCACGTCTCTCTCTCTCTGCTCGCGTCTCTCTCTCTCTCACTCTCTCCTCTCTGCTCACGTCTCTCTCTCTCTGCTCACGTCTCTCTCTCTCTGCTCACGTCTCTCTCTCTCTGCTCACGTCTCTCTCTGCTCGCGTCTCTCTCTCTCTCCTCTCTCTCTCTGCTCGCGTCTCTCTCTCTCTGCTCACGTCTCTCTCTCTCTCTGCTCACGTCTCTCTCTCTCTCTGCTCGCGTCTCTCTCTCTCTGCTCACGTCTCTCTCTCTCTCTGCTCACGTCTCTCTCTGCTCGCGTCTCTCTCTCTCTGCTCTCTCTCTCTGCTCGCGTCTCTCTCTCTCTGCTCTCGTCTCTCTCTCTCTCTGCTCGCGTCTCTCTCTCTCTGCTCACGTCTCTCTCTGCTCACCTCTCTCTCTCTCTCTCTGCTCACGTCTCTCTCTCTCTGCTCAGTCTCTCTCTCTCTGCTCACGTCTCTCTCTGCTCGCGACAGTAATCTGAACTTAAAAAAGTAAGTTTTTACAGACTTGAAATTTCCAGTAACTTGAATTTAAACACTTAGTTGGCAGAACTTGGAAAACTTAACTGACACAACTTAATAAGTGTAGTTCTTCAAAACTTGAAGAATTAAGTTAATGCCTTCAACTCAAAAATCCTTCGCAGCTGGTTGCTTTGAAATTTTGAGTTGAACTAACTTTATCTTTTTTACAGTGTGCATGGACCAGAAGTCCAATTAAAATAATGGACAATTGCTCCTGCAGCCCTGAACAGGACATGCGAGGTGCGCGGGTCGGCCCGAAACCCGCAGTCAACCCGCGGGTCCCGCGGTTTCGGGCGGGTTGGATGCCTCAAAAATATGAGTCATGTCAGGTGCGGGTGGGTCGGGGTCAGAAAGCTCCTGATCCCTATATAATATTATATATGTGAGCCACGGTATGGGAGTCCCTTGAGTACATTTGCAATCGCGCAGGGAGGCTAAACAAAAAAATCATGCTGACAAACAGGATCGCTCCTTCCTGACTCCCCGCTTAAAGCCTCAGAACACTCCAGCCCGAGGACAGACGTGTGATCTACACAGAGGCACCGAGACTGATGACGGTGTGGGCCTCACAGCAGAGGCCTAAAGCAGGGGCCTCATTACTTTAATACTTACAGTCTGTGGTAAATACACGGGCTACATGTGGTACACGTGCTTAGACTATATTAATATTGTATGTGTAACATTCAAAATAGATTAGTGAATATTCCCTTTTCCTCATTTAGTGATTTGCGGAGGAGAGGAGAGGAGCAGCGAGAGAAGTTTGGCAGGGAGTTAAAATAAATGAATTACAGCTTGCTAAATTATTTGAAAGCATCTTCATTATGATTGTTATATTTATGTATTTATTATAAATGTTAGAGATGCCAGAGAAAAGGCGTCTGCTTTTTTTCTGAGTGGGAGGAGACACCAGCGGAGCCAATTAGTTTCTCTTTCCATAACGATATTCTCTCTTTTTGGAAAGATCACCAACGTGATGCAAAAGTTTACGTTATATGCAGTAGTTTTAATGTCTGCGGGTTTTCCAGAGACTGGCCTGCTACAAGGAGTTGCCCGTTTAAACCAGATTGTCGATGTGCGCGGGGCAGAAACTCGCCAATGTAACCCTGCTCACAAGTGCCACCTGGTGGTTGTTTTGGTCATTGCAACGTCACTGGGAGGGGGGAAAATAAAAGACGCGTGAATCACACGTGATTCTCGTGTGATTCACGCGTGAAAGGCGACAAAACGGAATGGGACCTACTGTATCTATAACACAAAAACACATTACAAAGGTGGGGAATACATGCTTTTAATGTGTTTTATCAGAAAAAAAATAGTTTTTAATAACGTTAGTGCCCTTTTAAATAGAAACTGGGGTCGATAGAATGTTTGATAGTTTAACTTCCCTCCGTTAGAAAAAAACAAAAGTAAAGCAGAGTCAGAAGTGCGCGTTATTCTGGGGGACGTAGGCAGAGGCTTCTCAACCTATCACGGCCGAGCATGAACCGCAAAACATTCTGGGAAATGTAAAAAAAAAAACAACCACACTATGCGTAGTGTCCATGGTTCTATAGATCGTGTTTCAATGCCGTGTCAATGGTTATGCACGTCCGTGCGAGGAATGGCATGTGTGGCGCAGTAGAGGCAGTGGGCAAAGTGTCTCGATGCATGCAGCAAAAGCAAGAGATGAACTTTTTCCTCAGGAAGCAGCCGTTACGGGGACATAAGACACTCAAAAACAGCCAAAACCAGGACTACACCGGGATTAAACCAAGACTGACAATGGGGAACACTGTGCTTGTGAATATATGCCTCCAGCCTGAGTTCTCATTCCCCTATAAATTCTGCTAACGTGTTAGCCGACACGACAAATGTATTTATTTAGGTTTTAAAAAATAAATAAAAATAAATCAATAATTATTGATATCGACCGATATTAATCACTTATATTGCGATAGTTTTTAATCATATCGCCCAGCCCTATTGTTACGTAAACAATTATATTGAACAATCTTTGTTTTCAGGTCTTTTGAGAGTAGTTTTGAGGCTTCCATGTTGCCACTCTTCATAGAAGATGCAAAGAGGGGAAACACTTAAATACCCTTTCTCATGATTGTATTCACCTGTGTATGGAGGTCAAGGGTCACTGAGGTTACAAACTAATTTTGAATTCCAATGATTAGTTATAAAGATGTTGAAATTAATACAGTTTTAACATTTATACACATGCCTAATTTGGTTTCAATAATTTGTGCACACTTTCTAAGAATGATATACATTTTCATTATTGTTAATTTACTTACAAATATCACTGTGTTTGTCTCCTATATGTAACTGAAATGTCTTTTATTGATTTAAACCAATATTTTATAAAGGAAAATAACATTTTAGGTTTGAGATTGACACCCGTGTTCTCAGTAGATGTTAACCAATATTGGTTTTCTATGATTATTAATATGATAATGTTTGCGGTAATACCGGTATAATTTAGTGTGACATATACAATTGAAATACTGCGATAGTATTTGTGTGTATGCACTGGGGATGTTTACGTTTGTGACCTCTACAAAACTCACGGTAGTCCTTTTAAGGAAATCAACTGTATGCAGCTGTATGCAGCCTGTAGGTAGGCTACTTAAAAGTAATGGGCATGTTCCTGTAGGATTACAAGTTACTTAAAATGTGTATTATGGAGATACAAGCAGTTCCTTGGTCAGATAGTGCATGTAATGTGTTACGTAAAGTTTCTTATCTTACCTTATCTTGTATTCAGAATACTCTATGCAGTTACTACTTTAAAGTCTAGCATTTAGAAAAGTTGCTTTCTGAAAATAACAGGAATATATACTTATCTTTGTTTTTAAGTAAAAAATAAGCCATAAATATTATCCCAAAGCACTGTTATTTATTTGCAAAGGTATTCGGCCCCCTTGAACCTTTCAACATTCTGCCACATTTCAGGCTTCAAACATAAAGATATAAACATTAAAATGTTTGTCAAGAATCAACAACAAGTGGGACACAATCGTGAAGTGGAACGAAATGTATTGGATAATAAAAAAAAATGGTTCTCTCCGCGCTTTAAACAGAACCCTGAGACTATCAAAGAGCAGGTGCATTTATACGGAGACTTGATTAAACACAGGTGCATTCTATTTATCATCAGTCATTTAGGACAACATTGGATCATTCAAAGATCCTCACTGAACTTTTGGAGTGAGTTTGCTGCACTGAAAGTAAAGGGGCCGAATAATATTACACGCTCCACTTTTCAGTTTTTTATTTGTTAAAAAAGTTTAAATTATCCAATGAATTTTGTTCCACTTCACGATTGTGTCCCACTTGTTGTTGATTCTTGACAAAAAATTTAATTTGTATATCTTTATGTTTGAAGCCTGAAATGTGGCGAAATGTTGAAAGGTTCAAGGGGCCGAATACTTTCGCAAGACACTGTATTTGTCTATTCATTCCCCAGAAAAACAACCTTTTAAATAGATGAAACCTGTTGAGACACTTTACATGGCAGCAGTGTTGGGCAAGTTACTTTGAAAAAGTAATTGGTTACAAATTACTAGTTACTTCTAAAAAAATGACACTTTTAATTGCGTACCTTTTTTTTGCGGATGTTTGCGGTTCTGTCTTGCGTGCCTTGTTCAGTGAATGCACGTATGGACAGTACTACAAATATCATCTGTGCGTTGATGGATTCTGTGTTGAGTCTCGTGGGTAGCTCAGAGACACCTGCTCTGAAACGAGTTGTTTAAACACAAACACTCTCTGGATCTTCTCATTGTTAAAAGTACATTGTTTACACTCCAGAGAAATGGTTTTTCCTTCTAACAGCCGCGCTTCAGGTAATGACTTTAATCAGAGCAGGTGTCTCTGAACTCCCCCACCAGCACTCGACGCCGAATCCATCAATGTGCGGATCTTATTAGTAATACATCTACGCTATATATACAGTGTCTTGCGAAAGTATTCGGCCCCCTTGAACCTTTCAACATTTCGCCACATTTCAGGCTTCAAACATCCATCCATCCATCCATTTTCTTCCGCTTTATCCGTTGCCGGGTCGCGGCAACGGATAAAGCGGCTTCAAACATAAAGATATAAAAATTAAATTTTTTGTCAAGAATCAACAACAAGTGGGACACAATCGTGAAGTGGAACGAATTTTTTTGGATAATTTAAACTTTTTTAACAAATAAAAAACTGAAAAGTGGGGCGTGCAATATTATTCGGCCCCCTTGCGCTAATACTTCGTAGTACCACCTTTTGCTGCAATTACAGCTCCTAGTCGCTTGGGGTATGTCTCTATCAGTTTTGCACATCGAGAGACTGGAATTCTTGCCCATTCTTCCTTGCAAAACAGCTCGAGCTCAGTGAGGTTGGATGGAGAGCGTTTGTGAACAGCAGTCTTCAGCTCTTTCCACAAATTCTTGATTGGATTCAGGTCTGGACTTTGACTTGGCCATTCTAACACCTGGATACGTCTATTTGTGAACCATTCCATTGTAGATTTGGCTTTTTGTTTTGGATCATTGTCCTGTTGGAAGATAAATCTCCGTCCCAGTCTCAGGTCTTTTGCAGACTCCAACAGGTTTTCTTCCAGAATTGTCCTGTATTAGGCTCCATCCATCTTCTCATCAATTTTAGCCATCTTCCCTGTCCCTGCTGAAGAAAAGCAGGCCCAAACCATGATGCTGCCACCACCATGTTTGACAGTGGGGACGGTGTGTTCAGGGTGATGAGCTGTGTTGCTTTTACGCCAAACATAAAGTTCGATTTTGGTTTCATCTGATCGGGGCATCTTCTTCCACATGTTTGGTGTGTCTCCCAGGTGGCTTGTGGCAAATTTTAAACGAGACGTTTTATTGATATCTTTGAGAAATGGCTTTCTTCTTGCCCCTCTTCCATAAAGGCCAGATTTTTGCAGTGCACGACTGATTGTTGTCCTATGGACAGACTCTCCCACCTCAGCTGTAGTTATCTGCAGTTCTTGGTAGATTTGCAGTGGACTGATACTCTTTCCATCCATCCATCCATCCATTTTCTACCCTTTAATCCATTTCTGGGTCAGGGGGGGGTGGCAGTCACAGACCCACCCAAGTCTCATAGCACCCACCACTCTTTCCATTTCAATATAATTGCTTGCACAGTGCTCCTTGAGATGTTTAAAGCTTGGGAAATCTTTTTTGTATCCAAATCCGGCTTTAAACTTCTCCAACAGTATCTCGGACCTGCCTGGTGTGTTCCTTTGTCTTCATGGTTCTCTCTGCGCTTTAAACAGAACCCTGAGACTATCAAAGAGCAGGTGCATTTATATGGAGACTTGATTACACACAGGTGCATTCTATTTATCATCATCAGTCATTTAGGACAACATTGGATCATTCAAAGATCCTCACTGAACTTCTGGAGTGATTGAATATTGCACGCCCCACTTTTCAGTTTTTTATTTGTTAGTTTAAATTATCCAATAAATTTCGTTCCACTTCACGATTGTGTCCCACTTGTTGTTGATTCACGACAAAAAGTTAAAATTTTATATCTTTGTTTGAAGCCTGAAATGTGGCGAAATGTTGAAAGGTTCAAGGGGGCCGAATACTTTCGCAAGGCACTGTACAAGTCCTGCGCACTGCAGACAATGTTGGAAAGTAAAAAAGAAATCATTCATACAATGGATTGAGTTAAAACAAATCATTCATCATGTATTAGAACGGCCCTAGCCTCGCCCTAGCCATCCCTAAACTCTGGTCTTTACATGTACGTCTGGGTCTCTGGTCCCAGTTTCTGCAGTTACGTACCTCAGTTGTATCCCATCCGAACCAATCAGTGAGCGGGTGTTGTAGGTAGTAGGGCTGGGCGATATGGCGGAAAACTACATCACAATACAAGTAATTCATATCGGTCGATAACGATATATATTGATCATTATTATTTTTATTTTTTTACCTTAATAATTAAGTTTGTCGTGTCGGCTAACACACGTTAGCAGCCTTGTTTACAGTCACGCGGGAATGAGGCTAGAGGAATATGTTCACAAGCAGTCTCCCCCATAGTTAGTCCTGGTGTAATCCTGGTTTAGTCCTGGTTCAGTCCTGGTTCATCTCCTGTTTTGTGTCCCCATAACGGCTCCGTGCGGCCGCTCTCTGATAGCCGCACGGAGGAAAAAGTTCATCTCTTGCTTTCGCCGCATGCATCGGGTCTCCGTGGCTACTGCCTCTCCCGCGCCGCACATGCTATGCCTCGCACGGACATGCATAACCATTGACACGGCATTGAAAAACAATCTTAGATCCATGGACACTATGCATGGTGCAGTTGTTGTTTTTAGGCCTGTCGCGATATTCAATAAATCAATTAATTGCATGATAATTAAAATTAGCTCAATAATTTTCCTGGACGCAATAAATTCCATTTGCATGCTTGTTTGTTTTGAGTTAACATCAAGCTAGCGGCTTTTTACTTCTGCCACTTCCGGCGGTGGTGTTTAAAAATAAATGTTTATTTCTCTTTGAAAAGGTGTACCTGCATCATCATTGTATTAGATGAAAATGATCTCAGAACAACAATATAATCGCTTATCGCAATAATTTCTGAGACAATTATTCGTCCAGCAAAATGTGTTATCATGACAGGCCTGGTTGTTTTTGCATTTCCCAGAATGTTTTGCAGTTCATGCTTGGCTGTGATAGGTTTCCTTTGCAGTAACGTTTGTGGGCAAATGTAAAAGATTTCTGTCTCACATGTCACCGCTGTATGCATTCTCCCACAACAATCTGAAACTGGAACCTTGTGTCTCCTGTTTCCACCCGGACTCGGCATGGTGGCTGAGTGGATAGCACTCTCGCTTCTCACCAAGAAGGTCCTGGGTTCGAATCCTGGTCGGAACAGGGCCTTTCTGAGTGGAGTTTGCATGTTCTCCCCGTGTTTGCGTAGGTTTCCTCCGGGTGCTCCGGTTTCCCCTACCACTAAAAACATGTACAATAGGTCTAGCATGCGCCTCCTGTACTGGTGACCCCGCTCCCATCTCTCTGTGGAGTGAGAGGACAATTGCCCAAAAAATAACCATTGTAAACTGCTTTATGACTCTGGTCTGTGAAAAGCGGTATATAAATAAAGATTACTTACTTACATAGTATTTTGTTTCTGTAATGTTGCAAAGTTTAGACAAAGTTGCAAAATCACACTAATTTCGTGGAGTTTGCTTGATTTTGCGTTAATAGTTGTGATTGCAACATTGAAAAGTTCTGGAGGGACTGATTGAGACACTTTGACAGCCATCCAGCCAACTTCAGCTCTACCAATATGATCATGCTATACACTAAGGTTAAGAAAATTTGGAATCCAGTCATTAACTTTATTTGTATGCACTGACATTTTTTTCTGATAGTGTCGCAAAAAGTCCATATAAAACATTAATGTAGCTGTGGCGTGAATCAATGCAGACTAATATCACACCCCATTTTAAAACCTAGAATAGCCCGAAGCCAGTTTTGACACCCCTGGTCTAATCTGACAGAGCATGATTGTCTTGCAAGACGAATGTGCAAAACTTAGTCTACAGATGTGCAAATCTTGTATAGTCACACGCACCGTAAAATAGATGCTTCCTCAAAGTATTAACTCATGCTCTATGATTACTTATGCAAACCATACTTAGTATTAGCATTAGTCTTTTTTATTAAACGTACAACTTTTGCTTTCACTACGCAGTTGTCTTATACTTTGTTGTGAAAGAATCCAAAATAGTGTCAAAAGTGTCTTGTGATCATAACATGACAAAATGTGCTTTATTAGTACTTCCACGACCCACAGTATTTCCACAATGCAATGGAGCCATTTCTGTAGTTCTACTCAGTGTGCCATCAAATCTATTTGGTATTCAGAAAAGTACACAAATAAATGCATCAAGAGTGTTGTAGTTTTGTTAAAATAAAGCAAAGTGTTGGATAAGGAGCCAAAAGCCAAACAACTCATTTTGTATTGTATCTAAATACGCATTGTGCCATGTGCATCGCATGTACACATGTATCATATCGACTGGCCCTGAAAGATGCCAGCCACAAGTTCCTCTCCGGAGGATTTCCATTTAAAACAATAGTCTGTTGTTTAACCTAGGGATGCTCCAATACTAGTGTCTGTGGAAGATTTCAAGTAAAGCTTTCAGACAAACTCAAATCATCTAAATTAAATGTAACATCCTTAAAATTTGGTGCTGCTTGTTTTTTACAAGGCCAGCATCTGCCTAACTTTGCTTGTGATTCTTTAGTTATAAAATAGCAACAGTTATATCACCTTTTGAACATGCCAGTGATGCCATTAATAATGCAAGAGCTATGACTCCACAGACATGGGATCAATGTGTTGGTGTGATTTGAAAGTTTGTAATTAAAATGTTACATGCCCTCAGTACTACATTAACAACTGATACTTTGATAATTCTCCTTCTATTGGTCCGAGAAAGATTACATTTTATATAGTTAGATGCAGTGACGGGCTGTGCATTTTAGGCCTGCGCCTGCAGTGATGCCCTAACCTAGCAATCTCCAACTTTTTTAGTGCTAAAGCAATGTGCCTCCTGCGTTAAAACAACAGGAGGGACATAGCTGTAGTTTGTACACACACGTATAACTTTCTTTCTGGCAGTATTGAGAACATGCAACACGAGCGTTCAGGATCCATTTTTGAACATTATTGTGGGAAAGTCCAACTACAATATACATGTAAAATATGCAAAACATAGAATGCCCCACAAAATAATCGCCAGACTTGAGATAATCAACAGCGTGTGAGCAAAACATGTACTCCTCTGCTGGACCAGAGTAAAAGAAAATGTTCTGTTTTCTTACCGTTGGTGAGGCAGGACGTGGCGCAGGACGTGGCGCTGTGTCTTCTTCATAGACCTCCTGTTGCATTTAGAGCTGCAGCCATCAATCGAGTATTCTATTGAACAAACCGATCAATTAATCAAGTAATTGAAAATAATATATATATATTTGGCCCTAATTAATGCTTAATTATAAATATACAATATCAAATGAAAACCACTTAACAATGATACGTTTTTAAATTTCATATAGTATTCCTATTGTCAAGAAATTAAGACAAAGCAACGGCAATTGGACCTGTACCACGGTTGATTTTGGAGTCCTTCCAGATCATCATGAATCAGATGAGGCACATGTCTCTGACCAACATAATTAAAATGCTATCTGTCAGAACAGCTGCTTTTGCTGGGGAGCAGGAAGGCCAAAATGGGCGGTCATGGATTACAGAAAGAAAGGAAAAAGCATACGTAAAATGTTAAATGTCAATCACACACACATTACAGATCCAATATATCCTATATTGGATAACAACCACTGCTGACCTGACCTCACATGTCGTGCATCAGTGCAATAATTATAATATGTGTCCACTGTCACTTTACTGAGTCCCTTACCCTCATAATGTTAACATTGATGTATACACAACTATATATTTCTGCCCTAGAATATACAGCATGTTATACTTGCTTAGTAGAAAAGTTAGAGCTTTTAAGTAAGTTTTAGGGATTCACCAATATGAACATTTTGGCCGATATCAATATGAATTTTTCTGTTATGGTAGATAACCGCTATTTGCCAATATTGATATGTTTTATTTTTTTATTTGAGATGATAAAAGTTTTCAGAATGTGTTTTTATTTTACTGAGAATGGGCAATGTGGGAAAACGCACAGAGGAGATTTTTGCGGCTTAGTATCGCTCAAATCACTTATTTTGTGTGAAAACTATTTTCAATGCAGCATATGTAGTTATGAAAAGAGTAATAGATAGTAAAAATAGAGAAGAATATACAGCAGTCACCAATAATAATTTTCAGGATAAGAGATAAATAAGTTTTAAAATGGTATTACATTTTGTACATTTCATGATATAATATTTTTTTGTTTAATAAAGATGATTAACGGTTCTGTAATCGAGTATCCACTAGCAAGCCTGAAGATGGATTGAGCGATTGGTTGTGCCCGCACCGGCAGAAGGGGGAAGTTTGCGCTGTTGTTCTCATTGTATTGAACTCCTGCAAGACAGAAACACATCCACAGCACTCTCATGGTTTCTTTTCTTATTTCAGGGTTGATCACGTAGTCCGTGTACAGTTTGAATTAGTCAATTTGTTTTCAATAATAAGGAGGATTAAGCAGCTGTTATACTGACGACAGTGGAGAGTTCTGATCAATTATACAATAAATAAGGCACAAATGTTACCTTTAACAACATTAAAGAACAACAAGTGAGAAATGTGACCCTTTATTGTCATTTTGGTGATTTGTTGAGCTGCAAATAATAAAAAAACAACTTGGTTTGAGATAACCTTTGGCATTTAAAAATGTTTTTAACAGTTCTTTCTCCCTGTTGTCTCAGTTATTACAACTGTATAGCACACAAAAATACTGCATTGTATCTATGAAAGTCATCGAAGTGAACTGAGACAGTCAGCTGTGTTTGTGGCCGCAGATGCTACGCAGGCTAATGCTAACGCATTTCTCCCGTTGGTTATATACATTTTACCAAAATAGAGACTCCATAAGTTCTCAACTTGAAACGAGCAGTTGCCACAACTGCACACACCACAGAAAAAGAAAATTTTGACTCTGAGTCATTGAATATTTACATTGTTCTTAATGGGGAGATTTACTGCCTGTCCCTCGCGCTGCTGTGTCAGCTGCAACCCAGCATTACAAATCGGCTGTGGTTATCGGCTCAATTTTACACATCGGTCTGATGCTGATAGGTAACAAAATTATGAACATCTGCTGATATTGTTATTTATACCGATATATCGTGTATCCCTAATGGTTGTTGATATTCACTTCTCATGTGCCGTGTGCTGCTCATTCCTACTGCTCTGAACCTGGTGATGCATCTTTGTCCAGTGATCATACAGGCCTATTGATTATGTTCTGAGTTCAAATAATTGTTGTGGAGTATTATACCAGTTGGCACTAGGATTGTAGTCAATGTCAAATTAATGAAATTCATTTGACATTCACTACATTTATTCATTCATAACTCATGTGGAATGTACGTACCTAAAAGAAGTATGAAACAACTGAAAATATGTCTTATATTCTGGGTTCCTCAAAGTAGCACCTTTTGCTTTGATTACTGCTTCGCACATTCTTGGCATTCTTTTGATGAGCTTCAAGAGGTAGTGACCTGAAATGGTCTTCCAACAGTCTTGAAAGAGTTCCCAGCACTTGTTGGCCGTTTCGCCTTCATAGTCACCGAACCTGAACCCAATCCAGATGGTTTTGGGGTGAGCTGGACCACAGAGTGGAGGTCAGGTCATCTGGCCCAGCACCCCACCACTCTCCTTATTGGTCAAATAGCCCTTACACAACCTGGTGTGGATCTACAGTCAGTAGTCATGAAAAGAAAGGACACTCATTGAATGAGAAAGTGTGTCCCAACTTTTGGTCCAATTTTCTATTATAAGAAATCTGTATATATAATTTTTTATTTATTTTATTTAGGCCATTAGGGTCCGCCACTGGTAATATGCTTGTTTGTGCTGGCTCTAATAGTATTTTGGATCCAGAGACTGCTGTCAGGCGCAGATCCCTGGAACATATGACTCTACGTGTGGACAGTGCGTGTTAAGTATGGGGGGGCTTAGGTGGGATTACATTGTCAATTCTGTCCTGACTCTTCTGTTGACAGATTAGAGCTAATCTTACCTCTGTGGTGTCTGTAAACAGTAAGAAGTGCACTGCTCTGCGGCCCACATTGGGGGCTCCTCCCTGTGCTCAGACGTTTATTAATGCGATGCTCACTCAATTCAATTAATTAGAAAAAAGTTGATTTCGCCAACACAGATCAGAAAATCAAACGGTTCAAACACAAGAAATAACATGACCAAAAGAGTCTTTGGTCATTGCATATTGTCCAGGATGTTTTTCCAGATAAACATTCTTATTATGATTTGACCTGCGTTTTTTGTGTGGAATATGTTTCATATTGACCCCGTGCATGTGACGTCCCGGCCACGCCCACTCTCCATGACAGACGGCAGAAGTCTACGGACACCTGACCAAAACAACCTGTTTCAGCGCATTACAGCCAAAACTGTGACATTTTGCAGTGAGGTTGATTATACTAACAGGCAAGGATATAAGCTTTTTTTATCTGATACCTGCTCGTCATGAAGACAGAAGACGACGATGGCCAGCGGCAATCAACCAAAAGGACTGGGACCCATCCAAGTACTCCCTAATATGCAACACTTTTTACAAGATAAAGCAATCACAAGTTTGTATTTATTTTATTTCCATTAATTTGGAGGACAATGACACACGTTAAACGTGTCTCTTACTACTGTCCTGTATGTGCGCTGCAACATTGACATTTTTATCTTTTAAGTCAATTGCGTGTTTCACTATTTTCCTCCCCGTCAGTACATATCATGTTTGGCTGTAGACAGAAAAGCCACAGAAAAGTGGACTATTGCTAATGCTACCAGCAAAATGTACATATAAATCTGCTCCAGTGTGAGGGGATGCATTGTTAACGATAATGATAAAGATCATATAGGGGGAATTTGGGCAAAAATAGACATTTTATTTAATCGATAAAATTGACTGGGGGGAGAAGGTACGGGTCAACATCCAGTTAGGCAATCCTTAACTTCTCCAAATACCACTCTTTGTGAGCCCTGACCTGATGTCGTACTTCCACCTATAACGTAATCGAACATTGCTTGAAGCAGCCACTTCTCGTTTTTAAGAGTTGTAGTCCGTTTTGCTCTCGCAGCAATGCTAGTTTCCAATACTTCCGCCGTAAGCTCATTCACAATCACGTGACTGGATGACGATGCATCTGGTCAATAGATAATACGTATTTGAGGCAAGGCATGAACTACATTCACAATTGGGACTGGATATCTTTCAAAGCCCGCCAATCCGATATGCATCTCCCTATGCATCATGGCACAATGGTCAAGATACCATAGATAATAAAGGCTTTTGGTCCCTTATCTAACGTCCCCCTGGCCTGACTCCCGCTAGACCCTTGTAGATCGCTGCGCTTCTCACATGGGTCTGGGTCTCCTTCATAGCGGATACATTTCAGAAGGCGGGGCCTTGATAAAAAATCCTTGTATGTGATTTGATAAACTACTTGTCAGTTATCTTGAATGACGTGTTCCTTCAACCACTCACATCGAAGCACACGGCTCCCATGGGTTGCCAAATGCCGGCAAGATTTTCCAACCCAAAACTCGCCAGAATGCCCAAAAAAAAATACCCAGAATGATTTTTTGGCTAAAAACGTTATGTAATCAACTTGGGCTATCAGGATTCTTTTTATTGTCTTTGTTTTTTTTTATTACCTACAAGTCTCTTGGAAAAAAGTATGCGGGAAACCTCCCAACCTGCTGCGTAGTGTGTAAACAGGAACACTTAAACCAGTGCTTAAAGACCTTATGCCGGGTTTGATTTATTTAGAAATACAGTTTTAATACCATTTTATATTAGAGAACTACTAAAGGTTTCAAAATCAGTTGTTTTTTTTGTCTGATCCTCCCAAATCGAAATAACCCCATAGCAACGCACTTAGAGACGAAAAAACTTCACAGCCCTTGGTGACGTCAGAGTGGGTACGTTTCAACGCTGTAAGTTGTTTACAATTTGGTATTCATTCTTTTTTCGCGGATATTCAAGATGACAAGGCCGTGTACAGCGAGTCTTACATTACTACTATATTGTAACCCTTTTGTCGGCACTGAGTTAGTCCAGTGGTTGTGTCGATGCACTGCCAATCCAGATACTGGGGCTCAAATCCCACCTTAGACACATTTTCACTCTCAAAACGGCAATTTATGTGTAGTGAGCAATTGTCACCTGTAGAGTGCAGTATTATAATGGGCATCAGTGGAGAGAAGAGAGAAAAGGCAGTCCTGTGGCTAGGGCTGGGCGATATGGCAAAAAAAAAAAATCTCCGATTTTTTCACACCAAATCCGATTTTCGATTTTAATCGATTTATTTTTTTCTATTTAAAAACAAACTACAACTGACAAAGAAATACATTTTCCTTTATGCAGTTTAATCTAAATCCCCATGGAGCATAAGTGTAACAGGAATTAAGCCTTAAAACATGCTTGTAAACGAGATGGCTCTGCCATTGTAAACAGTGAAAATGTAGCTTAACAGTTTTATAATAACTTCACTTACAATGACACTATGCACCTTCAAAATAACTTAAATCACACAAACAAGGCCCATCGCAAATATATAAATCCTATTAAACACATGCATTATTTACATGAAATATCACATTTTTAAAACTGATTACTCAAAATAGAAATGTTGTAACAGACAGTCTTTTCCAAAAGCCTCCTCGGGTTTTCATGCTTGTTCTTTCAACTGTGCCTGAGTAACTGTGCTGTAGTACAACGCTCGGTCCAGCTGGTGGCGCTAATACTAACTTCAGTGACTCCCGCATTGTGCGAGCTTCCTGTTTACATTCTGATGCTGTAGCTAACAGCTACTGTAGCAGCTACAGTAGCTAACAGACAGCGGGGAACACGTTGTTTGTATCAGAGCAATGAGAGCAATGTGTGAGTAGTGTCTTTCCCCAAAGTGCAGCGGCTCAGTGGGACACGAGTGTGTGCGCGCCACGGACACGGGAGTGCGCTTTGGAATAACGAGCGTGAGAGAGCGTGAAAGATGTGGCGTACGAACATGGCGTAAGAACATAGCGACCGGAGCTTGCGTGCGTGTGTGTGTGTGTTCTGGCGATTACATAAAGTCTGATTCTTGAACGTTTGAAGTGTTATTGCAACAGCACCAACTGTGAGAGCGAGCATCAGGCCAGAGGGAGACTGTTAGCATTAGGTTAGCTTCAAAATGACTGCTCAACACCATAGACCCGCGGTTAGCGCGTTAGCGCTGTAGTTCTGCGCTGGAGAAAATAAAAATCGAATTTTTAAAAAAAGAAATCGCCCTAAACGTAAAACTCGAATTAATGATTAAAATCGATTAATCGCCCAGCCCTACCTGTGGCATAGATCCATGGTTTTCAATGCATGGGGTTACCCACTATAATGTCACACACAGGTTAGAGCATGGACAACTTAAATTCATGAAAAACACGTTCTTTTTATAAAATATAGGATTTTTTTTGCCGGAATCTATTTCAGATCGACATTGTCATGCAATTTTGATATCCACTATTTTAAAAAAAAAAAACCAGCATAAGGTCTTTAAACCAAACTTTACACAAACATTTTACTCTTAAAACACACATAACATCATGGAACCATCAACATCTCGCCTCATATTGCATTAAAAGTGACATCCGTGTCTTAATTTGTTCATATTTAAACTTTTTTTCTTTTTTATCACAGACTTCATGTCCGCCATCTTGAATTGCTTTCGCTGCAATATGAATTTTAGGGCATATTGCCCAAGATGTGGCGTCCTTTCACTCTAATGTAGTGGCTCTCCTCGCAATTAAAAAACAAAACAAAAACACTCTCCACAAGGGGCCAACTGCTATGGGGTTTCCAGGGCTGATGCTGATAATTAGAGGTCAATGAGACAATATTATTGTGCCGTTAAAGTGAAAAAAAAACTAGGGCTGCAACTAATGATTATTTTGGCAAGTAGTAATAAGTAGTAAGTAATCTTTATTTATATACCGCCTTTTCATTGCACATCGGAGTCTCAAAGCGGTTTACAATTGTTTTTTTTGGGAGTGGGAGTGCCAGTACAGGAGGCACAGGCCAGACCTATTGTACATATTTTTTTTTAGTGGTAGGGGAAACCGGAGCACCCGGAGGAAACCTACGCAGACACGGGGAGAACATGCAAACTCCACTCAGAAAGGCCCTGGCCCAGGACCTTTTTGCTGAGAGGCGAGAGTGCTATCCACTCTGCCACCGTGCCGCCGCAATCAATTATTTGTTTATTAATAAATTATGCTGATGAGAATATTTTACACAAATATGACTCATGTTTAGTCTTTTAATATTTAATTATTCAGATTTTCACTGAAAAAGCAAATAAAATTAATAGATTAGAATCCAAGTTTTGAGCCTAATATAGTATTTTTGTTATGTTTGGATAAAGCCTGGTTCACACGAGACGATTTTAAAATTGTCGGCCAATTTTTCTCCGTGTTAGACCCCACACGGGGAGATTAAAAATCCTGCGTCTAACCACTTTGGTCGTGCAGTGTGTGGTGCGTAGCCACACGGCAAGATCACGCAAGCCACAAACATCACACACGAACCGACACCCCCCCCCCCGAGCATTCCCAGGTCAGACGGAAATCTCACAAAATCGCTCGAGATCAAGCGTGACTTCAGAGTAAACAGTCATGGCGGACGAAGAGGATGCAGTGGCGATAGTGTGCAGTTTGTTGTTAACAGAGAAGACACGTAATCCAAAGAAAAGGCAATGGTCAGAGCCATGCTGCTGTGTTTTGGTTTTTTTCCGGTGTTTCCTCACCGGCTTGTCACCTCGTCTTCTTATTGGCTACACGCCGTAGTCATGGCAACGAGCTCGCTTGTCCTCGGAGGACACCACACACGACAAGAAATCGGGCCAAAACAATCCAACATGTTCGATATCCCCGATTTGAGATCGGGAGCTCCCGATGTCCTTCCGAGCGACGAGTGTAGTTTTAACACACCACACACGGCAGGATAATCTGTAAGATTTTGTTACGGAAATCGGAGCGTTTCTTAAGATTGTCGTAAGGGGTAAATCGGGTCTAAATCGGCCTAAATATCCTGCCGTGTGAACCAGGCTTTAGGTATGTTTTGAAAGTGGACTTATGTAACTTATGTGACTGCAGTGACATTGTTTATTAGAGCAATGTTTTCTGTGACTTTGGTTTAGAAACACATTGGGGATATTTGCTCATCTTAGCCCCCGGCTAAAACCTGAATCAGAGAAACGCTCAGGACCCCGGTTCTGTCTGTCCCGTTAGCATAAAGCTGCTTTTCAAATAAACAATATGAGGCAGTCCCCAGAAAACATGGGAAAGTTTACAAGCTATCGTGCGAGTCTCACTAAAGCCTTTGTGTCTTGTGGTGCTGCGAGTAGTATCAAAAGATATATTCCTAATGACTCTGGTTAAATCAAGGCAAAAAATAATCCTCTTTGGAATAATATCCACATGCCAAGGGTTCACGCAGCCTGCCCTGAAAGATACTTCTCCTGCTACATGCTTTTCCAGTTCCTGTATATTAGATCGATCCCAGTACAGGTGAAGAAGACGTTGAAGAAGAGAAACTGCTGAGGATTGAAGCAGCAGGCTGCATCGAGCCAAAATAACATAATAATAATAATATTGGCCTGATATGTATACCAATCATCCAGGGCAGTGTTTCCCTACCTTTTTGAGCCATGACCCACCTTTTTCATTGAAAACAACCAGCAGCTGAAGCCGTTAATGAAAAATGAAATATGTTGTTCTTTATTAACACTGAAAGTCATTCTCATCAAAGTGTAATATAGACAAAATCAAGCTATAAAGTATTTCTAATCTTCTCACATTATTTTCTTTTCACAATATTTTTACCACTGAGGTAATATTGGATCATTTCCAAAGACACACCCAACATGTCATAACACACTGGTTGAAGTAAGAGGAAGCGATGAACCTAGAGTTCCTGATAAGGAGATTTTATGAGATTATTTTTGACTAAACCGTGACCCCGGCATGAGTCAGACTTCAGTTGAAAATACATGTATGTTGTAATGGATATAATGTTAGGGATGCACCGATGCCACTTTATCCAAAACCGTACCTTGCCGATACTGAACACCAATATGAGTACATTGTTTTATCCCTGGGAATTCATAAAACTAATACAACTGAAATATAAAATGTTTTATTTCTCATTTTAACAATAAGGAAATGCTTTAGCAACAACACATTTTAGCAATTTTTTTTAGTCAACAATATGAGCCACTGTCATGTTCCACTCATACACATGCTAGGTTGTAGAATTGGTCTTTTTTTTTTTCTCTGGTGCTAGCTATACTCCCCGTGGTGGTGAGTTTGCAGATGTTTGATCAAGTTGCTGGTGTTATATGTGTACTTGTATTGGTGCATCCCTACCAAATGGGTACAGTCCAATAATAGAATTGCTAAACCTTAAATACAGTATAACTATAATTAAGTACATGCTCAAAACACAGAACCTTGCTCAGAATCTAACCTTATCATTTGGGCAGTGATAACGTAGTCTGCGAGGGTGATAAAGCGTTTGTTTTGGTCACCCAGAACGTGGTCTGAGTTGTTTGATTAGGAAGCTCAGAGGCATCATTTGAAGCAGCCAGTCAGGTTTGCTTGTTAGCATGTTGTGCTAAGTTCAGAAGACTTCCCACTGTTATTGAATTGCACTGGAATGAATGTGCTTTGTTTTTGTATTGAAAACTAATCATGGAAAAAAAACTTTTAGTAAGATTTTGTGAGTGTTTCCCCTACCTTTTAAACTAGTATCAACTGACTGAAGTTGGCGCAATAGCAGGTTGGTTTTGTATAGCTATAAAAAGGTTACATCCTTCACCATTCACATTCAATGAAAAATAATAACAAGAAAAATTCTACGAGGGTCAATCTTTTATTTACACAGCACATTATATAAACGTGGTGGTTTCTAAAGTGCTGCACAGTGCATTAACTTAACCTCCCCTCAGCATGTTTTTCACTTGAGCTTTGTTTTCCCTGACCTTTAGGGATCTAAAATACTATAATAATTCATTTAATCACTAAATTAAATCACAATGAACTTCATATCATGTTCAAACCTTGAATCTCCCCTGAAATATGTCTATTTTTGTAACTAAATTTGACTAATGCCATCATTAATACAAAATGAAAACATACTTGTCAATATATGGAAGGGGTCTTAATCTCAATAATTGATATTTTGTCAACATGCAATGGTAGCCTGTGCAAAGTTGTCAGCTCTTCTCTTGTGGCCGGGAGTGAGCCAAGTGCCCCCAGTACCTGAAGGTACATGTTTACTAGATCAGTGTTTTTCAACCACTGTGCCGCGGCACACTAGTGTGCCGTATGATATTGTCTGGTGTGCCGTGAGAAATTCGTCTACTTTGTCTAAAAATAACTGCATTCGCTGTTGACGAGCGGTGACTTGTTTTGAACTGTGGAGTAACCATGTAATACTTTTTCAAATCAGTAGATGGCAGCAGATAGCTAAGTACTTTGAAACTGAAAAATTGGATGCGACCACTGGCTACAGGGTCAGCATTGTGGCGAGAAAGGTAAAATTGGATGCGACCAACAAATGTGGGAGGGAGCGAGACAAGAGCTTTGTGGCGAGTGAGAAGTGAAAGTGATAGAGACGTTTTTGAAAATGAATTATGCCGTTTCTGAACAGGATTAACATCCTCCGCTCTGCCCCGGGGCAGCTGTGGCCGCGTTGTAGTGGTTTAACTATGAAATGTACAATTTTTGTACAACAGCTCTCGCGAACGCACTTCTGAACTGGGTACCGAGCGCAGACCATAGTCGAGTGGACAGAACCACAGACATGCGGACCGGACAGAACCATGGACTCGCGTTCAGGACCTCCCGTGTCCCTCATCCAAAACTCCTGAATTTAAAGCTCGGATACCTAAATTTTTCCCATGCACTAACAATGCATGTTCTTTGTGTGAGTTATTATTTGACTATTTGGGTAGAGAGTGGATTTTCTTAGTTTTTTTCCACACAGTTAGTGCCACTTTATTCCCAAACTCTTGTTAATTGTATCGAGAAATATTAAATAAAGCTTAATGTCAAGACCTGGACTTAAGCATTTTGATGAGAATAACTGTATATTGTGAATATAGGCTACAGAGTATACTGTATACATTATAAGATAAGATAAACTTTATATATCACACAGAGTATGTACAGTATATATTTTTTTACATTAGTACTGTATACATTTTTACATTTTCTCCTGGAGGTGTGCCGCAAGATTTTTTCAGTGAAAAAAGTGTGCCTTGGCTCAAAAAAGGTTGAAAAACACTGTACTAGATTAATCTATTAAACATGTATTAGATGTAGATGTTTAGTGTAATCGTGACACGGTCTGTAGCTTTCACTTACAGTTTGAACACACTTCAGGGCATGTCTCTTTTCTGTTTGCCTCGCTCATGGCTAACTATTATTAAAAATTGATTTTGAGGCCTGATTTCAATACTTAGAGTGCTTATATAAATATGTTCACAATAATGGATATATAATAATATTTGGATAGAAGTAGGAACATATTGGAATAAAAAACTTGGTCAGGTTTTTATTATGGGTGACATGATTCCCCTAAATATGTTAAACAAAAGCACACAAGGACTGTGAGTGTGTGCAATCATGCAGAAAACATGTCCTACCTGGACACAATTTCTGACACTTTATCTGGGGGTCACAAATTGAAACTTCAAAAAATGACCTGGAGATTAGTCGCTATGTAAAACTAAGAATTATGAGGCAGATCTACTCTACATACAGTAAAAGTTCTGCTTATTTGCTTCCTTGTGCAAAGTCAGAGCTGATGTCATTTCCTGACCAATTGCTGCTTATAAATGGCATGTTGTAAAGCCATCTCCTTTGTGGTTTGCCTCAGTTTTAGTACACAACAGATGTTACCATAGCAGCATGGGGCTTTTGAACTGCACTTAGACATTTTTAAGGCATTTCGGTGGGAAAAACTCCAATACATCAAATTGTCTGGACGTGTGGTCTTCCTTCAACTTGTATAATTTGTAGTTAGTATCGCATAACACTATTACTCCTGCTCAGTTAAAGTTAACCACATAATGGTCCTGAATTCCAATTACATTATGTGACGTTTATTTTATAGTCTAGTATAGCATAGTCATTCTCACTGGACTATATTCTTAAGTGTATTATTCAATGATTTATTGTTTTCCTCTGTCTATACATGCAGTAATCAATTATATTGTTCAGCATTTACTATACTATAAGTGGTAGATATGTATTTACGTATTTGTATTTATATATATATATATATATATATATATATATATATTTGATTTTGCTAGTATAGGATAGTGGATTAAAACAGTTGTGATGCAGTGTTGAGGGAATAACAATATTGACGTTCTACCATTTTCTATTTATAACAACAAAATACCATGCTGTCTCTCATGTCTTTCTAGTCTTCTCGCACTGCTGGTTCGAATGCTCTGCAAACACTTTATAAAGTTTTGCTTGGTGTATACTGCCATCTGGTGTTTGCTGTCCTTAAATGAGTTGATGAAGTGGATCTAATTGAAATGATTTAAATTTTGTAATCAATAACTACACAATTGAATAACATAAATTGTTAGTTGTAGTTTCCTGTAATCTATAAATTGTAGAATTCCTAATTGATTATTTTTCTCTTCCTTTTCTCATTTTCCCCTTTCCTCCCGGGTCCCTTCTTTCCCAGACTCTGAAACGGCTGATTCCTGATGAGGTATGTCTCTTACAAACTATTGGTGATGGTTTTCATTGCTGTGTAAATATTCTGTGACGCATGTGCGTCACTTTGTGTGTTCTCTGTGACTCCTTAAACATTCTTAATTGAATATTCATACATGTACTCATTCTATAATTCAGGAATCAACATTTTATTCAAATGTTTAAGTTTTAGTAACACACTTTTCCAGTCCAACTTGCTGGTTTGGTTAGACGGTGCCATAGTGCATAGCTTTTAATATCTGCTGATAACCTATATTTATACCAGTGAAGAAACTGAAAACGCCTTTCCTCTTCAAATTATAACTTAACAACCCAGTTGTGATATTAATACTCATATACCAGGCATATAACTACAGAAAAATGTCATAGCCAGTATAGTCTAATCAATCCAAAAGATGACATTTCATGTTTCCTGTCCAAGTTCGGTATGTGTTTTATTTGCCAAAGATAAACTTTTTCATAGTGCACTTAACTATGGCTCACTCAATAAACCTTTATTTTTAAAAGCACTTTTCATAATAGTACCATGATCTCCACACACCTGGAGTAAATTGGTTTCCTTCGGCTAATACTTCCATGGAATCATGCAGGTGTCGCTTTTAAAATGACAAGTGTATAAATTCCCCCACATTGGTCAGAAAATTCCCCACTTTGGGACAAATAGCGGTTCTTATCTTAAACTCCTGTTTTTAATGCAATCGCTCCAATAGATCCACAACAAACAAAGGACAGCCCAGTGTCATATCATATCTTTTCTCTAAATTTCTCCTAATTTTCCCTGTTTGTGCAGTTGGAACGGTTTACGAGTATGAGGATGAAGAAGGACAAGGAAAAGCCTGGTCAAATGCCGAGCCAACGTCATTCCTCTACCGCCAGCTATGAGCCCACCTCCCAGAGCCCCATGCTGCATGACCACCCAGACGAGTATGTGCTGGAGCTCTTTGAACAGATGCTGGTAAGAGAAAAGTGAAATTGGCTTTTTTCTCTTCTTTATAGTGACCTCTTGTGGTAACTTGTATAAAAGCTGGATTCTTCAGTGCAATCTTCTAAACTCTGTTCATTTAAGGTGGATATGAACCTGAATGAGGAGAAGCAGCAGCCGCTGAGACAAAAGGACATCGTGATTAAACGTGAAATGGTTTCCCAATACTTGCACACATCCAAAGCTGTAAGTATACTATCCTCTATAATTGGAACCTTTTCCTCTTGTAAATTTACTTTAATTCTATCACTTATTTTCTTTTTTTTCAGGGTCAAAACCAGAAGGAAAGCTCCAAATCTGCTGTGATCTACATCCATGAGCTGCAGGAAGACTACCGTGATCCCCAGCTGCTGTTGAGTTGTCTAGAGTCACTCAGAGTGTCCCTCAATAACAACCCTGTCAGGTGAGGCTGTTTATGATATGATGATGATTCTTCTTCTATAATTTGAATATATTAGTCTAGCTGCCCCTGCAAAAAAAAAATGTCATTCAACCTATGAAGATTCTCCAGTATGATTTGAATTTACATCTAACTTTAACTGCTGAGACAACACTACACCTGCTATAACACCCTGGCCTATTTATCAGCAGTATTTAATCATTACTTGATCTTGATTCGAACCACATGTGATATTCTGAATTATTACTAACCCACATAAATCTGCGGTAGATCACAGCTCAATTGTCCTAAATATCTAGATCTGGTTTTGATAAAGTTTGAGCAAACATTTTGATATAGTATATTTGGTCCTGTCGCGACAAGGAAAAACTCTGAATGGAAAGTGGTGATGATACATTTATCAACATTTAAGGACATTGGTCATATTTAATTTAAATCATATTCACACAATGGGGTCGAATGGTTACTGTCGCTTGTTCAGGTTAAACATAAACTAGTGCTGTCAAACTATTCAAATATTTAATAGTGAATAGTCTCATTAATGTCACAGTTAACTCGCAATGAATTGCTTCTTTTTCCTTGGTCTAATCCAATCCCATCCAAAGAGAAAGTATTTGGATTGTATAACATAATGTACTCAATCTCTGCTTTTATTATTGCTCTTTGAGTGTGTAGAACTATTTAAGATAGGAGAAATGAATTGTCTAATAAAGGCTGCTCCTATGTTTTTGTTTTCATTCAAGTTAGTTAGATTCTTTTATATGTTAGATGGATGTATATGACCTAAGTAATCAGCATTGAGCGCAAGGGCTTTTGTTTTCTCACTCCTGCTGTACCTTAGATCTGATAACTATTGTTTTATCTTTTTCCAGTTGGGTACAAAACTTTGGAGATCACGGTTTGACACTGTTACTAACGCGTCTTAAAAGACTCCAAGAAGAGAGAGACGAGTATCCGTAAGTTGGCCAAACTCTCAAACGAACACTGTCCCTTTGTCTTAATGTGTTTTCATTTTTTCAGAATGAGGATGGCGATCAAATGTCAGCATGAGATAATTCGATGTCTGAAGGCTTTTATGAATAATAAGGTACATTAAAAGGCAGAACACAAACTCTTTATTGCAAAAAAGTAAAAACAATTGAAGCAAATTTGATGAAGCGGTGAATGGTTACATTTATTTCAAGGAACTTCACCCATTCACACACATTCAGACAGTAGCTTGTTTCCCACCTGCCGACCACTCAGCCAATGATGTATATGACTGTAAAAGCCACTCTCCAAGATACATGGACAGTTTTACTATGTTGTTGTTTAGCAAACAACTATTTGAAGTACCAAAATGGATTAATTTATTTTCCCTCATCAGTTTAGAACACCTCAGCCTGATGTTTTTGCCCCACTGATCTGAACTAAAGGGTAATTAACACATCACTGAAAGGATTAGAAAACCAAAAAATTATGGGACGACACACCCCAGAAATAATTTGAGTACTCTTGCTAATTCCCAGTGGCACTGAGTGAAGCGCCAAATGCAGCGGTTGGTTTTCTATTATATGGTAATAAAATATGTCAAGAGCACACAAAATCCTGCTACACTTGCCTTCCCTCTCTTAAGTGAAGTGATCAGGTGCTTTTCTTGCATCTGTGGGAATCATTTTTGGATGAGAAATAAGAGGAGCAAGTTCTGTTCACTTTCCCTGATGAAGAACGAATCCGTTTGGTGTCTCCCTATATCAATACAGTCTCCCTATATCCATACAGTATTTGTTTGGCATGCAACATAGCGCTTTATCACTGAAGTAGCATTTCAAACGATGAGGAAAATGTGTTTACTACTCTGTATGTAAACTTTCATTTGACAACATTCATCTTGTGTTGTATTTTTCAATAATGCTCTATATTTTCTTCTTTAAAAGCTATAATCATTTTAACGTCTCCTTTTGTTTGTCACATAGTATGGTTTGAAGTCTATGCTGGAATCTGGTGATGGCATCCCTCTGCTGGTCAGAGCTATTAACCCTACAGTGCCTCATATGATGGTTGATGCTGTCAAGCTGCTTTCTGCCATTTCCATTCTGGAACACCCAGATAATCTGTAAGTAACTGAGTATACAATGTTTCATAGACCTTTCACTTAAAGTCACATGTAAACAATGTTTTTATTTCCAGTCAAGAGCGAGTTCTGGAGGCCTTAACTGAGGAGGCAGAGAAAAGGGACATTGAGCGTTTTCAGCCTTTGTTGTCTGGAATGAACAATCACAATATTGCGCTTAAGGTACTCACATTTTTTATTTATTTACAAGATCGAAGTAAACTTCTCTGCAGCAGAAGACAAACAGACCTGATATTTGCACTACTTGCTTTGTCTCTACTAGGGCAGGGCTCCAACACACTTGGTTTTTGGCACTGACCAAAAAAATCCCATATTAACTGAAACTGTACATAATGTTTTATTGATGCCAACTCCGAGCCTATTCAACTCACATTAATGCGGTCTAGAGACTTGCACTGGCCAGGATTGGTCCGAAGCAGACGGTTGGCCTATCCACAACCTGCCTATCTTCTGACCTATAACTTTCAACCCTCAGAATGACCAGAGACTGTTTTACATGGGACATAAAGCTGACTGTCATGTAAATAGAAAAAAGAATATTGGAAATAAAAGGTGTCTAGAGATGCTATGAGATGTGTCATACTCCATTGCATTTCCAGGCCTCATGCATTAACGCTGGAGGCTAACAAAGAGCCTCTCCCCTCTCTTGGGGCGCACAAAATCTTTTTAGATAACAGATGCCGCTCAGGGACGGCAAGGGCTTTGCTCGGTCCAGGAAAGAGTAGTGGAGCGAGGGGAGGCAGTGGGGGGACCGGGAGACTGGTGTGTGTTCATATTATTGCAGGTACTGAATTAAAAGAGCTATAATCGTTTCTGCGAGGTTTGTTTCAGTTTGAATGTTTAGCACCGCCCCCCAACTCGCTCACAGGCTTCTCATTTCCCCTACGCTCTCATCCCACGAAGCCATCTAGTTTTATTTGCTGATACATATGCAAACATTAGTATGAGCGTAACTTCTTGTAAGCTGTACAACAATCACTGATGAAATGGTACAAAAGCAACGCGCTGCTAACACAATATATAAAGATTACCGCTAGTTTCACGTCCGAATGTAGTCCGAGGCGGTCCCACACCCGCAGATCTCTCCCATAGACTGTAAGTCTCTCCAGAGCATACAATGTAAGCTAGCTATGATCTCCCGGGCTTGAGTTCTTCATTGCTAATTTTTTTGCTTTAGTTCCCTCTTCTCCTCCTCATTGTTGCGTTGTTTGGGCTGTTTTGCTGTATCTGCAGTTACAGCTAGAGGAGGTATAGCCACTATCGGCTCCATGCTGCTCTTGTTTATCGGCGCTGTAGAGGCTAGAGGAGGCAGCCTGTTCGTAACAGTGCTGCCCCTCGTTTTGTGAGTGGAGGAGAGCAGCGTCACGCTAAGTTTATACTCAGCACTTTTTCCTAACACGAGCTGAATCAATGAGCTCAAGTTTTCAATTAAATTACGGATTATAATACAACTTGTATGTAGTAATAAGGATTTTTATGAACTCATTAAAAAAAAAGGATATAGCTAAGGAACCGGTATAGAAGACGACATCTAAGAGTCCTTCCTTACATGATTAGAATCTAGTCATATAGGAATACTTGTTGTTGATTTGTCATCATGTGTCTTCTAATAGCCATAGAGAATTATTTGTCTTATTTATGCCCATTCAAGAATAATTTTGTTTGTAATAAACCACATTTACTCCGGTAATTTATGTATTTACTAAATTGTATTGCTTTCATTTTTATATGTTTAAATGATTCTACCCAGGGTGGCTGTATGCAACTGATCAATGCTTTGATTAGTCGAGGAGAAGAGTTGGACTTCAGGATCCACATTCGTTCAGAACTGCTTAGATTGGGACTCCGAGATCAGCTGAGGGTACGTGCAATCCTCACATATTGAAATGGGCAACATTGTATGTAATTTCTCATTGTGTATCAAAGCATATATACCTACTCATTTTATTTTCACTCTGTTTTAGGAGATACGGACCATTGAAAACGAGGAGCTTAGAGTACAGCTCTCTGTGTTTGACGAACAAGCTGAGGATGATTCTGAAGACCTCAGAGCACGCCTAGATGACATCCGCATCGAGATGGAATATCCTTTTTGAAATACTCTTTACATCAGTCCAAGCTTCCTGACTGATGCAACATGGTTCCCATGGTTATTAAAAGTTGTGTTTATGATTCCACATATCGTTTTTCTCTTAACTTTAGTCTTAATGATGTGAGGGAGGTGTTTGAAATCCTGGTCAACACAGTTAAGGACTCAAAGGCTGAGGGCTACTTCCTGTCTGTTATGCAGCACCTTCTGTTGATCCGAAATGACTATTTGGCCAGGTAAAGAACACCGAGCTCTCACTTTCACTCTTTTACTGCTTACACTATACAGAAGAGAAAAAAAGTATTTAGTCAACCACCAATTGTGCAAGTTCTCCTACTTGCATCATAGGTATACCTCTCTCTATATCTAACTAAGAGAGACGGAAATAGAAAAAAACATAAAATAAAGAAAATCACAGTCTGATGTTTAAAGCTTTTATTTGCAAATTATGGTGGAAAATAAGTATTTGGTCAATAACAAAAATGGTGTTCTTTGGATGCAAACCAGCATTATTTCTCCTCCAAACACGACGAGTTGAGTTTTTACCAAAAAGATCTCTTTTGGTTTCATCTGACCCTATGACATTCTCCCAATCCTCCTCTGGATCATCCAAATGCTCTTAAGCAAACTTCAGACGTCCCTGGACATTTGCTGGCTTAAGCAGGGGGACACGTCTGGCACTGCAGGAATTGAGTCCCTGGCAGTCTTGTGTGTTACCTTTCTTACTTTGGTCCCAGCTCTTTGCAGGTCATTCACTAGGTCCCCCCGTGTGGTTCTGGGATTTCTTCCCAACGTTCTTGTGATCATTTTGACCCCACGGGGTGAGATCTTGCGTGGAGCCCCAGATCGAGGGAGATTATTTGCATCATTTATGATCTTGTATGTCTTCCATTTTCTAATAATTGCTCCCACAGTTGATTTCACACCAAGATGCTTACCTATTGCAGATGCAGTCTACCCAGCCTAGTCTGCAATTTTGTTTCTGGTGTACTTTGACTTCTCTTTGGTCTTGGCCATAGTGGAGTCTGACTGTTTGAGGCTGTGGACAGGTGTCTTTTATACTGATGAGTTCAAAAAGGTTTCATTAATACAGGTGACAAGTGGAGGACAGAGGAGCCTCTTTAAGAAGAAGTTACAGGTCTGTTAGAGCTAGAAATCTTGCTTGTTTGTAGGTGACCAAATACTTATTTTCCACGATGATTTGCAAAATAAAGACATTTAGAGGTCAGACAATGTGATTTTCTTCACCGTATTTGCATCTTTCAATTATTATGGCCTTTCTTGCCAAACGGGTACAAATCTAATTTATGAAGAAACGCTTCAGTCACAATCCTTTTTACGGATGTATGATTGAAAGTGCATTAGTATTCTATAGAATATTTGGCTTTGTCCTTCTAGTTTTCTCTATGCATTTGCACTTATTTCTGTTTTTCCCTTGAGTGCTCTCTTGGAGTGGTAAATTTAATATATACAATGAAGTATAATTATTTTTTAACAAAATTAGTAGTATGCTAATGCATCACCACTTCTTTGTCCTTTAAGACTTTGCTAGAAAAACAGAATCGGAAGAGAGAAGTTGAACGACAATATAGAGGTGGATTGTGACATGTTGTTTGCAATATAAACTTGGCAACATGGAATTGTCTTTACCGCAAATTAGGTTGACATTTGTTCTGATCACAGACTGTAAAGATTGAATGTTGTGTATATGTTCTTGTTCTACAGTACCTGTGTTTGGTCACTTGGTGTCTCTCTCGCTCCATCATAAAATTTGACTGCTTCAGAAAAAGAAAAAATATATACTCTGCAAGTGTAGCGAAGCAGGGAAATAAGTGTTAGACAAAGGCAGAGTGACTAAGAGAAATCAGGGGAGGGAAAGACGGAGACAGAATAAATAAACTATTGTGACTCTGGCTGCCTCTAATGGGGTCAGGGAATAAGACACCTCCAGAATTGACTTGTCTGTAAAAGTTGCTTGATCAGACGGCGGCTTCGGACCTTCTCACACTTTCTCCATGGCAGCCGCGCGCAATCAATCTTTGTGACAAGTAACCAGAGCTGTCATGCTCAAGCACACATCCAATTTCAGTTACAGACAAAAGACTGAGGCGACATGTGCACCTGTATGCTCTTTGCTAGTCACATCCCAGGCTGCCTCTCCTGATATTTGGGCAATCAATATTGCCAGGTTTTATCTATATTGCGCTGCTAATAGTAATTGTGAACTGAATACATAAATACGCAACTTGAAACTTACAAAATGTGCCTTCTTTTTAATCAAATCAGTGTACGTTTCTTTCTTCCAGGCCTCAGTATTACAGGTTGATAGACGAGTGTATCGCCCAAACTGTTCTTCACAGGAATGGCGCAGACCCTGACTTCAAATGTCGAAGTCTAAACCTCAATATTGAGAATTTGATAGGTGAGAACTCGGATGCATGTGCAGTGTCTTCCATCTACTGGTTTAAACGTCTGTTATATATTCAGGATCATTCTTTAAAGATTAATTTTATTTCAAATTGACATTTTTCAACGATTCCCATAGATTTGCTGTGGTTTATATAATGTGGTTGTGTAAATGTTTTATTTGTATATTGCTAAAATATTCCCGTCCAGTATAGAACATTTTAAGCACCAGATGGAGCCAACGAGTAGTTCTCAAGCTGAGCTCAAAGTCCAACAAAGGACATTCATTTGGTGCAAAACTGACTATAATCATGTTTTGACTATAGGTATTGATATTTACTGTTGTGTTGTGTGTCTATTATTGTTGAGCTTTTTTGGTAATCACAAATATTGATCTTAAAACCTCATTATTAAAACATTGGTCTTCAATTCTTTATAGTCAAAACAATGTATATTCATAGTTTTTGGCAGTTTTGTAAGCAAGCAAACATCTAACAGTCCTCAACTCTCCGCAGGATGCTTGGTAGAATTGGTTGACTCCCTGTTTATGACAGGCCTGTGTTATGCGCCGCATGAACAGCCAATTGGACAATTTCTAAAAGTATCCTGACAAACACACAGGCTGGTTGGCCTCTTTAAGACTGCCCAAGTTATTATCTGTGGAAAGCAGCCCAATTCTGCCCCGCATGCATTATTTAGTGTTTTTCTTTGAACTCTAAAATTCAGCACAGTTTTCCCGGCACATTCTGTCTCCCTCAGAGCTTTCTATTCAAAGTTTGTCCCATTTAGCCTACCACCATGGCAGACGTAACCCCCATTACACATCTCATTATGCATAACATTTAGACATGTTTTAGTGACTGTCTGAATGTTTTGCTACAACCTAAAAATTATACAAAGGAAATGAAAATGATAGCATTAAAAAATATAAAAAAGACAGCCAAGAGAACCAATAAGGTAGTTTGCAGCGTGTTGGTGGGTGCCATCAGTTTGATTGCCCTCTTGGGTTGCCTTTGATGAAGTGACTCTGTGGCATTCATCTTGTTGGTAATTAGCTTTTTACTGCTCAAGCTGGAAAAGCCTGTGGATAGTAAACCACTTGTAGACACTCCAATTACGCTGTGAAAGTGCCCCGCTGGTCAGTCCGTTTTCCTTTCACCGTTGATTCTTTCAAGCAGAACCTTTGATAATGAATGACCCACAAACTTGTTAATTGACTTTGAGAAACTGTTATTACATTTTTGAATCCCTATAAAGTATACTACAAAGCATCACGATCTTCTTTTTACAGATAACATGGTGGACCAGACTAAGGTTGAAACCAGTGAAGCCAAAGCTGCTGACCTGGAGAAGAAGGTTGAATGTGCAAATTATACACTCATATTGACATTGTGATATCGCAATACTTGCCAAATGTTTGTTTAGCTATCCGTAGCATGACTGCAGAAGGTGTGAATTTCTATTTACGTTTTACGTATATGCTTTCATACCATGCACATACAGTTTACTGCATTTTTTGCCAACTATTTAAATATTCCTTAGTTGGTATTAGTTGGTTAACTTGTTACTGGCCTAATATCCATAATCACCCAATACATTTGTCTTTCTTAGTTGGATGCAGAGTTGACGGCTCGTCACGAGTTGCAGGTGGAACTTAAAAAGTTGGAAGGGGACTATGAGCAGAAGCTGCAGGATTTGAGCCACGAAAAGGAGCAGTTGGCCTCTGTTAAACAAGAACGAGAGCAGGAGAACCAAGGACTTCAGAAGCAGCTGAGCACTCTGCAGCAGCAGGTATACCACTTCACCACTGCCAAACTTTTACAGTGCAGTATAGCCAGCCGAAATCTCAACTAGGGATTAAACCGCTCTGAGCAGTGAGTTTGTATGATTTGAACACACTCTTCGGAGTTACAGCACTGCTTCCAGTTGTTTATTCTTCTCATTCCATGCTCAAAATATGGACATATATTTTGTCCACAACGTATTCATGTTGCATACATGTTTGAGAAAAGGGACTACCACAATCCCTTGTTGAGCTTCTTAGCAACTGTTGTCATGACCAAAATAAAGACCCACTCACAAAGAAGAATTCCTTTATTTGGACTTTACACAATCATAAAGACGACATCAGAAAATATCAAGGGCCGTATGCCTAAAGATTCTGAGAGTCCTCTCGGCTAGCTCCTAACCTAACCTAAATCTCCTAGCTAGGAGTCTTAGCTTAAAAGTTTTTCCAGAACATTCTCAGAATTCTGAGCAAGGAATGGACAAAAACTCCTATCTTAGTGAGGAGGCATGGCCGACCCCATGGCTTAGCGTGACTCTTGAGACGTTGTGATTGGTTGATCCTAAAAGTTAGAGAAAACATACTTTTGGTGATAATGGGCAAAAAAAGACCCCTCAAATAGACAAACTTCATCGTTGAATCTAATCTTAGGAAGACTGTGTCATTGTAAACAATATTCAGCATAAAAGATATATCAATGTAAAATAAATGCTGTGAATAGTAAGTTATACTTTTAAATTGTCATACAGAATGTGTGAAAATTTAAGCCCACTTGCACAGTATTAAAACAGTGATTGTTATATTTATTTACTTATATTAATAACCTTGCTGGTCATTTTTTCTCTTTTTAACTTTTACTATTTCTACTCACTTCAGTGTTACGAGGGTAAAATGGCACTTCTGTGATTACTGACAAGCCTATAAGAAACCGTGTTGGTTGACTTTCAAATATACCTCAAAAAAGTGAATAGCAATAGAGAATAAATTTGGCCCCACTGTCGCAGATATCACCTTAGGAACTAAGATTCTTTAGGAATAGCTTTTTTTCAAAGTAGGATCTACTCGCCACTTTTAGGGGAAAATCTAAGAGTATGTCATGATTCTAAGATTATTCTTAGAATTTGGCCGCAACTCTTGGCACTAAGAATCTTTAGGAATAAGGCCCCTCATTTCTTTGCCTGATGACTGACCTCTCAAAACTTAATTCTATGAAATATTTTGAGAAGTCTGATAGAGGCATCTTAAATCTTTCTTGGAATTCAACGACATGCTTTTCAAACAGGATACAGGAAAAAAAACACAGAACCATTACAGCAGCAAGTAAAATAAACACCGACCAGAGGAGCTGAATCCACCAACCGAGTCAGTCTGCAGAGCCTAGTGAAGCCAACTCTTATCCAATCACTGAAATTAACTGTGGTCCATGCGGTCAAAGTTTGATCCCTACTTTTTACATATCCAGAGCTGGATCAACTTTTGTCATTATCATATCCAGCCACACTTAACGTGTTAAAACTTAACATTTTCTCTTTCATTTTTAAAGTGATTTAGATGTATATCGATATAATAATTAGGTAAATAAATATTACTATACAGCTCCTTGCAGTAGCAGTAGAACTCTCCATTGATTTGAATGTAATTTCAAAAAACTCTATCGGCCATTTTTTCTTGATAACGGACCTCTCAAACCAATAATGGCCACTGCCAATGGCAACTCAATTTGACTTGTAATTCAGGTGTGTAAAGATCACTCTGCAAGTAGTCTGGCCACTTCTTCAATGGGCTTTCAGCAACACAGTGCTTGCCACTACTTCTGACTCTGCGAGAGAAGCTGTCTGCTCAATAAACACAAATCACAACACAAATAATACATAAAAATCCTTAAAGCCACCCTGTTTATTTTTACAGCTGCTCCATATGAAAAAGACAACTAATACCAAATGTGACCTTTTTAAGAATATTTACCTCCACCATGTTTGATTTAATTGTATATATAGGCTTAGAATTTAACTTATACGTGTCCATGAGTGAGGAGTGCTCTCTGTGTCAATGCGCCATCTTGAAATACAGTGGTGGATAAGGGACAAAGAGGATGAGAGAATCGCGTTTTCCTTTCACATGAGCTACTGATATAGTTGCTTTCACTGTGCCTTCACAAGTAGGAAGAAGGAGGTTTTCAGAATCATCTGTTAACGGTTTTATGTGAAAAGTACTGTTTTAATGTGAAGAAATCAGAGCGCAGGGAACCCGGAAGTTACAATTAACATTAATGAAACATTTTGGGGCGCATTCGCACAAGATCTCATTATCTATTTAGCTTGAGTGTGTGTATATATGGGTCACTCACCGCTCATGTTCAGAATTCTTTTTTCAGTTTTAATGTAGTTTGAGAAAGTTCTAGTTTTGAAGTAACTAGCCTAGCTATTACTCGCCTGGCCACGGCACAGCAAAATCTTTGGGATTTATTTTATCTGCAGTCATTCATAAAAGTGGACTGAAGTTAAGTTGGCCCAAAGCTGTATAAGGCGGTTCGCCCTGTCGGTACTTTTTTCCGATAATGACTTGCGTTCTATACTTTATCCCTTACTTATAATGATTTATAATTGTGTTATTTTCTTTAGTGCATTGTGCCATAGGCCAAGTGACTTTTCTCCAATGGCTGTTGGCCTATTCCATGCTGAACCGTTCCTGGCCTAGATCCTCTCATTGCTCGCTTTGAGGACTTGACTCGGCTCATTATAGTTTCGACATGTGCAAACTACGTCAAGATGTCCTGATTTTTTTTGCTTATGCCCATTTTCGTCATCTTAAAATTGTGAATTTTAAACAGGTGATCAATTTTATCAAGATTATAGACCCCAAAGACTGAACTGCTACGTTCTTAATGCACTATCGGTATAATCAGTATTGGGAGCTGGCTTCTTCCTGATTTAACAAAGTGATATTTGGATGTGAAAAAGGTTAAAAGACCTCATTATATCCTGATTGATGCATTAGTGAAGAGCTAATGACTGTTTGTGACATTTTTGTATATGTTATGCTCAGTGAGTCTGTCATTTGGAGAGCTGGGTTAACTCTGTGAGTTTCCTTCTCTGGAATCTATACGGCTGTGTCATTAGACTCTGATCCATCATGGACCAAATTCAGAAGTTTAATTTTGAATCACTTTTTTCTTCATAAGTTTTAGCGTTTTGGAATTGTTCTTTGAAATTCTAATTGGACTTGATTACCCCCTGCCAGGCTGCTCTTTGCCTCATGCTCCAGTCTTCCCTAAAAACCTCCCTAACTTCATCTGACCCATTTTAATCCCTCTTCATTTGATCACCCAATTGAGCGAATGCCATGCCACAACAAAAATAGCGGATGAAGTAACCATCAACTACAACTAATCTTTTTTATATAGTATAGTTTAGTTTAGAGATTAATAAAGGTTTGGGTTAGGGTTATCTTATCTTAGGGTCACACAACGCTCCTTACTATTTTGATGTATTTATGATTCACTTCACACACAGAAGTGGGACCACCATTGGACCTTATGAGCCCAAAACCCCCTCCACATTTGTATCTATTGTATTGTATTTAGTGGAAGGAGAAACAAGAGCACTTGGGCACAGGATATCGCACATACTTCATTTAAATCCTAAAAATATACGCTGTACCGATTTCAATTCCACAGTAAAGTGCCTTATTAAGACAGCTTCAACTTATACTTTTATTATGTCTTTTTTACAACCAAAAACAAAGATTTTATTTTGTTTTTTATTGAAAGTTCACAGCAAAAGACAACTGAACTGAAGTGAAGCTAAAATGATGATTGGGCAAGTATTCATACTTTGTGGAACCCCCAGTTGGTCTTTTGAGCCATTCTTAATTTCTGAATTTTTCACGTCTTTCCACAGATTTTCTTTTGGATTTAAGTCTAGACTTTGACTGGGCCATTCTAACACATTAATATGTTTTGTTTCGAACCATTCCATTGCAGATTTAGCTTTGAAGTTTAAGTGATGTAAAAAATTGGAAAATCTTATATAAAAAGAGTTTAAAGCCGTGTCTAACTTAACGCTGCTTTAAACTTCACCCCTGACCTCTGGTGTGCTCCTTGGCTTCCATGTTGCAGTTTTGTGACCAATACACTCAAACCATAGCTCTGAGGCCCACACAGAGCAGCTGTCTTTATACTGAGAGTAGACCACACACAGGAAGCCTCTATTTAATCATCAGGCCTAGGTGTGAACATTCAGCAGTCTAGGAATGGTTTAAAGGCCATTTAATACTCACTACTTGAATACTTGTCCACGACCTACTTTTCTACAACAAAACAAAAACAATTGTGTACATTTTTATGTTCACGTCACAGTGGTCTGTTACTTGTGTGTGAACTTTCAGTAAAAAGAAAAATGTATGTTGTAAGCTTGACAAAATCAAGTCGTATTTTTGAGAGGCTCTGTATTATACCACACATTTCCTTCCAAAGAAGTGATCAAACATTAATGGACTTGACAATTAATAGAATGATTTGCTACTGACTTCTTAAAACGTTTTTTTCCTTTTTCTAGATTGAAAAGTTGAAAAAAGATTTGGAAGAAGCCAAAACTAAAATTGTCACAGTAACTGTACCTGTGATAACACCTGGACTTCCCCCGCCTCCTTTAAATTCTGGATCTGGGCCAGCTCCGTCTCTTCCAGGCCATGCAGGCATGCCTCCACCCCCACCTCCACCACCACTTCCTGGGATGCCTGGTCCTCCACCTCCACCACCACTACCTGGGATGCCTGGACCTCCACCTCCTCCACCTTTACCTGGGATGCCTGGTCCTCCACCTCCCCCACCCTTACCTGGGATGCCTGGACCACCTCCTCCTCCACCTTTACCTGGGATGCCTGGACCTCCACCTCCTCCTCCCTTGCCTGGGATGCCTGGACCTCCACCTCCTCCACCCTTACCTGGGATGCCTGGACCCCCACCTCCTCCACCTCCCCCTGGAGGACCAGGTGCTCCCCCACCACCACCCGGGCCTGGGATGCCACCTCCACTGTTTGGGGGTTGGACTGCAGCACCTGCTCCCCTGCCTTATGGCCTTCAGCCAAAGAAGGAATACAAACCTGAGGTCCAGCTCAAGAGAGCCAACTGGAGCAAGGTTTGTATTGTAAAATCTCTGCCCACCATTGATTGCTTGGTTCCCACTCTTTTTTGCTCTGTGTATTTGTATCCCCAGTTGTTAAGGGGAGAAAATAAAACTTTCATGTTCCACAGGGGTCTCAATCTAATTTGATTAACAACATTTTGGTATATAGACTCTACTGTTTTCACATTTTCACAATTTTCTCACATTGATTGTAAGAGATGTACAGTCTACCATGGCATGATATACATAATTGTATTGGTAATTCGAATTAAGAATTCAATATGGAGCTTGAACTGATACGTTTTTTAAGATCCCAGACCATTTGGCAGATTCCAGCCATGTCCATATTTATTCCTTTTCCTGAAACACCATGTTGTTTCTTTTTGGGTCTGGGCAGTAATACAGTTGAAACCGAAATATGGCGTCCATGGATTGGTGAGAATAAGCCCTGACATCCGCCAACTGGCTTCTCTCAGGTTAATGATGACAGATGCATTATATCTAGATGAATAATTATCCAAATTATCCAATTATCCAATAATTGAAGCCCTAGTAAGAATACTTTGTCAAGACAGTGTGGACCTGATATTGTGGATTTGAAGAAATTGGATTCTGACCTAAAATTACTTGCATGCATATGTGTCTCATATAATTTGTGCCTGCTCTCCTCTCATCGGCTATGGTTAAAACATCAAAACGATCTGTCTTTCTTCAGCCTAAAGCTACTGTTTAATGGTTCCAGCAGACATCTTCAGTGTTTAGTTTCTCCCTCTTGCTCGGGCTGGTGCTGAACTGGTGCAAATGTTTGACGAGGATGTCACTGAAATTGCCTTTTAATAAGCCTCCTTCTTTTAACTGTGCCAGTGAAAGATAATTAAATTGCTGCTCGAAAAGGACTGTATTCTTTTGTCATTCAAATTTGGTTTTTCAAGCTTGGCTTTATCTTTTATTTTATGAGCTCACCCATGACTCCTTTCACATTCCCCTTCAGAACTCTTCGTGTCTTGCCGTCCGTCCAGGCTATGTAATAAGATCTTTTTCTTTTTTTTTTTTTTTACAATTACCACAGTATGCTTTACCCATCATCTCCATTTCCTTATTATAGAGACAGTAAAGGAAACTCATTAATTACTTCTCTCAGACTAATATTAAATTAAAATGGAAATATGGGGAAGCTGAGAGTTCTACTACAATAAAGATAAAAGCTAATTCATGAATGTGTGAAACAACACGGCTAAGATAAGAGAGAATGTTGACTTGTTTGAGGGTGGACTTAATATTGTGCAGTCTTATTATATCTTTATCACATTTAGTCTATGATTAAATGATCCTGAAATTTTTTTTTTTTTTTTCAGATTGGTCCAGAGGATCTTTCTGAAAGCAGCTTCTGGACAAAAGCAAAAGAGGATACATTTGAAAACAATGAGCTGTTTGCCAAACTCACCTTGACCTTCTCCTCACAAACAAAGAGTATGTATTTGCCAGCTGCAGTGTGAAAGTGTGGTGTGTCATTGTTATTAACCATATGTTTTTTTGTTTCTCATCTCATTATCTTTGCTTTCATCAGCCACAAAAGGTAAGAATGAACACCCCACCCATTTTTTGTTCATATAAAGTGGAATAACACGATATGGTGCAGTACGGTATGAAATATAATTGTTGTTTTATAACATGAACATTAATTGGAAACTCTTGCAATATTGGCATGAGTGGGCTTGCACTGATGTGACCTGTAACGTTATTATTTCAAACACAAATGGTTCATAGACAAAAACAGGAAAAGATATCAGACCTGGTATAGGTTGACACCAGTGAGTCCACAAATATTGCACTGAACTTGGTTTTCCGGATCAATCAGAGTCATGCTAGTCTCATGGAGATGGATCTTTTGAAAGCTATACTGAGATATAATTGCTGTGCCTTGAATTTCATTACTTCATTAGAAAAGTGCTTTGTTTAAGAGTGCTTTCCAGTGTATGTTTGCATCGTTTGGAGTGGTGTATATTAAACCAGCCCCTTCTGTGTGTACTCGTCTTCATCTGGACATCATTAGATCTGATCAGATGGGGAGAGTAGGATGGCCAGTGTGAGACGGACAAATAAAGGAGACGAGAGGGAGGAATAAGGAGAAGGTCACTGATGTCCGCCAACCGCCACCTGCTGTTGTCCTGGCACAAAATGCTGACACACAAACACACCTGTCCACTCCTGTCACCTTGTCCCTGTGTCACAGCGCCTTCTGCTTCCCCTTCTCCATATTCATATTCCATATTCTAGAATTAGGAAGTCCATAGAATGACGGCAGAGGTAATTCTATGTGACCTTCAGCTCCAGTCAGCCTTGGTTCACATGCGCACGTACTGATGCCATTATGCATAAACACAGGCGCAGGTGCAGTATAGAGGAGGCTCGCTGTTGATGCAAGTTAAATGTCAGCCCTGGCAGCTCTCCCTCTTGGCATTCACCGGGATGGCACTGGTAAAATATGCCTGTTGGGTGCTTAATTTAACCTCTCGCCAGAGTCTTGGCTTTTTATTGGCATAGACCGGCACATGTTCTGGTTTATGTCCAATAACCTTTCCTCAGAGCACGCTATGAAGACGCTATGGCCTTTTTATCTTCCCTACCTATCAAGATTTCTGACGTTCTGGATAAATGGAAGTCATATTCTCTTTTCCACTGCTGCTTAGTCATTGAGTTTACTCCTGTGTAATTTTCCCAAAAGGGCCATAGCTAGGGCTCATCTCACTAACAATAAAATATTTGTTGATTTGCATAATGATATAGGGTAAAAACAAGAGGTGCACCGATCAAGAATTTTTTGACAGATCATTAACATTTTTGACTTGCTGACCCGATCAAATATTTATATTTTTTTTGATAAATGAATAGGACTAGTTATTCACTTTATAACTTTCATTTCATTTTTCAAGGTACTAGGTAGTATAAATAAAATGCCTATGGGGTACTCAAGACAAAAAGGTTGGGAACCACAAGTATACGTTGCAGAGCATTGAGATACAAAAAAAATTGCAATGAAATGCAGCAATACTGTACATGCTGCATTTCTAAACTGATTAAGAAGAGATAGTTAAGGCAATGTTTTTTCTTCAGGAATATTAGCATCTCAGCATTTGCAGGGGTTTATTACGTTTATCATCCTGAATATTCCCGCTGCGCTAAACAGCCGCTCACTGTCTACACTTGTACATGGAGCGCAGAGGAAAGCTTACGCTGCTTTGGCCAAAGCAGGGAAGCGGCTTTTATTTTCCTTCCAATAAACAAGCTGCTGACCGCTCCGAGGCGTAACTAGTTTCGCTAGGTAAAGCTGCATCAGCGACACTGTAGTACTGTCTGTACTACCACTACACTCATCTTCCTCCATCATTTCTGTGAACTTAACATGCTAAGTCCCGACACGGGATGTCTTTGCCTGTGGCTCGGAGCTCAGCGCGTCGCTGCTGAGTGTGTTCGTGTGTCTGCGCTGTGTGACTCTGGCTGGGCTTGGATTGTCAATGTGAGAATATACAGTTTGGTAAAGCTGCGGCAGGCAGACATCAGTGAAATATTTCCGTGACGGCATATTGAAGCAGTGGACATGAGTTGTTTGAACCCAGCGCTTTCCACGATAGACAAGCTCTGGTGGCACAGGGAAAAAAATTCCATTACTTTTGTGCATATTTCGTGTTGTTACTTACATTCATTACTGTGTAGTTGTTGCCGTTGTAGAATCTCCGTAACTGATAGCTGCATGAGTTGCTTGTTGACGAGAGAAACTTGTGCGCATGAACCCTCATGTCATATGATCGCTCTTTTTGATCGGCACGTTTCACGGGTCACATAAATCACGCAAATTAAGCCGTGATTGGCCGATTATAATCTGTTACCGATCGATCGGTGCACCTCTAGTAAAAACTCATCATTTGATTAAAAAACACGTTTAGCATTGTATGTTATGGGCTTATTCATGTTATTTTGAACACAAATTAAGTGATTAAATGAGTCATGACTGCTAATACTATAACAAAATCACTATTCTGAATACTGCCAAGAGAATATATTGCTATATTTTTCAGTCTCTCAAGAATATTCTAAATCCCTATTTACTTACCCTCTAACACATGAATACATGAATATAGAGATTATTTTAAACATTGATAGCTTAGCGTTATTTGTATGCACTGAGGCTGAGTTTACACGGAGACAATGTGGCAGTAAAACGGTATAGTTGGATGTCGGTTTCTACCAACCGTTCATACGAAGACTGTGTTCCAGGGGGGTGAAAATGTTAGTGTTCAGATCCAGCCTGCAAAGTGGGACAACTCAAATACGCTGCCCAGCGGGGGCTCTCTTTCACACCCGCGAGAGGGGAAAAGGTGTGAAATCCCCCTCTGCTCTGACCCCCACCTCCGCGCTGCTCCCCGCACGTAAATTTGGACATGTGCAGTAGCGGAGAACAAACTTAAACATCAATGGCGGCGGTCACACTAACTAGCTTCGTAGGCTTCCAGCGCGGCACAGAGGAAGATTCGTTCGTCCAAACGAGACCACACGAAGCTCTAGGTTCAGTTTTCATTTTCACTGCTGCTGTTAAAAGGCAGAATGATGTTGGTACGTTCTGAGGGTCTGGCACAGGAAGTGAGTACACTGCCGAGAGGGGGGCTGGGCACGGGGCTGGGGGTCGTGTGAGTGTTGTAAAGTTTCTCTGCCCACTCCTGGCCGGGCGCTAGAACTACATCGTTTTTCAACCTCATGTGAACGCTGAGAAATTTGTATTAGGAGCCAGGTCGTTTCTGTTAATAGCCCGTAAACGTCAGCGCAGCGTCTCAGTATAAACAGGGCCTCAGACTCTTCACATCACTTCACTAGCTGTAGTAAGTAAGTAAGTAAGTAAGTAAAGTTTATTTATAAAGCGCTTTTCACAGATAAAAATCACAAAGTGCTGTACAGGACAGTGGGCAAATACAAACAATATAAAATACACTTACACATATTACACATTTTATGTACTTAAAAGTGACATCAGTGAGAACCCAATCAACTAAAAGCTTTCTTAAATAAATAAGTCTTCAAGCCTTTTTTGAAAGAGTCCGCAGAGTCGACCAGACGTAGGGACAGGGGCAGGGCGTTCCACAGTCTGGGGGCAACAGACTGAAAAGACCGGTCCCCTCGAGTCTTATAATGGGTTTTGGGGACCACAAGCAGGTTCTGGCCAGAGGACCGGAGAGAACGGCCAGAGGAGTACAGGCTCAAAAGGTTCAGGATGTACTGGGGGGCCTGACCATTTAAGGCTCTGAAGGTCAGCACTAAGATCTTAAAATCAATCCTGAATTTGACTGGGAGCCAATGAAGAACAGACAGAACAGGAGTGATATGGGACCTACGAGGGGCACCTGTTAAAAGTCTAGCAGCAGAATTTTGAACAATTTGAAGTTGATTGAGTGCAGACTTATTCAAGCAGGTAAAAACAGAGTTGCAATAGTCAAGTCTTGTTGAAATAAAAGCGTGAATGATCATTTCCAGATCATTCTTTGACAACATATTGCGGATTTTTGCAATGTTCCTAAGGTGATAAAAGCAGTTACGGACGAGCTGTTTGGAGTGTGTCTCCATAGACATGGCCTGGTCAAACACAACCCCTAGGTTTCTGAGGCTGGATTTGACGGAGGAGCCAAGAGAGCCAAGGTGCTGTTTGATCAGCGGGATCTTATGGTCTGGAGCAAAGATGAGCGTTTCAGTTTTGTTGGAATTTAACTGTAAGTAGTTAGTGGCCAGCCAGTCTTTAATGGAGGACACACACTCCAAAAATGATGACAAGCGCTGGAACTCAGAGTCATTAAAAGAACAGTACAACTGGACGTCATCGGCATAGAAATGGTAGGATACATCCTCGAAGTGATTAATAATTTTACCAAGTGGCAAAATGTACAATAAAAACAAAATCGGACCCAAAACTGATCCCTGTGCCACTCCGCAGGACAGATTAGTCACATCTGACTGTACATTGTTTAAAGCAAGGTTAAAAGTTCTGCCATGGACATATGAGGAGAACCACTGGAGGACAGACCCAGAAAGCCCTATCTCATTTTGAAGCCGGTCAATAAGTATATTATGATCCACAGTGTCAAAGGCAGAGGACAAATCCAGAAGTACAAGAACTGTGTAGCGTTGGGAATCGGCTGCCATCATTACATCACTAGAAACTTTGATAAGAGCTGTTTCAGTGGAGTGTAATTTACGAAAACCAGACTGAAGTGGATCAAACAAATTGTGCTGTTCCATAAAGGAGGTCAGCTGGCATGCCACTACTTTTTCCAGAATTTTGGAAATAAAAGGAAGTTTGGAGATGGGCCTGTAGTTTTTAGGTTCTGAAGGGTCCAGATTGGGCTTTTTAAGGATTGGGTTTACCACAGCATGCTTGAAGTAGCTGGGGACTGAGGCAGATGAAAGAGAGAGGTTAATTATTTTAACCACACAGGAGCCAACAGTACTGAACATTTTCAAAAATAGTGACGTTGGGACAATGTCAGCCGGGCTCGAGGAAGGCTTCATGTTATTCACTAAAGTGTTCACATCCTGTAAGCTGACAGGAGAGAAGGACGACCAAGATGACACCGGGGACAACTTAGTGGAACAAACACTGGTTAGGGGAAGATTCACGTTTGCCCTAATGTCTTGAACTTTGTTTACGAAGAATGACAAAAATTTATTACAGTCCTCATGTGAGTACACAGGCACAAGAGGAGCTGAAGGTGCAGAAAGATTTTCAATGGTGTCAAACAGGATTTTTGGATTTTTCTTATTGCCTGACACAAGGTTTGAAAAATAAGATGAGCGAGCCTGCTTTATCATTTCATTCAGTTCCAGCATCAGGTCTTTTAAATGAAGTCTATGTACTTCTAATTTGGTGGCTTTCCAAAGACGCTCTGTCTTCCGACATTTTCTCCTAAAACTACAAATGTCATCATTCATCCATGGATGGGCTTTTTTATGTGATCCTGAAATATCTTTAACAGGTGCTACCAAATCCAAAATAGACACACAGTGGCTGTTGAAACTTTGCACAAACGAATCAACATCATCACAAACAACAAAGGAGGGAGGGTCAAATCGGACAGAGAAATCACTAAATGTTGTCTCACTAATGATGCGTTTTTGTGTAACAACATTGGAGACAGTTGGCATCATGACGCGTGACAGAGTGAAGGAAATGCAACAGTGGTCACTAATATGAAATGCATCAACATTCATATTTTCAATGTTTAGGCCACATGAGAAGACCAAATCTAGCGTGTGACCTTTTATGTGCGTGGGGCCAGAAACGTGCTGTACAAAATTGAAAGAGTCCATGGTCGTTAACAGTTCAGCTGCAATCACACAAGAGGGATCGTCGATATGGAGATTAAAATCCCCAAGGACTAAAACGCGATCTAGTTTGATAATGGATGTTAAAAACTCAGAGAATTCATCAAGGAATGTGCGCGCAGTACCAGGAGGTCGGTAAACTAAGACACAGTAAAAGGGGAGAGTTTGTCCAACCTTGCACATCTGTAGCTCGAAGGAGTCGTATGAAGCTCCATCCATCAAACTGCAGCAGAAAGAGTCACGAAAAACCAGCGCCAGTCCGCCTCCACGGCGCGCGAGGCGAGGACTCCCAAACACGGAGCAGTCCGGGGGGCATAGTTCTCTCAGATGAAGGTGCTCGTTCTCCCGTTGCCAAGTCTCCGTTATGAACATAAAATCCAAGTTCTCTTTAGTGAAGTGGTCGTTCAGTGTAAACGCCTTGTTTGCAATAGAGCGCGCGTTGAGAAGAGCAATCCTGGTGGCGCGCATCCGTGACGCGGGCTGGCCTGGGACGGGCTGGATGGCATGATCCGTCTGGCAGGTAACCGGGCACAAGACGCGCTGGCGGGGGGCATGATGGTAAACAGCTCGGGTGGGAAAGAGCCGGTCGGAGGTGCTCCACACGAGCGATGACACACAAGCCGCGTCCCGAACTGCCGCGCAGACCGGAACCGGCCTCAGGCACCGCTCACTCCTGGGAGATTTGGGTCCGTTCAGCCCGGGTGAAGATCCAAGCGATGACCACCTTCTCCTCCGGACTTGGACCCCAGCCCTGGAACCACGCTTCCTTCTCCTTCCGCGGCGCCGGGTAAGCAACGGGTATTCCGGTGGTGACGCATGGCGCTCCAGTTTTGGAGGGAAAAACTCAGAGAATCTGTGCCGGGTAATGCAAAAGTCCTGCATATGAGCCTTAATGCGGAACAATGTGTGCCGATCATACTGTATGATGGCGGAAACATAGCTGGTAGTTGATAGGGTTGACACAAGGAACATCACAAGAAAGATTGCAAATGTACGAGAGAGCAGACAGGTAAGCGACGCGCAGCCAGACACAGGCGCCATCTTTACTCAGCACAACGGTTAAGTACTCGAGCTTTAAGGTCCACCCAGCACCTGGAGGAAACCTACGCAGACACAAGGAGAACATGCAAACCACTCAGAAAGGCCCTTTTCTGACTGGAATACAAACCTCGTACCTTCTGTTTGAGAAGGTCCAACCACTGATTATCATCATTTTCTTGAATCAGAGAAAAAAAGTGGATCTCTCAGACAACGCAAACCACTACTGCCCCAAACTTTTGTACCAGAGATTCAAGATAAAGCCTGAGAACTAGTTCAGCAAAATTACCAACGAGTGCTTTCGATTACACAAGAGTACAAAGCTTTCAACCCACTTCCAAAATCACTTCTACTGACAGCAAAAATATGCAAATGTCTCTTCTGCTTCTGAATATTTATTTAGGCCTCCAGCTCCGACAAAACAAAGTGGCTTCCCCCGATCAACGGTGTCCTCAGTGCGTGGAACTTATCAAAGACACAAAGCAACTTCTCAGCAGGGAATCTATCGTGACTTGGGTCTTACCTTTTTCTTGTTGGTGGGGCAGATGTAGAAGCTGGTCACCACGAGAGCCGTGCCCGGGATAAGGTTGATTTTGCTGTACGTGGTTCCATAGTCCGTTGATCTGCGAGAGAATGTGCAGAGAATGTGTTCAAAGAAAATCAAAATGTCAACTTTACAACACAATTTTACAGACATTTTTTAAAGACTTTGGATGAAAATGACCTTGTTTTTGGATCCATCAAGGCTAATATCAGGAACTTCTGTCTCAAAGTGACTCTCATGCTGCTTTATTCATTTAATGTCGGAAACTCTTGGGAAATGTACATAATCTTACCAATTTTAGAGCATTCATGAACACACACACACACAATATATTATAGGGGTTCTATAAATTCACACTAATTATAATTTTAAGTTGATCTTAGTCTTAAATACTATAAGTGTTTTGTGTCACAGTGACGCAAACACGGGAACTATGGTACCATTAACCTTAGCCCTTGTTTCCGAGTAAAAATTCAGAAAATATGGAATTTCCGAGGTTGCACTACATCAGTCCTGTAACCGTATGACACCAATGTATTTCTATGACATCACACTAAGATCAGTTTTCTGACTTTTTAAACAAAAGCATTGCATAAATCACAACAGTAGTTATCTCAGAGGACTTGTACAAAACCGTTTGTAAACAACAGATCAGAGAATCAAGCAGTCAATCAAGAAATGCAATGATAAAAACACACAGAGCCATTGGTCAATAAGGAGCAGAGACCAATGACCATAAATGTTAATAAAATCCATAAATGTCGCGAATGTGTGTCCTGGAAGTTAGTTTTGTCCATTTCTCAAGTTGTGTTTGCAGCCTGTGATTTTCAAATTTAGAAAAAACAAATCTACACCTTCCTCTGTTTGTACCACAGAGAGTCAGAGTCACCCTTCTATACTTCTTCCTCTGTATATTTCCTACATAAGATATTATTCCAGATTCTAAAACATGGGATGACAAATTATATCGTCTCAATCTCATTTTTAAAGACCTGAAAAAATCCATAATTCTTCATTGTGCAGATTCAAACTCGCATCAAAACATCGTAAACGACAGAAACAAGCCGAGCAAAGGGCATTACTTTACAAATCACCAATCCATCCCAAATCCTCTCCATGTGCGCCACCGTCGCCTCATTCACCAAATTGAGTCAATGTTCCAAACCCATTTTCTGTATTGAAACGGCCATAAAGAAGTATAACAAGAAAACGTATTGCTGTCTTATGTTCTCGGAGTGGCCCCAAAGTGCAGTTTACGATGAGCGATAAAACACGGTGCATTCTGCAAAAGGGAATGGTGTTCTGCTCCACCTGTCACAGCCACAATATGAAAACAGCCCTGGGCCAGTCGCACTATCTCCACATCTGACACTTCCAGAAGAACAAAGGAGTTTGGGAGTTTTTTCTGTGTGGTTTTTGAAATGAATGTTGGATTAGAATGTTTGAATGCTCCGTGGTTTCGAAATAACATGTTTCAGGGATGACAGACTGCCATCCCACGTAGATAGTTTACTAGTTTTATATTCAGTCATCCCCGGCTTTTCAAGAAACTAAGACTTAAACAAGGATCAATGTGCTCCAGCAAGACCGACTCAGTCTAAGTCTAAGTCTCAGGCCAGTCCCAGTTCTAGTTTCTCAACAAGCAAGCAATAACAATACATTTCATTTCAGATTGAGATTCCTTTATTTGCCATTTGTAGTAAACCCACACTGGAATACAGCTGCAAAAGTCCCCAGTGTGCACAAGACAAGTACATAAATAAAAACAAGTTTATTTAACATTTCTTGGGCATCTTTCCCGAAACTCAAGTCACTTTTATATCAAGTAAAAAGTACATCTAAAAGCAGTAAAAATACAAAGTTAAAAAACAGCTTGACCTGAGGATGGTGTATAGTTATGCTGTTCGTGAATAGGCTTGTCTAAACGGATAACATCTCTACACAATCCAGGATTTAGTTTCATTTTCGATCCTCGTTTGGCTGTCGCAGCAGTAAAACATTGAAAACCTTGGGAATTGTGGCACATTTAGCAGTGGGAACTTGGACTGAACCAGAGAGATGAGGTAGCAGCAAATAAACGGCACAGATGTACTTAAGTTAGCATCGCTGGGGTACTGAGACCAGACACAGACGCACAGACACGCACACACGCACACACACACACACGCACACACACGCACACACACACAGGAGACGGAGCAGGAGTGGTTACCCCGACTGCATTTGGAGAAAGAGGCCTCGGAGAGATTTCATTTTCTACTTCCCGTTTATTTCTCTTTTTACCTGATGGGATTTGAAGGAGTGGAAGGCAGAGTTAGCAGGAGGACAAGGGAGAGTGGAGGTCTGGGTTTGGTCTTTACTGTATGTTATATCGGAGTATGGACCTTATGTAGCATTCTGACTAACGTAAGACTAAGAAGAAGGAAAATAATTACATAGTGATGTTTTGGTTTATTGTGGTCAGTACGGCTGTGTATCTTTTAGAGCCTGCTGATATAATACAGTATATTTCTAAACGATTTGATGCCATTCCATAACAATGGCTTTTGGACCCAAATGTTCCATTATAAACACAATATCACACTGTTATTGTACGTATTTTTTTATTTATTGAAGAATCATTGTTACTTAAGTCAAAATAACTTATCCTGTGCTGTGCTCCTCATTCCTACTGACATTTCTCGACTGTGGTATGGTATCTTAATGTGAATTCTTATCTTAAAATAAAAAAAAAGATAAAGATTGCAAATTTTTTGAAAGAAAGAAATTGGACAAATGTAACTAGAAAAAAAATATGACTAAATAGATACGACAATGTACATATAACTTTTGAAAATGTGTATGTTTATCTAAAAAACAAAAATATGATCCCACCCTTTCTCATAAATTTACATCCCCAGATGGGCTTTTTTTTTTTGCGTCTATAGCCATTTTTAGCCAGAGAAATACCGTACTCTCAACTTGAGATTGACCAGAGGTGAGGACTTTGGGAACATAGCACATTGTACCATTCTTATCAGAAATAACTGAAATTCAATACAAAATTATGATGTTTTTCCACCGATTCTGCACCAATAATGGAAGTGACAGGAGGTGGCTGGGATTAATTGCTGGCATAACATTGCTAATAAGGTTAATTTGAGGGTAGCGTGTGGTAAACGTCCGCCCCAGCGCTTTCCTTATACGACGTGAATTATGATGGCGAGATAATAGCAAGGCTCATTTTGTACAGTGTGCCCTTTCGATTAACAGAGCGGGCAGAGCTACAGGAAATTAACCAGGAGTAATGACTTTGAAACAGAGAGAAGCTGACGAGGGCTGGAACAATAGGCTCCAAGTGGCAGCGCTAATGTGCAGGACCCAACCGACGTGTCAACGGGAGATTTGTCAATTGCATACACATTGTCAGAGAGTTTTGGAGATTTTCTGAAAGCCCTGTTTGGATATGTAGAGGCCAGTAGAGGGTACTAAACAGCGTCAATCCGGGTACTCAACATCTAAAGTAGTTTTTATGAAGCTAGAACTACGGTAACTTATGGCGATGTCAGACTAGCACATGAGTGGCTCAAAAACAGATCAATCATCCAATCATTATCTTCCAGTGGGTACAGCGACCAGACGTACAAATGCAGGATATGACATTCACTAAACTTCCTCGTTCCCTGCATGTGCAGCAACCAATCAGGGAGTAGCAAAGAGGTCACGGGGACACAAGCTGATTAAAACAGGAAGGCAAAGACACTCCAAAACAACAGAAACACTAGCCTGGTCGTACCACACCATAGTACAAATGACATTTCGTACTAAGGTCTGGAGGTGCTCCATTGAGCTCCGTTCACAGGTGGGAGGGAATAACTCCTTTTGCAGATTGAAACAATGTGAGTTTACCATGACGTATGTAGTGCGACCGAGTCTATTGTTAGCATTTAGCCTTTAGCCTAGCCATCTCCTTTGCCGCTAACGGAGCCCGTGGGGAGTAGCGCCACAATTTTTTCCAGCGATTACATTTGCTAAACATTCCTCTTGCTCCGGCTTCAATTTCTTGATAGAACCAGACCGGAATACTTTACTATCACATTTTTCGCCATTGCCAAACTACAACCTGCCTGTTTGGCGCAAACTCTTGACATCACTCACATCTAACTACAACACCCGCCTCCCACGCTCGCTGATTTGTCGGTCGAAATTCAACCGATTGTAATCGCAAACACGGGGACCAGACCCAGACATTACATGCAGTGAAATGATGATTGAGCGGAGTGTACGGATGGCTAAGGCCAGGCTACAGAAACACCATCGGCGGTGGGAACGTACCCTTTGAGTTTGAAATGGTCCAAGCAAAGACTCAGCTTTTTAGCATTGGAAATACAGGTAAAATGTAGCACCCTAAACCACAAAGAGACACAATATTTATGACACCGGTTGGAACAAATTTGCACGTTCTCCCCGTGTATGTGTAGGTGTCCTCTGGTTTCCCCTACCACTAAAAACATGCACAATAGGTATGAATGTAGTGAGTGAATGGTGTTTGGTCGGAGGCTTTGATGGACCAGTGTGTTCGGCGTCTCGCTTCTCTCATCATCGTGTGGAGAGAAAACTAGCTGAACTCTGAACAGTTGTAAAGCGCTTTGGGTGACTTTGGCCTGTTAAATGTGCTATATAAATAAACATTATTTACTTACTTACTGAGCCGATCTGATTGAAAGGACTGTGTCTCTCAGCTTCAGGATCTCTTAATCGTTGACCCTTTCTGAATATGTCATCTGCCTGTACCGACTATGCGCTAAACCTGTCTCAAATGCTCACTAAACTGATTCAAAATGTTGTATTTAGAAACTTTCCATGTGCCTTCCACTTGTAGTCTGCCTTCCGACATTCTTGGACCTGCCCCAGACAGACGACCGAAGCGGGAGGTCCACGCGAGCGAATCTGAGTATGCGAGAATGTGACAGTGGCAGCCGCTGCCAGAAGAATTGTATTTTCTGCGACACGCTTCGCAAGACAGACAAGTGCCGGAGCGTCAGGTGCTGATTCAAATTTAATGTCCTCATATGTCAGAGCCGGAGAACGCATCACACGCTTCACAGGACCAAAACCAAACACGCAGGCCGAGAGAACAGAGAGTAATGGAGCGAAAAACAGCTCTAAACATGTGGTTAAACGTGTTGGTCAGGTCGAAGTTATGCATATACAATCACTGGATTACAATACAGTCCAAATTTACAGATCTATTTGACAGCAGGAGAATGTGGACTCGGAGATTTGCATCCAGATGTCACGGTTTCATTTTTAGTTGGACTTCCTGTCTCATTCCCCTGTGTTTATTGTCTGTCCCGCTCTGATTCTGATGTGTTTCACCTGTGTCTGTGTGTGTCTATTTGTACCTGTGTCTCTCTGTGTGTCTATTTGTACCTGTGTCTCTCTGTGTCTATATGTACCTGTGTCTCTCTGTGTCTATATGTACCTGTGTCTCTGTCTATATGTACCTGTGTCTCTCTGTGTCTATATGTACCTGTGTCTCTCTGTGTCTATATGTACCTGTGTCTCTCTGTGTCTATATGTACCTGAGCTCCTCTCCCCTTGTTGCTGGTCCATTATATTGTCTTTGTTCCTGGATCCTGTGTTCTGTTAGTTTTATTGTTGTTTGTTTTTCACCTGGACTTTAGTTTTATAATTATTATTAAAGCATTATTTTATGGCATTCCTGCATTTTGGGTCCTTCATCTCACCAAACATGACCCCAGAACAACTATCTTAGACTCTATGAGGAGTCAGTGTTACAGATTTCTGCGGCTAAAATCTCGGACAGTCTTCTTGAAAATGTGAGATAGACTTCTACTCTGACAAAAGTTCAAATCCAGGTTCTGTTTAACTGTGCATAAAGGATTGTGTCTTGACTTTTGCATAATAATAATGTATACATTTTATTTAAAAGCGCCCAAGGACACTGTACAGGACATAACAAAACCATTGAATGTCAGAGAGGCTGAGTGGTTAGCACTCTCGCCTCTCAGCAAGAAGGTTCTGGGTTCGAATCCCGGTCGGAACAGGGCCTTTCTGAGTGGAGTTTGCATGTTCTCCCTGTGTCTGCGTAGGTTTCCTCCGGGTACTCCCGTTTCCCCTACCACTAAAAACATGCGCAATAGTTCAGGGTGAATGAGTGTGTGTTTGTGAGTGTGAATGTGGGACAACGTCATGTGTTCATTAACATGTACTGTCCCAACCAAACAAACAGTAATGAAAAATAAAATGTACTGTGATTATTCGTGTTTTGAATGCCTTTTGTGATTCATAGACTGTATATATTAACAGACGTAGCAAAAATGACATGAAAATGTAGTATTTTTGATTAAAACCGACTTTGTTTTTATAATTTCATGAATATCTGTCTGTCTCATCCAATCAGAGCAGAATTAGCACAAAGAGCCTGTTACAAACATTTAACGTCCTCGAGTGTTGCCACTTTATCTTTTTGTGATGAAAAAATATTTTTTTTCTACACAATTCACAGCCAAGCGATTACTCGATTAATCGTAAAAATAATCGATATTAATTTGATCTGGTTTGAACACATCGACATCGCCAAGCGCAGCCTCTTTAAAATATGCTTTGTCCTGCTCTTTCTCTTCATCGTAGATTCAAATGAGCTAGTTAGTTAAACCAGTGTCATCACGGTGTGTGCATAATCTCTTTTCTGCCTTTTCTCTTTTGCGGGAGATTATCCTGTTTTTAAACGAAAAAGGGCCTTCCTCGCTTCACTCGGTTTTAAATCTCAGCCAGCTGTTGTTTGCGTCGCCCGCCAACATTCCGATGTCTCATCCCGAAACCATTACCATTTAAATGTTCCTGGTGATATGACATTTGAGCAGGGGCTGACAGCAGATGTGCTTCTGTGAATGCCATCATTGCGTGTGTATATTTTTAATTGAGAATCGAGGATGTTGATCAAATTAGAATGTCTGGGAATTTATAAATGATGTGGGTTATGAATTTAGATATGTATCTTATCCAAATTATTTTCATAGAGGCAAGCTGAACAAGGTTTTCTGTATCTGAGACTTAAGTAAATATGCATGCACACCTACACTCTTACACCCACCTTCTGCTGTGCGTCTCATGGTCACAGTATAATTTTCCTTTGTCCACCCCCATTCAATTTACATATGTGCATAAAGCATGTTGGTGTATTGGAAAGAACAGCTCTGAAGTCTCCACGCTTGTTTGGAATGTGTTCCTCAAAATACTTGCAGCCCCAGATAACACAAGATGCACTTTTAGTTCTGTTTGTGTATGCTGCTGTTTATTTGCTTTCTTACCTGGGGGGATAGTGACATACTCCACGGTATAGGCTCATCTGCAGATTTAAAAAGTTGGCCTACTTTGATGTCACTCGATAGCGTGCATGAAAAGGAAGAACTAAATGAGCAACAACATCAAACGATGAAGTTGGCTAGATATGAGCATTAACCCCACCGCCTTCTCCTCTCCCTCTCTCCTCCTGATTCTCTTCTTATCTCTTTCTGATAAAGGCCTGCTCATGAGGATGACAATGATGGAAGGGGGAAAAAATGTGGTCCAAAGTGTGCAAATAAAGATGGCTGTGTGGGAAATGATCAAGTGCAGGCAGTTGGAAAGAGAAGACCCATTGAAAGCGTCCATTTTCTGTCTTCGATCTCATTTGGATTGTGAACAGTAGCCCTAAGCTGCTGCTGATGAGTTTCTGGCTGACAAGTGAGTTATTGGGGGCTATTATACGATCTTTCTTATTCTGCCATTGGCTCTGTCTGTGCAACACTTGCATACAAGTCTTTATATTAAAGCTTCAGACATACTTTATCATAATAACTTTGTATTTGTGCTTTAAATATTGATGCAGTGCAATGTGACTGATTACATTGTGAAAGCGGATAACGCCGTCTCGCATGCGACATCAAGAAGATCTCTTACCATTTGATAAGATCAATGTGTAGATGAAAAACGCAACGCACCTTTTGATATTCAGATATAATTAATGGATTAGATGGGGCATATCTATTCATTTAAAAAGTAGTTTATTTAAAGGATGTTTTTTTTATCATTGGTTGACCTTTGACCAGAGTCCCATCCATTATGGAAAATTGATTTCTGGCCTTAATTCAAATGTATCGCTCAAGAAAAAACATGCACATTAAATATAAAGCTTGTACAACAAAAATCTAAATGGAAGAACAGAAATTGTAACACATTGTAATCCCTTTTGACAAATTGTATGAACGAGAAATAATTGTCTTTTTGTATGCACTAATGTGTAACCCACTGTTGCCTGGAGATATGAATAACCCAGTGGCATTTACAGCCAACACCGGTGGTATTTACAAAACTCTGTGGACCAGGCCGTGCTCCACTTTCTGACCTTAATCTGGTGGAAATTGAAAATTGTGTTTCTGTCATATGATGAAAACATACACATGGTTTGTTAAAAGGCTTTGTTGTTTTGAGTGATCATAATCTCTCATCTGTTTTTCAACATTTTGCACTTTGGCCAGATGCCACATGCCAGTCAGGCCTGCAATACTTCAATATTTTGAAATTGAACACAGAGGGATCACTCAAGCATATCCGCTGAACATTGCTCCAGGTGTTTATAATGCAGTATGCACACCTATTAAATAAGAAAAGCCAGCCCAATGCATGTGTGGATCGCACAGAGCTCAAACGCACAGCACACTGCTTTGGGAACAGTGGCAGAAGCGCATGGAGCATCTTCTGCTCTGGAACAGACCGACCTGCGCTCAGCAATAACCACCTGGAAGTATAATCATAGGAAAAGTGGGTCTGGCTGTAAACGGCACATTCAGTCGCATTTCTCCTGTTGTTGAGCATGCATTTTATTTTTTTCCAAGCGTCGTTTCTCACAATGCTTGCTGTAAAATATCTGTATTCTACAATCCCACTTTGCCATGTACGCACATAAGGACCCATCAAGCTTAATTCATGTGAGTGCTCCATGTAGATTTACCTTTTTTCTTTGCATTTCAAGTCCCCACATTTTTTTTCTCTCCTCCACCCCTTTCCTTTGAATTTTTAACCTCCCCTTTAAATTAGATATGTGGCGACTCTCGTGGGGATAGCAGAGTTATAGCAAGGCTAGGGAATGAGCTGAATGAGGCTGTGAAGAGGTTGCCCCTAAACATGTTTTTTTGTTGTTGCCTCAAACGTCCATGTCGGCTCAATAATGTATGATTTACTCCTTTTTCTCAATTCTCTTAATCTGATCTTGAAATGCTACTGGCTTCATTCTGCAGGTTATTGTGGAACTGAAAATAAATGTTTGGGTATTAGGAATTAAGTTTGATGAAATTAGTTGTGGTGGTAATATTTTATAACATGAGGTGAATATTGATCAAAATAAAAAATGATTTTCTCACCGAAACATGGGGTTTCCAATACATTATCTTTAACTTCTCTTTGTAGATGTGTCATGCATAAAACAAAATTTAATTTCTAATGTAACTTGTTTCATTGAACCATGACACTGAGGATTTCTGTTTAGCTGTTTTATCATTAACTTAAATTTAATATAAAATGTTGAATGAGCTCTTGGCCAAAACAAGTGACAAAGAAACAAGTGACCATATAGAATAATTCATTAATAAACCTCCAAAAAATCATTGTATATACATTCAAAAGGTAGCACACTTTTTTTCATTCTTTGAGCTCCAGATGGATGGAGGCTAATCTTAGTTTAGAAGACGCAAAGACAGATGGGTGTGATTGAAGGTAGAGTGAAGGAGAGGAGCGCAGGATAAATGAGGCTACGAGGAAGACAAATGGAGGCAGCAGTGTTCAGTGTGAAATTAGAAAGGGCATTCAGAAAGCAGCCATAAGAATGACAGATGATCACTATGTGAAATGGGTGATGGTAAAGGCGACTACAGGAGCTGGAGTTAAGTTTGTTGGAAGATCCCCTTATTTCAAGAGGGACTGTCTTTAACCGTGTGCAATCCGAATACCAAACATGGAATTGGACTTGGTATCATTGCTCTTATTAAACAACACATTACTTTTGAGTGTCGTTACTAGGGTTGACAATCAATACTAAAACAAGCACCAAAATCTAGATACTCAAGAGAGAAAGTATCAATACTGAATAAATAGGAAAACCCCTTACCTTTCATGAGCATTTTTGTATAGTTTTGAACCAGTTTCTACCTATAATAAAGACTTGTCATTCTAATTAAATGAGCAGTATGTAAAAATCTGGCCAAATATGGTTCTGCACTCTCCTTGACTCAGAGAGATATGCTGACAAATTCAGCTGGGACAGTAGTATCTGAATAAAGAGTTTTGTCAAATCTATAGTCAACACCTTTTTCACAAGGATAGAAATCCTGGTTTTATTCCTTGTTTTGTTATTAATGATTTGAGAATCATAACGAGACCTTTTTTCGTTCTGCGGCCACATGTTACTTTACCAGTGAGATTATCTCGCCGCGGTGAGTTCTGGCAACCCGGATCACAGACTTTCTGATTGGTAAAATGGTGGAAGGCGGGCATTGAAATGAAAAAAATAACAAGATTTAGGGGCTAATTTTGAAATCCAAATATCTCAGCTGAACGACTGTTATTAGTGAAAGAAGTATTTGAAAAGAACAGGTTTTTTTAATGACTTTTGACAGATTAGGGCCATTTCATGATGACTTGACATGAATTTTTTTTTTACATAATGCTACTTTAAATGAGTGCCTGAATATTTCGTCTTCTTTTTGGATTAGCTTGGATATCAGCAGCTTGTAAATGTTGAACTTTATTTGAAAAAGCTTGGGAGAAAAAAAAAAATTGTTAGTTTGTAGTCATAAACTATTAAGAAAACAATTTATCAAACCGAGCATTTCAAATTCCCCCTTGCTTCAGCATAGTCTTATCAATTGTATCGAAAGTGAGTTTGAAACGAGTTAGCATCGCAACAACACTAATCCTTATAGGTGGTTATTGATATATCGTTGTAGCGTGTTCTTTTCCGGACAATGACGATGTCAAGTTTGTCGGAGTGTGTCCCTCCAGTTCTGGAGCAGGTTATTTAGGGATTGCAGTCAGCGGTCAGCAGCACACTACATGCGCACACGATGCCACAGGGTCTCCTTAGAGATTTTTGCTGGTTAATACTGCATTGCACTTAGAAGCATCAAAAGGCCCCGTGGTGCACTACTCAAGTGCAGAAAGCATGAAAGCATGTTAATTCTCCCAAACTCTCTTCTTGTATTCCTCTGCGACTCTACCCATACCCCACCCCACTGCCCCAACCTCCTAATATCCATCACTACTTTGAGCTCCCCCGCATCTCCCCACCTTTTCTGTCGACTGAGCACACTTTAATGAGCACTCACAACACTGCACACGGCAACAAGCACTACAATATGTTGTTGCTCATAATTTATTTACATTCTGGTCCACAAAGCTAGTTTTCCATTACTTTTAGATTAAGTGAGGTTGTATATACATCTAAGCACTGTTGCCAGTGTTAAAGCTGCGATGTGATGTATTTCTTCGGAATTCAGTATGACAAATAAGTGCAGCATGGTCTCTGAATTTGTTATTTAATCCCTCCCACGCTTAATTATTTGCATACTTTAAAAGCACAATATCCACTGCTTTTGGAACAATTTTTGCTTTGCATTAATTTTTTACTGTAGTAAATGGAAAACTACAAGCGATATGAATAGTTTCAATATGTTGTATGTTTATTGTTATAAGGACTTTAAGATTATTTGGTGTTTATTAAATATAATCACAATTACTTTCACAGCCTTATTGTCCCTGTCCGATTTGGATATGTGTCTTCAAAAGCACTTTGTGAGTCTTGGATGTTGTCTAACATGCACGCCTTGAGACCATTTTGGCGACAGCTGTTTTAACCGGGACAAGTTGCTGCATCAAGGGAGTCTGCTCTGTGAGTAAGCAGAGAGCACCCCTGAGCCCACACATAAATTGTGTAAAGTAATGCTAAGAGTTCAACACCACCCAATCATTCCTAAGTGTTTTAAGATCTGTGATCAAGGGACTTTTGGTGTGTAAGAGGGACAGTAATGGAGAGTATGTGTGCCACTGGGGAAGTGAAGCAGGCATCATTCTACCGCCCTGTAGTGGGTTCCCCACTGCTGCCTTAGGGGACCTCTGCTCCAAGTGACAGTCACTCGCTCAAGGCAAACGGGGAAATTTGCACCTCGACATGGTCTGCGACCTAAACCAGTTAAGTCGGATTAATTTGGAATTAAGAAACGTAATGATATCAATGTGTTATCCTTACACATGCACAACCATGCACTGATTTTATATGTAGGCTCGGCATTATGAGCAACTAAGTCGGGACACAGTTTTAAATTTTGACTTCTTTCGGCATATGATGCCTGTGTTTAGTTTTTGTCATTATTCTCTATTATGCTGTACATTACCACAGACTTTCCATTCCCTTTTACCTCCCACCATACTTTTTGTGCCACTATAATTCTGTGTTTTTGCATTGTCCAGAATTACTTTTTGTTCTCTTCCTTATAAAGGAAGCATGGAAGATTTTAAAAGCTTTGCTCCACTTTTAGCACTTCAGTATTTTGATGTCCCCTTCCAGATGCCAACTTCTGCATCTGGCTTCCATTTTCTCTTTTTGTCATTGTTCAACTGGAGCAGTGCTATTTTGTGGGATTCACTTGAGCCCTTTGAAAGCTGCTCTGCTCTCAGACTGCACTCAGTGGCTTACCTTTGTCCTTGAGATGCTGCTTTTCAGTCGTTCTTTCAACGAGTACATTACAAATTGTACGCTCATGTAGCCCTCATTGTTTGTGCCTGTCTTTTATGAGATACTAATGGATTGGAGCAGAACAGTGGATCGAACAGTGGATGGAACAAGATGGTGATGGCACAAGGATACGAGACTGCCAGTTAGCAATGACCTTGAGAATAATTTGGAGGCATCAAACTATATTCTAAGACAAGAATTGTGCGGTCATATGATGCCATGCAACTTGGTGGTACTGCCTAGATATGGACTTTTGTTTTTTGTCCAAAAAAACGTATAAGCTAATTTGTGAAAACCGCCATATTTACTCTATTTACAGATGTTCATTAATTTGGACTGTCCATTTCAAAATATGTTGAATAAAATAAGATAATAATTTTCTCTTTCACTTAAACTGTTTTGTTTGAGACACTTGCTGAAGACGCTGTCTGACCTTGCAGTTATTTACATTTTCCGAATAATAAGTGCAAGCATTATGCACTAATCCTAACCTTAATATTGTCTGAAGTCTTTCAGTAGGTCACTAACCAAGCAAATAGTCTAGCTTTATAACATTCAACACTTTATGATAGGCAACAGGCTTTCGAATCAAAATGGTCGCTGTAACTTTGTCCTTTCCCAGTTATCCAAGGATCTTTCTCTTATGATGTTTTCACTTTTATGGCTCCCTTCTTGAGGGGGTTCTTTCTCTCTCTTCATCTTTGTGTGCTGCCTCCTGCCCTTCCTTCGCGCCGTTCCCTCCGGCTCTATTGGCAGCACTCTGTCTCTGTCAGGTGTGTGTGAGATAGCCTTCACGCCACTGACTTGGAGGAGATAGGCTTTTGGATGCCTCTCTCTCACTTTGAATGATTTCTTAACTCATTCCTCCCCTGTCTGTTGTAAGCCAGTGCCGCTTATACACAAGCTTTTTTGCGAATAATTGAAGGAAGACTGATGAGACAGCTGAAAAGTGACTGTGGACAAAACCTTATTGTTCTCTATGCTCTGAACTACGCATAACATTCTAAACTTGGTGCATTATTTCTTGACATTTAAAATCTCATTTTTCATCTCATGTTTTAGAATGTGAAATAATATATTGGATAGAAACTAAATGTAGAAATTAGTGATAAGGGTAAACGATGCTATTGGTCTTCCCTATGTTGCCATCATAGGAAGTTTTATTTTATTGTCGTATTTGAAAATTACCGGCAGCAACCAGTCATGCAATTAAATAATGCCATTTTACTTGAATTTTTTATTTTTTTTAAACTCAATTACCTACAATATATTTGTTTTTGAGTCTACTGTAACTCCGCCCCTTCTGTCTGAAAGCTCCCATTTTCAGACAGAAGGGGCTGAGTTACATGCTTGTGCCAGAAGTCCCTGCTATTAGCGTGGCTGGGTCTAAAAACAACTCCGGGTCTATTTTTGATGAGGGTACAATGTGGCAACATAGTTAAACGGCTCGAAACAGTGGATTCTCATGCTGTCTTTAAGATGTTCATATCATATGTATTGGTTTTTAGTCAGCAAATCATTGTTAGTGATTTGACCTGCCTATCAGTTCACTGACGTCTCTGCCTTTTTAGAGTGATAGTCCTGCACAAATTATGAACATTACTTGTTGGTAAAACTTCATATTTTAAATAATTCATCACCACCATTTATAATAGTTCTATTTATGCAGGTTTTAATGAGTGGATGCTTAAAATTCTTTGCCCGTCACGGTGGCTATATCCCTGTTGGCTCTCTATGCAAGATCATGTGTGTTTGTGTGAAAGTGAGAAAAAAGGATAGTAACAAGGCCAGTTCTGCCTGGAGGCTGTTTGGCCCCAAAGTCTCATCAGCCTGCTGGTGCTGAAATGGAGACCCTTCTGGCCCCAGACTGCAGACAACAGTGCACAGTGCTCTTCCAGCCCATATGCGCACATAAAGAAACCATCAGCGCTTGTTGCTTCCATCCATTGGCAGTGTGTTTTATCAGTGTATCCCATCTCCTTTTATCCACCTCCCTAATCTGTCTGTGCCTCTATCAGACACTTTCTATTCCCATATCTCCCTTCTAAGACGTGCACTCTTTTCTTACTCCTCCGCACCCTTCATGCTTATCTTGTTTCCTTCGCACCCCCATACTACATCCAGCAGCTTTAGATTACTTTGAGAATGTTTCTTGTCCCCGTTCCTATCCTATTATATTTCTCTCTGTGTCCCAGGTCCCTCTCCTCCTCTGCCTCCCCACTTCTTCTTCTCAGTGGCGGTTTTAATGCATTATGAAAATGGATTGGGGCTATGAAAGCGAAACAGGACAAGTTTAGCTGTTTAATGTGATTCCTTTCACTCTTCATCTGCCTCATTGGCGTCTGTGGCTTTTTTGTGCTGTTGGTGTGGAAGTTGAGCTTTTGCCACGCACAATGGTGACTCAGTTGCCAACGACCTCGCGTCTTCTTTTGTCGATGAGCCAAGGCCTCCAATGTGCAGTGACACTTTCTGTCTCTTAACATGGACCTTTAGCACGCGTGCACACTTTGGGTAAGCATTAAACCACATGAATAATAAAACAGACAGGCGCGCAGCACATGTTTCTCCGAGACGTGTTAGTGCCTAAGTGTACTGAGGCGTGCTGCAAGACGAGGGGGACTGGAGCGAGCTGTTTATGAGAGGGAACATTTTCTCTCTGCCCTGCAGGGTGGTGTGACCTGGATGTAATTCTGCACATTTCCATACCCTGCTTGTTCCTCAATGTTTCTTATTTATTTCCCAGCACTCCCCCTCCACCAAGTTTTAGAGACTTTACTATCCGTAGTCTTAATTTGTGTGACATTACACTTCTTCATCTCCAGAGAATGCCAGAGATTATTCGATGAGCTGATTAGATGGTAACGAACTGAAAGTCTGCACAGGGAGCCCTGTAACCAACAGGGGAATGATTAATCTCAACACAGTTTAAATGAAGGCATAGCACATCATTAAGATGTTTTGATTAGTATAGCCTCTGCTAATTTTATTACTCAATTAAATTTACTTACTTTCGGACTTTGACCTAAGAAGTCAACTGTTTATTCAAAATTTACATCTATTTTTGTATTGTACAAAATGTCATGTGTCTAGTCTAATTGTTTCATAGCCATCTCTCTTAATCACTATTTCATTATAACGGAGTGAGTTTCCCAGAGCAAGCACCAACTTTCAGGGGGTAAAGACTTGAACTTGTTTGAAATTGACACTGTTTCACTTTAGCTTAATGGTGTTGCCTTGATTTAAATTCACAAAATCACTTGCACTGCCTCTGTGCCACCTCTTTTCTTTTCTGTACTTCAGAAGTTGTCTCCTGTCTATGCGTGACTGCTGCTGGTTATGAGTGAGGGCGGTGTGTATCGGGGCTTAATTGCCTTGTGCATAGAAACGAGTGTAATTAGCCGGCACTCGCTTCCCCGCAGCCCGGCTAACAACCAGCATCCCCTCTGAGCGTGCTCCTTCTCTCCACGCCTTTCTTCTTTGTCTTCGGGCTCTCTCTCTTGTCTCATGCCTGTTGCCACAACGACAAGCCTCAGTCCGCCATTGTTCCCTGCTGTTCTCCAAGAACAAAGGATGAGGCTATTAGCTCACTGAGAGAGAAGAACTAGAAATGGAGGAGAAGGATAGAAGAGGAGAGAGGAAGAAGGCCTGTAAGGAAGGGATGATTAGATGAGAGTGTGAAAGACTCAGCAAGTGAGTGATGGCAAACGAAAGGCACAGAAGTGGTGAGCAGGGTGACTTGAAAATGGCAAGCTGAAGCTGGAGTTGCGGTGATTTGCATAGACTGTGAAACTATTGAAAAGCCATGACTTTGAGAGAATTAGGAGAAAAGACAAAGTCTCTCCTTTTGAATTGTACCCAATTTGATTCAGTGACATCTCTGCACACTTTCATGCCGTCCTTGCCTTCCCATATAATCATTGTTTCGCCTTGTGCCCTCTACACTTCATTACTATGACTCTTTGCATAGTTGCCAGCGCATATTCAAACAGACACACTGCACCGCTTGTCCACTTTGTACTTCTTCTCCTTGTATCCGCACACTTGTATCTATATGTGCACACCCGGTGTGGGGGTCATTAGTGGCAAGTGTAGGTGGATAATTTGCTGTCTGAATGCTTGCCATCTGAATGTTAACAGATAGTAGCAGGCCAGAAAGTGAATTTGGTTTATAGAGGAAAATGGAAGAAATTACACTTTTATAGCTCTCTGCCAGTATCTTTTGGTGCCACCATTACTCACTGGGTGGAGAAAAAACAATGAGGGGAGGGAGCCAAAGAGCAGAACAAGTGATTGGGAAGATGTCCTTTAAGAAGAAAATGGTTCTTTCTGCTGAACTGCTGTAAAAGAACGCTTTCGAAGTTTAAGCATCAAGCACTATCATTGAAAATACTTGTGTAGCGCTGACAACCTTTGGTCGCATAGTCAGTCTGATGACTTCAGTCGACAAGGCTATTAATGCAGGAAATGATAAACCATCAAAGAAGGAGACGTGTGTGACTTTACTATCAATATTGTTGGTAAAGTTTTGTTTTTTCTCAGCTTTTTGTAAATTTCCTGTCATCACCTCTTTGTACAGATGCCAGCATTGACATCGGAATCTGTAGTAGGCCTTGAAACATTGCCCTCACAGGCAGTCCTTGCACATGTCTGTGCTGAGTGGATCACTAAGACCTAGCGGATTGGGATAAGATAATACATACTTTTCATAAAGTTAAGTATGATCCTGGACTAACAAATGATTTAGTTGTCTACAGTCAGAGTTGTGAAGTCTAAAGTGTTTTTAATTTCTCATACTTACATTGCATGGAGATTAGTTAGATCAGACTGATTGCATACAAGTGGGTAAAAGTCCACTTTATGGGTATGAAATATACAGCCATCTCCTAGGGCTTTGAACCAGTGTGATTAACCCTTGTATTATGTTGGAAAAAAATTACATTGATTATGTTGCGGGTCATTTTGACCCGTACTGTGTAAATGCACTCAAAACAGTCAAGAAAACTGGTTAAACCAATAACAACTTTATTTTAGGTTATATAAATATTTAGAAAAGTGACATACAATACATTTTTTATTCCAACGCTGTATTTAAGAATTATTTAGTCTAATCTTCTTGTCCTCCTCTCGGGTCAAAATGACAATTCTTCAATCCTTCTTTCCTCCTGCCATGCTTTCTCCTTCCTTTTTCTCATCCTGTTTTCCTTCTCTCTGTTCATCCTTCTATATTCCCTTCTTTTCTCTTCCTTCCTTCCTGTCTCCCTTCTTTCCTTCCTACCTTCCTTTCTTCCTCCCTTCCTCTTCTTTGACCAAAGATTCGTCCTCTGAAACCTCCTTATCGTAGGAAAATTGACAATCTGGATCAGCAATAACATTGTCCTCTGTCTCTGAAAAATCCTCTGTTTCTGAAATCTCTTCCTCTACATCATTGTCCCAGTTAAAAATCTGTGAAGCCGCCTCAGATGTCATCCTTCTGGAGCTCATTTTTGCTGAGTTTGTCTAAAGCCTAGCGTACATCGATAGAGTAACTGGAGACAACTAGTTGCAAGGCGGCTTTTGGCAACTGAGAGTAGATGATGGAGATGATCAGTTGAAATCGGTCGATGTGAGCGCTCTTACAACTGCAGATAAACAGTCGATCTCCGGATTCAGTCAGTTGCCCGTGTTCTAATTTTCGGCAACTAGTTTTACTCAGATCTGGAGATACATGTATCACCCGATGTGCGCGCTCCAACAACATTTGTGTATTGTGTGTATTGCGCCCTCTACAGTTTATGTCAGAAAACACACTGTAGTTGAGGCCAGTTGCTGTCGATGTACACGCTGTTATTCCCAAGACTGGCCTGCTACTAGGAGATTCCCGTTTTCACCACATTCTCGATGTGTGCGGGGCAGGAGCTCAAAGGTAACAGATATAATCAGTTGCCAGTCCGATGTACGCTAGGCAAAAGTGATGACATCAGAAGAGTGACAAGGAAAAGTGTGAAAAAGTTCCCTCTCCTCACACACCTGGCTCTGGGTCTCAGAGGCAATCAAAATACAATGTCAAAGAGACATGTTTTTTTGGATCTGAACAACTATTTACCCACATTAAAGCGTCTGGGTCAAAATGACCCGCAACATCATCTTTGTATACAAACTCTGCACAGACATTCCACTACACATCAAAGTGTCCAGATTTTACACACCTGTTCATGACCCTAGATGAGGAAAAGTCACCAAATTTCAGCAAGAAAAAGAAAGGATAACCAGTACTTTGATCAACTCAAAAACTGAAATGGGTCAAATTGACCCTTAACATAATACGAGGGTTAATGCATATTGTGTCTGTGGAGGCACACACAGCACACACAATAAGCCTGGCACTGTTGTAACTATAGAAAAAGTACATCTGGTATTCAGATTGTTAGGAAAGCACCGCAGTGGAATAGCCTCACCTCTTTCCAGTTGACCTTAGGTTAATGCAAAAGAACAGTTTAAATCATTAAAGTCTGATTTAGATTTGAGATTCACATCATCTATGTCCGCGCCGGCACGATGCATACATTATCAAACTCTCTTGTGGATTTTCACTGGACAGAGTTTGAATATATAACAAATCTTTGAATTCCTCATCTGTCATTATGAATTTTAAAACAGAACTATTTCCGTTAAATAGTAAATAATGTGAAAAAAAAATCTAAACACAGGTAATAGCTAGTACTGCTCTATCTGCTGGTTCTATCATGTTGTAATGGAGTAATTTAGGAAGGAGCAATGGGGCTAGAGTCTAGAATTAAACAGCTTTACTGAAGTGAAACAGGATTCAAGGTTGAGTCAAGGGCACCATTTCGGAGGCGGACGGTGAACGTGTCTGCTGACAGGGGCTCGCAAACGCGCGTCTCTCTCCAATCGTATGAGGATTCACCCGCTGACCCGGCGCCTCTGTTTTTCCCTCTAGTGGGAGACAGGGAATACATTTCGCTGAGATGTGTTGCTGCTTTCGCATCCAAAAAGATTGTATCCATCCTTTAGGGCAGGGGAGAGGGATTGGGAAGCGTCTCAATCTCCCTGACCCCACCTGGCTCCCTCTAAATTCTCTCATTCTTTCTGCTTCCATCTGCCGTGCCCTGACATTTCACTGTCAGAGAGTCTTATTATTTTGTACCGTACATTTCTGATCAGGATTCTCCTCTCTGCTGCTTATCTGATCGTTATAGTCCCTCGTTTCTCTTTTTCGCTGATTGTTTTTCTATGCTGCTTCCTATTCAGCATAAGTTAATTCACTGTATCTCCCTCAACAGCATCTTCTATTAGACCTCTCATCTCTCACAGTTTGCTTTGTTTTTAAAGGTCACTATAGCTGTATCTTTTTTATTCTCTCTTGTGCTTCAAGTTTTCACCCCTGTTATTTCCCAAGGACGTCTTTGTTTTTGGCATTCAGTAAGGCTTTGTTCTTGAGCTAACTTTTCATTTCTTTTTCCCCTACTTGTTTACAGGTTTTGTTTCAAAAAGTGGAGTATGCTTTGCCTTGTTTAAATACAGTTTTGAATGCAAGTGTTGTCTGACAAGAGTAAGCAGTGTTCATCATGCAACCGGACAGCGAAGGAGACAGAAGAGAGTTGTCATGGTGATAAAAATCTCTGGAGGGCAAATTTCCTTGTTCATTTACTCTCATGTCCATGCTGTCTTTTTTTCTTTGCGGCATGTCTGTTTCCTCCATGTAACTATTGGTCCGTTTGTTTCGTCGTCCTGCGCCTCTATCTTCTTTAGACCACCTATTGTTTCTATTCATCTCTGTTACACTTTTTCCCTGTCTTTGTCCGTCTCTATGGTCCTCACCTCTAGTCAGGCCCGGCGAGGCAGGCAGAAGCAGAGGAAGGCAGGGAATGCTAATTTTACCAGCACAGCGACAGGCAACTGGAGAAAAAAAAAGAAAAGGCGGAAAAAAAATACAGAGTAGGAGAAGAAAATGTCACTCGTCTGAGGAAATGAGATGGCCATTACTTTGTCGGCGTGTGTGTCTCTACAGAAAAGATCAGGGTGGCAGGCTGAGTGACATTTTGCATATTTTTCCAGCGCTTTGCCTGGCTTCCCCACCGAGTAAATTATATATATGTATATATAGGTGTTCTTTTTTGTCTGCAGGGTGCAAATGCAAATGGCTGCATGTATTCAAGTCTGCACATTTGTTTTTTCCTCCCAGCAGAAGACCTGTTCCTTGTTTTTCCAGTCAATCACTCGTCTCACTTTTTCTCCATCTCGTCCGCCTCCCCACAGCCCCCGCTCATGTCGGAAATGTAATCACGTTCTCAGGGCTGTGTCGAGGTGAGAAGAAGGGGCGAAAAGGAGTTTAAGGGAACGTGGCGAAGAGAAAGAAAAAGGCATTTGTATGTGTACCCAATTACCACTCCAGCATGCCCAAAGTCACCTTTGCAAAGAACGGACACGCACTCTGAAAATAGCTACTTTCATCCCGCCTCCTCAGAGCGCGTGTTTCAGTGGTGATGAGGTAGACTGAATAATATCATAAGTCTCTTTGGGTCGGCTGGCTCTGGGCTTATTAGGCTCATGTTTTTCCTGTGGGTTGATTACAGCCCAGTTTGTGAATTAATGTGTATGTGTCCTAAAGTCTGATTGCGTTCACTGATTGAGCACTATAGACGCACAGGTTTCGAGCCTAATCCATAGTCCGTGATAAGCTGATGTGATTTGAGAAACGGAACAATCATGGTGGGGAGTTGAAGAGTGGCCATTTAGAGTTGCCTTGATTTTTTTGCACCAAAAAAAAGACTTTACACTTCATGTACTTGCTGCACAAGAGTAGAATTGCACTTATTCATGCATTGTTGTTCCATTAATACCAGCGATCCTCCCAAGTACTATTCCCCACTACTAATTCGAAGCTGGCCTGGCTGTTTGGCAAAAGCTTGAACCAGAGTTGCTTAAGCTTTATTACAAGCCGATAACCATGAGTGTTGCGAGGGCCAACTTACTGAGTTTTGTTTTAAAAAGGTTGTCTGCAGTTAGAGAGTTTTTAAGGTAAATCAGTATATTTTGTACTTGGAGATAGCAAGTCTTTTATCTCCTGTCTTTCAGTGTACAATTCAAAAACTGCACAAATGTTTTGAGTTGTTGAATTTTTGCTGGTTATCTTTATAATCTTGTTCTAGATAGGTGTGTCTAACAAAGTATTTTATTCTAGACTTCTTTGCTGGGTTTAAAATGATTCATCATTACCAGTGGGTTTTTTACCCCAGGCTTTGGTAATGATTAATGCCAAAGGGTACAGGTTAGTTTACGTATTCTGTGGTGATGATGAAGATTAGGGCAGGAATCTGTAGTCAGGGTGATTATTTAGAAGCAAAGAAATGCAAAAATAGTGCGTGTGCCCTTGTTAACTGTGGCCTCGTTCCGCCTTGCTTCTTAATTAAGAGACCACGGGCCTCCCACTCCTGCCTTCTATCTCACACTCCATTGGGGCATAAAGGGACAGAGCAGAGGGAGGAACACACATAAAAGAGCTGTATGAACAAAACTGAAGAATTCATTGCATCACTGCTGGTTCAAGTTTTGGTGGCTGTAGTGTCTTCTATGGGTTTGCAGATAGTTGTGAGTGATGGAGCATAGGGCTCAACCACTGTCTCCATTTCCCCTGCGAGATTCATGTCAGTCATTTCCATAGCTGTCTATGTGCCAAATGTGTGCACCCATGTGATTTTCAACTAGTAATCTGTTCATCTTATTCTTCACTTTTCCATCTGTTCTGGGATCTTTTGCCTCGTCGCTTCCCATCTCCTGCGATCACATCTGACTAACTCCTTGGGAATAAGTCTGTGTGCTTTCGTGTGTGTGCATATTTGCGGTCAGATACATGACTGTGAATATCCATGTATCTCGTCCAGGGTATCTGCGCTGCTCGTTCATGTGTTGTCAAGGAGTTGTGGAGAGTGGGACAGTGGGTAAAATTTTAATGGTGCTGCCATCTCTCAGTAGCTCCTGAAAAAGGGCCAATGCGGACTGACACACTCAGTGAGCCGAGAGAAGAGACAAGACAGCAGTGGAGCGATAGCCAAATAGACATGCACTCTGATGTTTGGTCACTGTTGTCAGCAGCGCAACAGACAGTACTGGAACACGCTATTGACTTCCCCTGCTCTTAAATGCTGATATTAGTGCACTGTTAGTTATGTTGCATCTTAGAAGACTCCCCGGAGCCAATTTGACTGAACAATACAAATATAATTGCCAAATACATGCTGAGAATGGGAATTTGCATTTTATTAACTTGGACACATGCTGGTAACATGGTATACAATAGGGACAGAAAATTGTGTAAAAAAAATTCATTTGTGCCAATTTTTCTGCCCATCCATAATTTTTTCTACTGTTTAGACCAAGCCTCCCACACGGTCCCTTTGGAATGAGGGAGGACAGTGGATATTCTTCTGTTGGCAGTGTGCATGCATTTCTGAACACAATCACAAAGCCATGTGCACACATTGACTTTGTCATTTAACAGGTGCCAGTCTCTTGCCGTATTGTGCATTGTGTTGTTTTCATTCACCTGCTCTCAAATAGCTATTTGATTGGCAACACATCCCACAACGCCTCAGGAAGCACAGCCAGAGATCTGCTGCGTGTGCCATATGTAGTACCTTTTAGCCACCTTCATCAAACCCCTGATTGAGGTCAGAAAACAGATGTTCTCATTGATTTTGTCACACATACCTTTTTGTTATTCCTTTCTATTTTTTATAGCGTGAAGTTTTATGTAGTTGGATGAGACTTTTTTTTTCCATTTCCCATTCGGAGTGAGTAGTTGCCAGATCATGGTTGTCGTTCCCCTCCAGCTACTTAGTTCAACTATGATCTAGTGTCCTTGATGTAGCTCAAACACCTGCAGTAGAAATCCCCAAAGCCTCCAAAACAAAGAGACAAATTCAGACGCAAATGCAAATACGTGCCAGCTTTGTTCCTTGGCACATGGACTGCTGCTTCTGCCAACATTTATGATTTAAGTATATAATATAAACGGCATAGGGTTTCCCAGAAGTCTGTATATAATTGAGTCCAAGCTCCTCCTTTGGTCTTAAAAACCTCTTTGTTCTTATCCCTTATATTTCCTCTGCAGTCTCCTGACAGACTCTGCTTTCTTTTAAATATGTTCTACTTGACTCTGTATCCTCGTCGCACTTTCGCTTCTGCTTATTATTTTTATTTTTCCTGAACTTCCCCTCGCCTCTTTAATGCTGCCGTCTCGGTTTGAAGAAGGCATATAGTGACAAGTAGTTGCATGAAGCTGCACAGTCTTTTTTTTTTTTTTTGCCCTTGGGACACGTTTGCTAAGTCTGTGTGCATGTGTGTCCCGTAAGCCATCAGTGACATTTGGAGAGGCAAAGTCCCTGCGCCTCCTCCATCCCGCGCGCAGTCCCTGGGCTTCGCTTAAGGGGTAATTAGACCTAGTAGCTCTGGCCCCTGTCCTCTGCTCGACGCGTATGGGAAATGCTTTCGTGTCTTTTTGTACATGTGTGCCACTCATTCCACCACGCGGTCAAGTCACATTGGCTAATCAGGCCTGCGAGTTTTGCCTGGAGAGACCGTGGAAGAGAGAGGGAGGGGGGGCCGAATTGGGGAGGGATGGAGCAAATGAGTGCTTTTCTTTGTCCTCATCAGTGAAGCAGAGATAAAGACGAGTGAAGCGATGTATGGTTGGTCACAAGAGGATAGGAGCGGCAGGATTAGTGTCTCACCACCGGCTTTTAAGTGTCGGCAGCATGACACCAGATAGACCTTCATCTCTCTCTGTGGCCCTTTCATCTGTTACTTTGCATAAGTCAGAACTCTGAATTTATAAAGAACTTCTCCATCAATTTACAGTGCTCTTTCTGTGACTTTTCTCACTCTCTCTCTCCACATCTGCTATCTCTGAATAAGGTAATGATGAATATTTGAAGGCGGACGTGAATGCTCGACCTAATCCTCTTTTCCCTGGGCAGGGTGTTCTCTTGGGGTCCATTTGTGTTATAGTTCATCTAACTTTTAATTGAGATGAAAACCTAATTTATAAGTTTCAATTTCTCCCTTCAAGTGAGCTTGTCAGTGAGCTGGCCTTCTTCCTCGATTGTGAATGTAAAATTCCTGGATAGAACTTAATATTTTTGAAATGTTGACAAATATCTTCATGCAAAGCTATAAGCTATACACGGTCTGTCAAATTTAATTCAATTTGCACTTACTGTTAAATGCAGTTTAGCTGAGGTAGTGTAGATCAAACAGAATCCGGTGTTCACGTTGGATATTTACATACCCAGCTATCTGCTTGAGTTATCCCTATGCCCCAAGGATACACGCTCATACATATGCTGTTTCTAAGCGTTGCATCATGTACAATCTACAACAGCAAATGACTGATGCCCAATGACATTGTTGAGCTTGTAATTCACTATCCTCCCTCTAGAGGGCAGACTGTCGTAACGTCCTATTCTATGTCAAGGGCACTCACAGTGAGAATAATAAACACACATTCACAGCTTGCGTGACTCATTGCCCTGGTTTAATCATTGAATTATTGTATAAAGTCTCTTTTGGTTTTCATCAGTCTGTGCCCTTTGTCTCAAGGTCATCAACTTATTTTTCTAACCTGTCATCTCCTTTATTGGCTGTCATGGTCAGAGTTTGATACTTTTTATTTGTTGTCTCTCTTGATTCGATTTGTTTTATTCCCTGTACGTTTTTCCACAATCCCTCCTATATCCCCTCCTTGTAATTAGCCCGTGTAATTGCTGTAGTAAATCTTCTCTTCTGTCCCAAGGAGACTGGCTGATATGGGACTGATTTAATAAGCACACCATCCCCTGCTCACCTCTTCCTCTTCTGCCTCTGCTCATGTTGTTGTGCTGTGCTAGTGGGCGCAGGCTTGCTTATGTCCTGTGTGTTATTTGCTATAGGGATTTATGGGGTTGTTTGTGGGATTTCAGAAAGTGCGAATTTGAGTTCAAGGTAGTGCTGTGTCGGTGCCCTGACTAGTGCAGCCTTATCAGCAATGCAGCCAGCATCCTCCTGTATGTGTGTGTATGAAAGAGTGCGCGGTCTAATCAGGGAACCGCTACGTGCCGTGTGTGCGTCATTGCCGAAGACCTTCATGGCCAGAAGAGCAAAGAGAGGTCAGATTGGCCCTGAGAGAAATGCACAAGTGTACTCTCATGCATCCTTAAACACCACCTCTCCTCAAGTCTCCCGTTTTTCTTCTCAAACGTATTTGTGCTCTCTTCTATTACCAATACTCGTCCTATTAAACTACAAAAGAAATTCTGAGAAATGAGCAGAATACTTGTGAGTCTTATGACAATCACTGACTGATATACACAATCTGGCCACTAGAGGGCAATGTGACTCCACGTATGAATGCAACCTCGCCAACTGAGGCGCCGCACTTTCTGCCTCCTGTAGTTTCTACAAGTACATGTAAAACACGCAAAATTAATTAAATTCAATGACCCATGCAAGATTAACTTTCGAGATATTTTTTTACAAGCATTAGAAAATTGGCAATAACAAATTTCTATACAAAATATGATTTTACTGGTTTTGAATTGTACTTTTTCCTTTGTCATTTTTCTTTGAGTTGCTGATTGTAGTTTTTAAAGGTTTCCTCCTCATATCTGCCAATGCTGTATTGGACAATTGCATTACCCTCCTCAAAATGACTGAAAACAAGAACTCTCTAAATTATACCTGTAATATATTACATTATTATAAATTGATGCTTTTCAAACTTTTAAATGTTGACAATGACACGCATACTTTTGAAATCAATTCAACAATTACGGAAATGGCCTGAATTACAAGTGAAAAAAATATATTTCTCTATGTATACTGTATAAGGAAAATAGAAAATATTTTTTTAAATGGCCAAAACGTTATAAATATGCATATTTTAAATGTTCAAATATTGAGAACAAATTCTCCTGTTTAATTTAACATCAAAACTTTTTTTATTTATTTAATGTAAACGTTTATAATATAAAACACTAAAATGTATATAAAGAGGTTGTAGTTGCACTGTTCATGCACCAGGGGTGCGCAAGTGAGCAGGCTCCAGGCCCCTCCCCTTGTCCCTCCCCTTGGCTGATGCCCGTCCCACATCCTGCCCCTGCCCCCCCTCCCTCCAGCCGCACCCAGCCATCTGTTCCTTTTCAATACACACAGACAGGAATCTTTTCTCCCTGTTTCCTTTCACAGTGAATAACAGGATGAAGAGACTCTTTCAGACCTGGGGTTACCGTGGATACCTCTTATTCTCCTTCTGTCAAACACGCTAGCATTGTAGCACGCACGCACACACACTGCTATAGAGTGACAGAAGACCAGACATTTAAAGTTTAAAGGACCAGGGACACAGCTGGCCGTCTGTCAGCTTTGTGGACACTTTAGACAAAGAGGGCTCTGCTGGATCCAACCTACACTACTTTTAAAGGCCATAACTTTGTTACAATCAAAATTTCTTCTGAGTTTAATTAAAGTTGTTTTTCCTTTGGACTGTGTTTGGTTTCCTTCGAGTCATTCTGGTCTTCATAATGACATGTTGACTTTAGCTTTGTTTATGTCTGAGATTTTCCACATAACATTAGCTTCTTGATGTTGAAACCATAACTCCTCTGCTCCATTTAATCTTGTCCACTCAGGAATGCTGTTTGTGTGCAGCAGAAGAAAAAATAGTGTTTATATTATTAAATTATGTTTTTTTTCCTACTCGGCCAACAGAGGGCCCGTGAGCATGTGCTGCTTCACATGTACAATGGGGCTCCTCATCTGAAAGCTTTTAGTGGGTTAAAAATAAACTGCCTCTGCAACAGGAAGTGGGCATCTAAGTGACAATGTGAGAGAAAAGTACAACTATTCTTTTCTGACGCTCTTTGAAAAGTTTGGGCGCTGCCTGTTGTGGTCAGAGATGAAAGCTGACAGGTACATGTCATTGTGTTCCTTTGTGTACTTCTCCTCTGTTAACTTTTTCCTTTTACACTCGCTACAAGGCTGGCTACCCATCACCTTTTCCAGTTCACATTATTTCTCCTTTTAAGGCCAGACAGAACAGCAGAGACGTGCGGGGGAGTGTGTGCAGGGAAGGGAAGAGAAGGGAGAGGGGGGGGGTTTTTGGACCGACACAGACCACTCTTTGTGCACAGTCTGTTACATATTGACAGGGACCACTGCATGACTTGGCTCTTCATGAGTCTGTGAAGTCTCCCCCTTTTTCAATACTGCTTTCATCTGTCTCTTTTGTCCTTTTCCTAATTAAAAACAGAAGTCAGAAATGGAAGAATTTGGTTTCATGACACACACACACACACATGCTCTCTCTCACACACACACGCTGTCTCACACACACATGCTCTCTCACACACACACACACATTTGACCCCCCCTTTCCTCATCTTATTTCAGTGCCAGGCAGCTGTTGGCTTGCATAACAGAGGGGGGAGTAGGGCTTCCCAGAAAATGAACTGTGTTTGTGCTAGTATGAGTGGTAATGATTATTTTTTAAATAATTGCTGCCATCTATTTGTGCCAGGAGTTGACAAAGTACAGCTGGAGAAATTAAAAAAATCTTGTTTGTCCATCTTCTCTTCTCCTCAAAGCTTCCATGTGTGGCTGTGGCTCGTCTGCCTCTGTCATCCCCTTTCATCCCCCACGATGACTAAGTGTGAAGTCAGGCACATGCACATATTCACCAGTAGAGGCAGCATCGGCTCATAAATGGATGGAGCTGGCATGTGGGAAATCAGAGAGCAGCCATTTTACAATCTGTACACCAGACCCCATTTTATGAATCAGCTATGATGTCAACACGCCAGTGAGCGCTCCGATTGGCCGCCACAGATGCTCACTCACACAATCGCATGTTAAGAGTCATGGCTGCTGACCCACTGACACGGTGCTCCAGGATGTCCCACTAACCAGATTTAAGCAGGCACACAGTTTACAGGTCCATGCTGTCTGTATATTCTTTTTGAAAAATAGATATTTAGTGATAGGAGAAAATCAATTGTCTAGCAGCAGAAAGACATCCATACAAACACATAAGTACATAAAATATAAACGTTTCTAATGTATTATGTGACTAACAATAGTGCATATGTTAAATTCAGACATATCTGTTGTACAGTCTTATAGCCTAAGAAAATTACAGCTACTTAGATGGGTTTTAGCAGAAATGCCTGCAGACCTTTTAAGTTTCAGGTTTTATTTTTAGACAGAATGAAGACACGGCAAGCATTGTACATGTCAATTTGATGCCAATCCAGAGAGGTTTACTAGTCATGACTGAAGTTGCTCTGACAGTAAAGCCCTGATCTCTTGCCATTTTGTGAAAGCCATATAGAACAACCTCTTCACTCTTTTTCAACAGTATGGTTATTTCACTAAAACACAACAATATCCACCTTGCCATTTCCATCTCCTTTTTGCTTTGTTTATCTAATTCACAGCGGGAGTCCTCTGTTCCATTTCCACTTGTTTATTTTAACTTGTGGATGCTTCCCGTGGGGCTTGTACCGTCCTGAGTGAAGATGCCGTGTTGTTTCCTCACAGATGTTCCAGATAGGTTAACTTTGTGCTGATGTGCTTCCTGTTTGGCTTTCCTGTTTGCCCCTCAGTGTGCTGTGATTATGACACACTGTACAATAGTGTTAATGATCGGGTCATAGTAATGTATATTCCAGATTACTCTTTGGGGATTATAGCAATTCCACGTTCTTGCCTGGACTTTTGACTATTTCGTTTTTAGGCTATTTTTTTTCTACTTTCACTGTGACAGGTCATTTTGACCCAAGGACAACAGAAGGGTTTTTAAATATACAAGGAACTAGATGAAAAGCACATTTCAGTGAACATTGGTTCTTAATTTATTTGGTAGAATATGCTTCAAACCTCATTTTAAAGCTGCGGCACCTAACTTTCAAACCAGACAATTTTGACCAGTCTTCAATTTGGCTTTCTTAGTCAGTGATAGTTTGCAAAGATGGAAATGTAACGACAGCATGTGGGGGGTTTTATTTGTTAACATTTTACTTTTACAAGATTCTGTTAAAAAAATAACCAACATTAGTTTTGTTTGTACAATTTTTGTAATCTAATAGCGAATTGTTATTACGTATTTGCCACCTTTTACTACTGAAGAAAATGACAAAAGAGGTCTGGGTTCGTGTCACAGCAGAATACATTTTATTGTTGGTAAGAAGACACGAGCAGGGACTTTCATTGTGCTTGTGATTTTAAACCAGACAAATAAAGGACGCTCCTCTTAGCATCTGCCACAGCGCCAATAAATGTGTTCGTCGACCTTCAGATAACCAAAACATAAAGTGGAAAATCACTGACTTCTGCAGACTGTCGTAATGACAAGCTCAGTGTGACCATAGCTGCATCAAAAGTATCCCAAAAGATCCATTCTACCTTTCTAATGCTGTATAACACACCAGGATGACACTGTGCCAGGCTGTCACTGTCATAAACTTATTCTATAAAACTGTCTCTACATAACCCTCTTTGTGGACCCTATTGTCTCTAATTTGCATAAGTTTGCAAACCCCTGAATTAAGAGAGTTCCAGTTGTAGACAACATAGTTCATGTTTGCACTGAGGCGCACAAAGAAGCTTATTGAGCTCCCCTGTTGATTGTGGAGTGTGTGCTCCGAATGAATGGCTAAGTGGTGAAATAAGGGGCTCAGTTTGGCTTGTTAACACACTGTCCACAGATTCCCCTCTCACTAAAACAAAGCCCTGTTTGACCAGAGAGCGTACAGAGATGGGAAATAGACCATGTCCTCAAATCAGTTCTTCACACTGTCTTTACAAAGTGCACAGACACATGTTGAACGCAGCAGCTGGCCTCGCACACGAGTGGAGGACCATATGGCAGCTGCGAGGAAAGCACATCCCTTTCCCTCATTGTCTGTCCTCAAACAATACCATGTTGTTGTCCACCGCCGTGATTTACAGCACTGTTGAAGTACATTAGGCTCAATGTATGGGCTGTTCCGTGTATATCCTTGCATATATATATTTGATATGATTTGTTCAAAATCTCTGATATGTTTCTCTATTTTTACTCTTTTTAGCCAAACAAATGCAGGATGGCGGAGATGACAAGAAGAACGCGCAAAAGAAGAAAGTCAAGGAGTTAAAAGTCTTGGATGGGAAGGCTGCTCAGAATCTTTGTACGTGCAGAGTTGTGTTATTTCATGACTTAAAATTAGGTGTTCTAAAGTTTTGTTAAAAGCACCGTGATTCTGTTTTATAGCCATCTTCCTGGGATCGTTTCGTCTTCCGTATGAAGAGATCAAGAATGCAGTCCTGGAAGTGAATGAAAAGGTTCTCACCGAGTCCTTGGTTCAGGTATAACTCACTGGTTACTTAAAGATGTACTGTACTCGATTCAGCTCAGGTGACCAACCTTCAATATTTATAAATGATCAAAATATCCATCTCACTGGTTCCTCACTTTCAGTAGGGTCTGTTAGACTGTTATTGGGGGTAACTAAAAGGACTGTGGTGTTAATCCAGGACACTAATATTCTACAACAACTTGGTCAACTCCCTATGGACCAATACCTATGTGTTGGCGAATTCAACAGTTTTGTTAAGTCCTCGAAGATAACTAATGTTGGGATTTGGGCTACAGAAGAAGAAATTGAATTTAATTAAATTGAATTCAAAACAGTGGATCTATCATAATTTCTCACATGCATGGTTTTTGGCCTCTCAGCTTTAGAGGGTACCACTTTCCTCACTCAACCCAAATTTAATTCACTTTTGTATTGCCCTAAATCAAACAGTACAATAGTCGTCCAGGAGGACTTTGATCAGTTATTGATTCCTCAACAACTGAATAGAGAATCAAACCATTTGAAAATAGGAAATTCAATTATAACAAAGACATAGAAGTCAATAGCGGGATGAAGTAGTGACTCGGATGAACATTTATTTGTTGTGGGGTTTATGTCCCACAACTTAAAGATGTAAAATGATATTTATTTGTCCCTGATCCGTTTTATATAATAATATTGACATCTTGTAGTAGTCAGTAGTAGTAGTATATTTCGTCTGTCATTATGTACATTAGAACTTAAGTTACATGTTTCCAAAGATCAAATACAATTACAATAAAGAAAAAAAGAACTAAAACATGTATACAAATAATTTGTAATGCCCTCCTCATTATTGCCGGTAATCAAATGTTTGTTCTTGGTTTTTTTTGTCACGTAGAACCTGATCAAGCAGCTTCCAAGCCCAGAGCAGCTGAGCGTCCTGGGTGAGATGAAAGACGAATACGATGATTTGGCAGAGTCTGAGCAGTTCGGAGTTGTGGTAAGGATAGAGAGGAGCTGCTACTCTCAGCTGACTCCATAAAGACTAAATATGCAACCAATCCAATCAACCAAGTCAAATTGTAAATGACCCAGAGCTATAATTGATGCACTATTTTATACATCAGGCTGTAAAACACAGAGGGCCTTGTTCAGTGGAGGAGGATATGAGTAATGGACAAAACCCCCTTCAGTCGCCCTGGACCACACATCCTGTCACTCGGTGTCCACAAGCTCTCACAGTACTGAAGCATTGTGTGTTACTTTTCCAGTGAGGATTCAGTTCAAAGTGCAAATTAAAACTTACAACGTTTTTTTCCCTTGTTAAAATCCAAACGTGTGTGGTTACCCTTTTATATTTCATGACATTTCAGTAGAATACTGCTCACATTCTTGTATTTCTGTTTATATTCACAGATGTCCAGTGTAAAAAAGCTCACGACTCGACTCCAGGCCATTCAATTCAGGATACAGTTCGAAGAGCAGCTCAACAACATCAAGCCTGACGTGGTGTCTGTGACAGCGGCCTGCGAGGAACTGACCAAAAGCCAGTCTTTCTCCACCCTCCTCCAGATCATTCTCCTCGTGGGCAACTACATGAACTCCGGCTCCCGCAACGGCAAAGCATTCGGTTTCTCCATCTCCTATCTCTGCAAGGTGAACACAGCGAGTGGAGACGGCAACTATGTTATCTGTATACTCTAGATTTCAACTTCTTTTCTCTGTGTAGTTACGGGATACTAAATCTGCAGACCTTAAGCTGACGCTGCTGCATTTCTTGGCCGAAGTGTGTCATGAGCAGTATCCGGAGGTGATGGGTTTTCCAGAGGAGCTCATCCACGTAGAGAAGGCGAGCCGAGGTGCGGGTCCAGTATAACTACCCAACGTTATGGCCTTTTGGAGAATAATGTCCTGTAATGCAGTGGTTCTCAACTGCTCTCGACCCACCTTAAACACATAACGCCAAGACCCAAATAAGAATTCAATTTGATGTATTTTTGTATAGTCCTAAATCAAAGCTGTCAATCAAACAGGTCAGAGATCTTTGCACAGGTAATCATATTGGTGATAAGTTTCACAATGTTCACTGTTTACAAGTTGTTGCACATAGAGACAGATCTCCCTCAGTATTATCAATTACCCATCAATGCAAAAGAAAATCACACTCCTTTGTTAACGTGATGTATTGCTTTAATGTTTTGTTTTGCAACTTGTGTTCCATACCATATAAATGTTCTTGAGCATTAAGGAAAGAAAGAAACAGTTCTATCACAGGAAATCCAATAATGACAAAAACAGGCGCAGGTATAAGAGTCCGTCTTCAAGGGTCATACTTTTTCTGATTATTGTTTTGTGTAATTTAATAAACAAACTATAAAATGATGAGCAAAAGGACAGGATCAGACTCTGGCATCAAGGAACTATGATGCAAAAACATGCTTTTTGTCTTCACACAATATTGACAAGTTATAAACTCAAAGACAAATTTACTTTTTAAAATGAATATATTATTTTAGGGTTGTTTTTTTTTCCTTTCTGAATTTCCTTTATTGGAGTGAAGAATTAAAAAATGTGGCTTAAAGAAAATTATCCTGTGATCCACCAGTTGAAAACCACTGCTCTAATGTTTCACTTAAGGCCTTATGTCTCGCGTTGCATTTTCTAAATATGTTTTAAATATATATTTTTTCACCTTTATTTTGTTATTTTCCCCTCAGTATCTGCGGAGACCCTTCAGAAGAACCTGGAACTAATGGGTCGCCAGATCAAAAACCTCCAGAAAGACCTCGAGACGTTCCCTCCGCCTCAAAGTGAAAAGGACTTGTTTGTTGAGAAGTTGTCCATATCCTTCACATTTGCATCACTGTTATTACACATGCTTTGAACTATACACAACTACATACACTGCTGCATTGTCCTTAACGTTTTGGATTCACAGTTTTGTCGTCACTGCTCAGGAGCAATATGAGAAACTGGACCTGATGCACAAGAACATGGAGATACAGTACACAAACCTGGGCAATTATTTTGTGTTCAACCCCAGTAAAGTATCTGTGGAGGATTTCTTTGGAGACCTCAAAACATTTATCCACATGTTCCAGGTAAGCGATATTGTACAGGTGCACAGCTTGCTACTTTAGGATAAATCTCTAGGCAGGTGCAGTGGAAAAGAAAGGCATAATAGATGAAAGAAACAGCATATCAAAGGTACAACTGTCTTTGTTTAGTCACAACAAAGAATTATAAGCGGTAACCTATTTTTACAGAACACATTACCTGAGGCTTGACAACAGCACAAAGTCATGCTGTGGGCTCGTATACACAGGCTCTTTGTAATCCTATGCTATTATTCTTGTACTGAGCCATCTTTTCTGCTGGAGCGTTGGCCACCTGACTCTGATTTAATTTACAATACAATGTTTTTAGGCAATAAGAACAAGCAAGAACATCTATACAAACCCTTATTAAACTGGGTACCTTTTGAAAGCTAATAAAACCCATGTCACTTCTTCCTATCCCTCAAATAATTTGCTAGCTTTGTTTTTTTGGCCTCTGTCACATCTTTAGATCAGCATTTTCAGTGAAAAAGCGAGGACCAGCCCTTACTCGGCCAATCAGCTTTCCGAATGCAAAAGATAACACATTTTCTATTAAGGTGGCTCAATGTTGTTGTATGAGTCTTGTTTAAGTGACATATTGAGAACAAATCATTCTGCTGGGACAAATTACATGTATTTTTAAAACATAAATAAAAGTTGGTACTACAGCTTTATTACATTTTATTATTATTAATAATATTATTATTATTATATTATTATTACATTTGGAAACCAGGATAATACATGTAAAATGCTTTCATGTTGTACTTGCAGCAAGCAGTAAAGGAGAACCAGAAGAGAAAGGAGGCTGAAGAGAAGATAAAAAGAGCCAAGTTGGCGAGAGAAAAGGCAGAGAAGGAGAAGGAGGAGAAGCTGAAGAGGAGCCAGCTCCTGGACATTAACGCTGGTCAGTATGGCTCTGCATTTAACCCTGCTTCTTGTTCACACACTCTCTCTGCATTCCCCGCTCAGGCCTGTTGGGGGCAGTCACAGTCCACAGTATTGCAGTGGATCTGTGTGCCGAGGATGTGTGTGTATGAAGGAAAAAGTCAGCAGGATTTATGACCCAGAGTTAATCAAATGCTGATGACCCATGCTTTGAGCAGAACAACAACAATGTAGCTTCTGAGAAGGGATTCAAAAAACTCCCTGACCTCTTTTCACTCCAGACGTACATGAGGGATTTTGTGACTTTAAAGGAGAAACTAAAAAAGGGCAAAATCTCCCCAAAAGCATGGTTCCTATCTTAAGCTGGGTGGCAAAGTGAAACTGCTTTTCGCACATTAAGCAGCTCTTATCCCCATATTCAATGCAGCCTAAAGACATAAAACTTTTCCCCCACAGACTCTGACCTACTTTAGCACATTCCTTTTTCTTTCTGGCTCCACTTGGGCTCTCTTGGGACTCCTCCACAGTCCAAATTTGCCACAGCTACATTACTTTGCGTGGGTGTTCGGAAAACCATGGGGTTGTTTTCTTTTCCCTTCACTTTTCAGTCGCTTCAGAAGCAGAATAAGTTTTTCCAAAAGTGTGTTTGTGCAACTGGGATTAGGTTCTTTGTGCGTCTTGTTTGTGATAGTTTTACAAAGTTCTTTGGCCTTTTGTGCCTGGGCTCCATGTTCCAGCTGGCCTCCTCTCCTTTTTCTCCTCTTTTATTTAAAGGGCACTTAATGGTCTCAAGTCCAAATCTCTCCCCGCAGCAAAGTATAGCTGAAGCTGTACAAAAGTAGTTTAGATTTCATGATTTCATGCTGAAGTTTGATGTTTACAGACGTTGCTGCGCTGGAAGCCATTTGCATACAGGTGGCATATTTGACTGCCTGGGGTTATTCGACAACCCCCATTTAAATTTTCCCATACACAAAAGTAGTAGACCCGGACCTGCATTTGTTTAACGTCCATACTCCATGGCCAGTGCACAAAGGCTGTTTTGAATACATCCTATGCTGCTTTCAACACTTATCTTATCTTGTTGTTATTGCAAGGCTTCTCACTGGCACATTATATATCTACTGTGGGCTACTGTTCCCACTTCTATCACACTCCATCACATGTTTGAGGCGTGGAAAGGCAGCAGTTGTTTGTGTTTCCTGGCCTTGGCATTCCTGCATGACTTGGACAGTCAGCCACACTCACCCCATCCGGCCCCACATATCACATCAGTGAGCTCGGCATGTGAGCGTAGTTAGTTATAAAACCATTGAGTCTTTGTTAAGGACATTTGCCTGCACTTAAAAACCTTTAATTGAAAGTCTGTATTGTTCAACTTTTCCCATTCAAGTTTTGTTTTTTGACTATTTACAGTATTGTGCCACTCCCTTCCCTCCCTCGTCCCCACAGTCACCCACTCCCGTTGAGTCACTTTAATTATCCCCTATGTGCTGAAAAGAGTTGATCATATGCCTCACAGACATAATATTTACTGACACAGCAGAGTGAGAGCCTTTCCACATGCCGCAGCTAGATGTCGCTACTCTCTGTTAAGACGACTCCGCTCCTGGTGTGGGAAAAGGGTGTGTGTCTGGTAGGGAGGACTCAGCCGCAGTATGGTTGGGCTGGGAACGGCCACTAGGGGTGCTCTTGCTCCATGTTTGGGTTTGTAGGGCAAGCGCTGTGTGTGGGGGGAGGGTTTGTGAGATGTGGAGCAAGCAGCAGATGCTCTCAGGGGGATTTAACAGAGTGTGCTCTTAGTGGAGTGATGGAGAGAGGAGAAAGGCGGAGACTGGTGAGGGCGCACGGCTGCTGACCCTGATATCCTGCAGCAATGTATTAAAGCTGCAGTACATATATACACATTCTTGGTAATTGACCTAGTTTTTATATTTCTGTACAGTTTCAGATCCTAACGTTATGTTGTTGTTGTTGTAAACAGCCATTCACAAGAAGTCGTTGGGAGCCTTGCTGTTAGATTGGATTAATAGAGCCATCTTTAAATGCTCTTAGTCTAATCCTTTTACACTAATTAATCTGTCTCCTTTTATTGGATTCCTTCAGCCTAAGCTCTGAAATGTCGTGTAACCTGGTAAAATGTTTTACTGAGAACTTTGATATGAAGTTTTAACCTGTAAGTAATGAAGTAATAATTAGTTTGTTTAGTTAATTGGTTAATATTATCATTCTGTACGTCGCTTACTCTTCTACTTCCTCCATGTATTTATTTTTGTGTCAGCTATAAAGCAGGCATCCATTCTAATGTAGGATCAACAGGCTCTAGAAAAATAGTTTACCAGAATAAAGACAAAACGTGCAAATAATAAAATCCTATCATTGTTAATACTAATTAATAGATAAATATGAATGAATTGTTTCTATGTGATCCCAAAACTATTGTTTCACTTAAAGCTTGGGACAAATTTAATATATTATTCATGAAAAATAGAAGTTACCCAACAGGAATAGACTGCATCGCTCTTTGGGCTGGTAGAAGATTGGTTGTTTCTCTTTCCCTTTTCTGTCTGATAAAGATGTGACAGAGGTGTATTAGTACTCGTGATTGACCCAAAATGAGAATTAGTTAGAGTGATTTTATTACACGCTATATTTTGTGGTTTGAAAGCCTGGTCTTTCACATCTTTGAAAATAACAAAGCATGGTATTTAGAGGCTTTTCCTGAAGCTATGAAGTTGCTATAATCATCAGCATGTGATAAAGTTATTCTTAACTTCAGAAGGTTTTTATCCAAAACAAGCAGAGTATTTCTCACGCTGAACATAACAGAGGTTCTATTTTAGACAGTTCGATATGTCCTGTAACTCACAGTGCGGTCATTGTCGGGTCTCTCTTTGGCTTCCAGCACTTTCATTCAACTAGGTTTCTGTGTCTCTGTGCTAACTCCAGCGGTTTAAGCGCACCATGTGATTAGTTGTAGTGGAATTGTGCCAGATGTGTTTTCCCCACACTGAAAACATGCCCTAGATTATTTATTGCCATCTCACAGTACCAGAATCGGATGACTAGGGGCGTATTTGAGCCGTGGAAGATTTTGCGAGTGTGCTCTGTGGCGTGAGAGGCGTGACCGCACACCATCTGCTCCATGGCTTAACTTTCAGGATTAAATATATGCTGCATGTTTGTGTTCGCGAGGACGATGCTTGTGCTGCGGAGGCTACTCAGTGACAATATAACCCTGTAACCCCCACACTTCTGTCTGTGCGGAGGCTCACAGGGAAATAATGAAAACCATCTGCCCCAGAGCTCAGCCACCACACTCATTCTTACCCCACAAAGCCTCCATGACACCTCGTATACTTTCCTCATGCCACTTACACCGAAGACCAAAGCCTGGCCACTGATTTACAACTCAAGCAGAAACAAGATCTATCAGAGAAGCAAAAATACAAAATATCAAATTATGAAAGAATTTAGTACATTCATCATTCATTTGGCTTGCAGTTACAGCTGTATTTAAAGCTAGGGTACCTTTTTTTGTTTAATAAGCATTACATACATTGTTTGTTTCAAAATAAATCTCTATAAAGTACACGTAAAAATTAGACCAGAAAAGGTGGTCTTCATCTGATTAAAAATCTTGTATCTTCCACATACTTGTATAAAGACCCGTGTGAGTCACTATTTGACGCTTTGGGTCGATGGCTGACTGAGGGTGGTCCTTTCTTCTTCACCTTTCTGGCTGAAAAAGTGGCTTTAAAGATGTCACAGAGGCCAAACATATAAGGCAAGCCAAGGCAAGTTTATTTTTATAGCACAATTCAAACACAAGGCAATTCAAAGTGCTGAACAAAATAAGAAAGCATTAAAAACATAAACAATCACAGAACATTAAAAAGAAAGATTAAAAATATAAAATCCCTCAGTTGTATGCACAGCTAAACAGCACTGTTTTTAACCTGGTTTTAAACATTGTCAGAGAGGAGGCCTGTCTCACATCTTCAGGAAGACTGTTCCAGATTTTAGCAGCATGAATCTGAAAAGCAGCCTCCCCATGTTTAGTTCTGACTCTGGGCACTAACAGGAGTCCAGTCCCTGTGCTCCTCAGAGTCCGGGCTGGTTCATATGGGACTAACATGTCACTAATATATTTTGGTGCGAGGCTATGGAGAGACTTGTACACAAGCAGAGCTGTTAAAGTCTATTCTCTGAGCCACAGGAAGCCAGTGCAGAGACCTGAGGACTGGACTAATGTGGTCGTACTTCCTGGTTCTAGTCAGGACTCGTATAAGCATCTGAAAAGTGGTGATAAAACCAACTATTTTGAGAGCCAGGTTAGGTACCCGAGTTTTAATATTTTCTTGGGCTATATTCATCAATGTATTCAAAATGACTTTTGACTCACACACTATACCCTTGTAATTGTTTATAGTCCATTTTACATTTCACCAAAACATGTTTTAAGATTCAGGATTTTAAATTTAAAATGTTAAAGTGGAGGTAGTTTCTATAGAAACCACACAATACAATAATTAGATAGTAAGTTGAGGCAAAACTTTGTTGAATTACTCTGAAGAGGACCCTCAGAGGTGTAGGCTCCTGTTACTTACTTTGTCTGCAAGTCGCCGTTTCCTTCTTTGTTGATTTCATGTTTAAGCTTGCTGGATAATTGCATTTTTGTGCACTTATTGTCTTTTGAGTTTTATATAAGTGAAGACATAGCATTTTATAACATTTTGTACACAAAGAATGTTTTTTTTTGTCTCCGTTTAACTGATTTAAAACTACTCTGTATATTTGTCTGCACTTCATTGCTGTGTATGAGGCACAGTGGAAAAGGTAGTCCATGTCTTAAGTAAACACACTTTGTAAAATGGTACGAAGGATCAACCGGGGAGGTCCACAGCCTCCCACAGAGATCCTGACTTGATGATATTTTCTCTTCACTTTTATCAATAAATCAAAATGTATTTCTATAGCACAGTTCATACACAATGCAACTTCACATAGACATTTAAAACAGCAAAATATGTGCATTTTTGGTCATATATTTTCAGCCTTACGTAATTCCTGGGCCTTTTTCTCTAATCGATGGGCAATTATGGAGCCCCAAACATTCATTCATTAATTTCCTTTGGGAGAAGCAGCGCGGGCGTCAGAGCAAAGTGAATGAGTGCTGCCCCTAAGCGCCGATCCCAGCCGAAGTGGGTCGCTGCCTATCTGGGTTAATTCAGCTGATTATCTAACGCAGCCACGTGGCAAGTAAATAACACTCCAAATCACTTTTGTTTTGGCGCCATGGAGACGAGGACACAGTCATCAAGTTATGTCTGTGGACTGGAAAAGACTGACACGGACCAGAAGTGGTGATTTTAAAATAACACGGCCATATAAATAGCAGCTCGGAGCGGCCACGTCGGTTTGATTTTGTGTTTGTGATTGATGACATGTGTGCTGTGTTTGCAGAGGGAGACGAGACCGGCATCATGGACGGCCTGTTGGAGGCGCTACAGTCCGGAGCTGCTTTCAGGAGGAAGAGGGGGCCCAGACAAGCAGGTAATTACCCTGGATCTATTAGAATAACTGGATAGGGTTTAACAAGCTTAAGTACTGCAACCTAAACTCTCAGGAGCTGAAGACTTTTTGCCCTTAGCCCTCGAGTTAACAAAAACAGTCCAGTGACAGGGCAACTATTGTTTTCACAAAGATCAGATTTCTAAAAGTTATTACTCATTAAATTCACTCTACTTTCCCCGGGCTAGATTGATAGTAGTGTATCTTATCTTTGATCCATCTGTTGCCCTTTTCGGAGGAAGTGGGTTGCCAGTGGAAGGGAGGCAGAATAAAAACATCAAAGTATTCAAACTAGAGCAACTGAAACCACAAATATTCCAAATTATATTCAACGTGGCTCAGTTTGAAGTTTGTTTTCCTCATTAAAACTACAAATACTTACATATATAACTTCAGACACATATTAGTTCAGACAAAAACAGAACTCGTGTTCTGGTTTAGTCTTACTTCAGAACTTATATAGATAATTTGGTTTGATCCTCTTTGATGCTGCGTTTAAGTTACGAGTTTACTCAAGGTTTAGCGTCCTGTTATCCATGTAAAGGCTAGTTTGAAAGTTATTAGCTCCATGGACTTGTAAATCGCATTTGGCGTTTAAAGCAGTAACCCGTGAAGCTTAACCTGGAAGAATGTGTCAGTAGTGATAGTAACTTTGTAACATGAGACTCTTTAAGAACTGGTATGTAGTCTGGCCTTGTGAGCGGGAAGTGCACTGTGCCCATTTTCGAGAGAGGGAGGGAGCAAAGTGTGTGTGTGTGTGTGTGGGTTCAACATTCGCACATAACAGGGCAGTGGTGCAACCCAATCCCCCTCAATAGAAGCCAGATGTGTTGCAGCACTAGTCGCTGTGTAAAGACCATGTCCAGGGGGAAGACTTTCTTTTGTTCAGAGATCCATTTGGTGAAAACTAAATCTCCACAGATTTCTTCGTTTTCAGCGTTTCCAAAAGAACATTGTTGTCGTCTGTCTGGCGCACGATGTCCGTATAACTCAATATTTATATAGACTAGAAAAGTTGGAGACAGTTCCATGGAATAATAATGTGGTCATATGGACAGAAACGTTCAACTTCGCCAGCTGTAACAAGGCATAGACAAGAAAAGTATGTAACAGGGGCCTCACTCCGGTGTTTGTCGGTTTTGGAGCCAGGCCGCCTCACACTCCGCACAGGAAATACCAAACCATGTGTTCATGAGTGAATATGAAAAGATTTGTTCTGGAGAAGGCTTTCGCTGAAGAGGGGGAGAAAAGCACCGCTCTCACTGTGCTCAGCTTTTCCACTCTGTCCTCTCACTGCCCCTGATTTTTTTCATTTTAAGGATTTCCTGTTTGTGTGAAGGAGCGATTTATCTGCACATTTTCAGCTCCTTTTTAATGTTTCGATGTTATATAAAACGCTGTACGTCAGGATCATTCTAACTCCCCGCCTCTCTGCCACACAATGTTGGTCTTTTGTGTGAGTTGTTTAGTAGTTTAATCAGCGCTCTGAAAATAGCAGAGTTGGCGCTCTTTGTGCTGACTGGCTTTTGTTTCTGGGTGTTTTCAGGCCCCACTGTGGCCACTAATACCCCGTCCACATCACTGTAGTTTCAATTGTTTGTGGCGTTTCTCATTGTGAATCATGTTTTCCATACAACTTGCAGCATTTTTGTGTCTCGCTGTATGATGCCATTTCTACCCCATACACTTTTTTTTAAACGTTTTTCAACATAATAGCATTAATAGTGAGTACAAAGTAACTATAAATACTTTCCTAGTTTTTTGATGGTTTAATATGCAAAATACAAGCTGAAGTTCATATAATGTATCAAACAAAACAGTAATTCTTCAATGCAGAAATGACACATGTCTCTACATTTTAGAAAGAATTGTTTGTACTGACAACTTTAAGTAAAGATTTTTAATAGAACTGGATACTGTAAACATTGACCACAAGTGTTATTCAACTCAAACATATATAAATAAGGGACAATCATCACGTCCCATGCACTTTAGAAGGCAATAAACTTTCCATTATCTGCTGCTAATAAAACTTTTCTTAGCTCTAAAAGTCTGTCTCTGAGAAGTCCTGCAGCTCTGTGCCCATGACATAGCCTCACTTGAGCTGCTAATGCTAGCTGCTGGGAAGAATCATTCCAGAAAATATACACTGTAAATATTTAAACGAAACCCTTAAGTATGGCGCTCATTTGACATCTGTTTGTTTGCACAGAAATGTGTCCGTCAGGAGATCAATGACAGAGTTTTCATGCTTCGTATTTGGGTGGGTTTCCTCCGCACCATCACATGCCTCAGTATGAATAGTGGGTGACTAAATGATGGTGATTAGAGGGACATTATGTCAGTGCTAAAATCTTAAACTCTTATCATGTTTAATTATCAGTATTCTACAGGTTTTGTGCATTAATTGTTGTAAATAAATGTGTGACAACAAAAGGGTAATCTTAAGTGGAGTTGAAATGCCACCTTTATGAGACGCTTCAACAGGATTTCTACTATATTCATAACTTTGGAATGAGGAAGAAAACTTCACCACCTCAAGGAAATTATGGGCATCTGTTTATCAACAAGTACCTCATGTTTCACCTTCTCTCCAACAGCTGCAGCTTCACCATTAACTAAAGATGAACACATACATTACATGTTTGAATTCACTCTTACCAAAAAATAAACTAACAAATGTTTACAAATAAATGTAGTGTTGCCACTAGGATCCCCCGCTGCTTTAAAGACACTTGTCCTGTTGAGAGCATTGTCCTGCTCATTGTGTCGCAGCGACTAGACTGAATGCAGCTCCACGAGCCTCAGCTCCTACATCCCCTGCCCTTTCCCCTGCCTCAGTCTGAGGGAACAGGCTGCGTCATTGCGACGTCATGGTGACAGTGCAGACAAAACACTTGGCAGATGCTCTCGTGTCATTACTGAGTCAGATTGATGCTGCATTCCAATACTTTGGATGGAATTCACTCAGGATTAAACACTCAGAGGCATGTTCAGAAAATCTGTTGTTAAATGTGATTTCCCCCTCTCTCTGTGTTCTTTAATCCCTTTAATGCTGTGCATTAATTAGCCTGATTGGGCACAATGCAGGCTTTGAAGCCACATGTGGCTGTGTGGAGGTATGACGTGCTAATGGCAGCCAAAAGACCCATCTGCTGGGTCGTGACCTCTACTAAAAGAGTGGACAAAGCTCCAATCACAACATGGCTCTGAAATAAAGGAGAGGGGAACAATAGAGGCACACGCTGTCCCTGCTGACCGTCTGCTCTGAAGAAAGGCTCTGAACCAAAGAAGTGCTCCCACAAATGTTCCACCCACAGACCACATCCATCACATCCCTGACTACATGCATGATTAATGCCATGGGACGATAAAGGACGACCAGGGCTCACACTGACACCAGTAGAGCTTCAAATACCTCCACATAACCAAAATAAGGTTATGACGTCAGACTTTCCCACAGTGCCCTGATCGCACAGCTGCAGTTCTACTGTGCAGCCTGAAGATGGCGATACTCTCTCTGCTAAACTGAACATGCTTTCAGTAGTAAACCCCACCATTATGTTGTACCTGTTCTATACAGCAGCTGCTCTTAAAACATGCCATAAAACATGGCTGCCTCCCTCTCCAGCCTCAGCAGCATTACATCTAACGGCAATCCTTTAAAACGTGTGTATATATATATATATAATTAAATTGCTTTGGCTCTCGGCCCTTTGTTCCTGAACTAAATAGATAGATAAATAGATACTTTATTGCTCCCCGTAGGAGGAATGCAGGTGTCCAGTAGCAGCAAAAACACATCCATCCACACAAACAAAACAAACAAATAAATTGATAATTCCTAAAAGCTAAAAATAGTAATAGTAATGATAAGAAACAGCACTTCAGGTCACAGCAGCAGAGGCGGTGCAGCCCCTGGGTGGAACAGGACGGGCCACAGCAGCAGAGATGGTCTAGCCATCTCGCCAAATTGTAAACATCTACCCATGTAAAGTGCAGTGAACTTTAGTTGCCAACAAATAAAAAACAACCCTCTCAAGGGCAATCCACAATAAAAAACATTAAAAACCTGTCTCAAACATGAAAGACACCGTGCACAGATCCTGTAAGGCCTGAGTGACAGAACTTTATAACCGGCGTCTTAAGGTGGACTGAGTTGTGGAGAGTGTGTTGAACAGTGAGAGGGTTTACACGTCTGGTGATAATGTTACACTTGTGCTGAGTTGATCTGTGAACTCCTCTTAATCTCTCTCCCCTCTCCCCCTCTCTCCCCCAGAGTCTATTGTGTCTTTGTCACAGCTCATTCTGGAGACCTGATGGGTAACTTTGGCCTCATCCACACCTGTCATTGAGTTATGAACAAAAACTAGGACATAATTTAAATAAACAAGTAAATTTTTTTTGTCAGTGTTTATTTTGTATTTTGATATAACTCATTGGAAACATGTGTGGCCATGGTCTGTTCTTGCATCGTCTGTGTTATTTTATTTCAAAGTGTGTTTTTTGTGTGTTTTGTTGCCTGCACTTTGTTCCTGTTGTGGTAAAGTGTCTGCTACTTTTGCCTGCTATGTTCCTCCTATTCAACAAGTACTTTTTGCCTTGATTACATTACAACCATTATTGTTCAGGCGTGCTTCAATTTTGTTGTTTATGCAAGTCACGTTTCCATAGATGCGACCTGGAAGCTTCACTTATGGCACTGTCCTCTAAATTTGACTCGCCACAGATGATTAAAAGTTGAACAGAAATACCCTAAATTAGTCTTAAAGGAGCTGAATGACCCAGGGTTGGTCAAGATAAAAGTTAAAAAAAATTGAATTACTGTGGTGGATCAATTTGACCCAAGGATTCCAAATTGTGGATGAAACATAGCAGGTTATTGGGCAGTCACTCACACGAAACATAGCATTTACTATAGTAAATGCTAACAGAGGTGAAGTCGCCTCCACCAGAGAAGTGGCTTCCTCTGTGCGTGTGTGTGTGTGTGAGATCATTTGCATGCATTTGAGGCGGGTTTGCATCGTATGAACACAGATTTCTCTTCGTCGCCCCTCGCACATGTTTGAACGCTGCTTCTAAATGGAATACGTGTGCGTCACATTAATGCATTCATGTCACAGCTGCATCTGCGTCTCCAGCATTCCTAACCTCCAGGAGGATAAGAGCGAACACACAATCTCCCACTGACCTATATAATTCAAAATGGCGGCCGCGGCACAGCTGTCCTTGCACACCGCGAATGGAGAGAGGGAGGGAAATGGCGTAGGAGGAGAGAGCGAGAGCGTTGTTTGAAGGAGGTAGAGGTATTAGGACAGAATCCTGAGGGCACACACTTTGTGCTCTCCACTTTCCCTTTCTCTCTCTCGCCGTACTTGTCCTCCTTCTGATGCAGCTTACCTAATCCTCCCACTGCATGATTCACCACACTCTGATCCTACATAGTTTCCCATCACTTTTGCCATTCTCCCATTTCTCCGTTTGATCTTTACTTGTTGCCACGCCCGTCTTTTCCCTCTCATTCCTGCGCTTCTGTCAAGAGCAGAGCAGAGCAGGCCTAATCTGACATCAACTCACCTCAATTCCATTCAAATTAGCTGTTTGTTTTTACAGCCCTAAATCAACAAGAGCAGTCGGCTCGTAGGACTTTTCGTCATTATGCAAAGTATTGTCCCTCTTGTGCTTTGTGTTTTATAACCTTCATCTGAGCCACGTGTAAAAATGCATCGGTTTCATATAGCGCTTTTTTAGACACTCAACGATGCTTCACATGTATTCATTCACCCCATACACAGTAGTGATAAAGTACTACTGTCGCCACAGCTGCCCTGGGGCACACTGACAGAAGCGAGACAACCTTTATGTACCATTCTCACACACGCACACATGCGCACACACACCAGACTCATTCACGTAAACTGTTTGGTTTTGTACCCGTCTTAATTACCACAATATTTGGTGGGAGTGTATGTGTCTTTAGATATTTGAGCAGCATAAGAGACAAGTCCTATAAACAATACATAGGTTAATTCAATTCAATTTTTGTTGTTTGGCCTTAAATCTCAACAGCAGTCATCTCGGAGGACTTAACAAAATTGTCAAATCCTCAACAGAAATCCTCAATCGAGAAGTTTGAATTACAATAATAACAAACATATAGAAGCCATTGGTCCATAGGGAGGGGGACGACCAATGTCCATAAATGTGAATACGGTAAATGTCCTTAAAGCTCATTATTCATTAGTAGTGACTTTTCTCCAGATTTGACCATATCATGCATGGAATATTTTTGAGCCTCGTTTCGTGCCACGGTGTACGTTGATGCTGGATAATCGTGTGTCCTGCATGGGAATGACATTTCAACATGTGACCAGCGGTGACATATTGAGTATTGAATATGTTTTGTGTGTTTTTGCATTTTTTACTTAAATCGCGAATGCCAATAGTTTTTCTGTATCGTTTTTCCTACAGCCAACCACAGACGAGCCGGCCACGCGGTGACTAACATCCTGGCCAAAGAGCTGACTCAGGAAGACGCGCCTCCGCCGAGCAAGTTCACCGCCAAAAAGAAGCGCCTGGACGACACGGAGGAGGCGAACGCAGAGTCGTCGGAGTCTTTAGAGGACCTGCTTGAGGCTGCTGCTTCTCGCTCCCATTGAGTTGTTCTGATGAAGGTTTTCCATGGCGTGTTTTAGCCATTCAAAGGGGCCAATACAGAACAGAGCGGAGAGCGGGGTTGAGTTTGGGGAGCTAAAATGGGGTTATGAAAACGCAATAAGATCTTGACATATATTTAATCTTGTTTGTCCATTCTTCTCAAAAATCCAAGTATTTTTATTTTACCACTCTCTCTTAACGAGTCTGTGAATTCTGAAATGACAGTATCATGCTTGTGCTTGTCACTTTTTTATAGGAAGGCACAACCCAAGTACAAAAGTTTAAAATAATAATCTGACCAGAACACAACATGCCATTTCACTTCAACCCCGGTTTAATTTCTCCGTTTTATCTCTGTTTTGTAAATATTTTGAATTATTTTTTTTTGACACATCCAAAGACACCTTTGTTGACATTTCACTTCCTGTATTTTCTGTTTAGTCTAAGAGCTGTGATTTGGTCCGATATAGCCACTGCTTCAAACTGAGGACCAGGACTGTGACTGTATTCTAAGTCACACTCTTTGATTAGATTTCGTTGATTGTGATTATATAATTGTGCCAAGCAAGAAATGATTATTGATTCACCGCAGTGTTTCAGAAAGGCCTTTTTTGACGGGTTTCGCGACACAAAGGTTTATATACCACTAGACTATTTCCTTAATTTGGCTGTAATCTTATATTATAGTAATATTTGAAAGGGAAGTTTGTTATATGGGGAAAAAAGAGAGGCCTGGCCAAATAACTTTCAGCAACAGTCCGTAACAACCACGACTGCATTCCTGCCTCTCCGCTTTATGAGAGACTGTAAAATTAGCCACTAAAATGACTCGTGCGCACATAAAGTCTCGTCAAATGTCAGCGTCTAATCACTATGCAGGGCACAGGGCGCTGTCGGAGAAGCGAGGTTCCAGCTGCAGCTCTGTGGTCACTGCTGAACACTTGAAACTGCCCCGAAAACTGCTGAAACCGCTGTCTGTTTGCCTTTCTTTGTCAAAACATGATCTTCCAAATGCTGCTGGACATGTTCTGTGCTCACTCTCTTTACTATGGGTCCTGTCCGCTGCCCACGCCTATGCAAGAATGAATGTGTGGAGCCCAGACTCTGTAGGGTCTGTGTTATTAGCACTGGATTGGACGGCAGCGGTCTGTGTGAGCTGCTAATGTAAACATATCACTTCTGCGATCTGTAATCCTCATGTTCCGACACGGCGACTGCTTCTTCGCACTTATTATCACACAAACTCTCATGGATTTACACTTAACGGCACAAGACGCTGGTGATTTAGTTTCACAGGTGTCCGTTTGTGATGTTTGGGAACTTGTAAAAGACTTGTAAGGAACGTGTAATCTTCTGTGAAACTTTCTTTCTCTGTTTGTCTTGTGAGAATCAATGGACGTCACTGGAAACAACGCAGACATTTCTTTTGATTATTTTTTTAAGAGATTTTCTATGTGATTTTTTTTTTTAATTATAATTGAATAAATCTTGTTTTAATATCTTTAATGTATACAGAGTAAATGCACATGCTGGTTGCTGCACACAGCTATTAAAAGTCTTAAGTCGTGTTGTTTGGTCGTTTTTGCTGCTTTTCAAACCGCGTTTTTATTTGATTAGTTTGGGGGTGGTACGGTGGTCATGGGTTCGATTCCACCTCCAGGCCTTTCTGTGTGGAGTTTGCATGTTCTCCCCCTGTCTGCATATATATAGTATAGGATTTTTCGTCCTTATGTAAAGCATTGTCCCTCGTGTGCTTTGTATCTAGTTTTATAACCTTCACCTGAGCCACATGTAACAATGTTTATATGGCACCTTTCTGGACACTCAAAGATGCTTCACAGACAGTGGTGATAAAGTCCTACTGAAGCCACAGCTGCACACACCAGACTCATTCATGTGAGCAACTGTTTTATTTCTTAATGACTGCTATATTTGGTTGGAGTGTTGATGTATTTATTTGATTAGCAAAAGAATCAAGGCTTACAAACGATACAATAACGTAAACATGTTACTGTTGGGACAAACCTTTGTCTTAATTTTAGGCTTTAAAATTACATTCATATCAACCTTCTGATTCAACCTCCAAGTCTGTACTCAAAAGGATAGTTACAGCCAAAGGGCACAAGTATATTTACTTGTTTATTACTGATTTTGCAGCATTTCCTTTTTAATGAGAGATTTTATCAGTTTTCCGTTTATGTTGCTCAGTTATACTTTGGTTTGACTCAATAACATTTGGGGCCATCACCTTCTCCGCTGTCTCACATCTCCTCCCTGCCACTGTCAAATCCAAGCACCGAACCTTGGGGGGGCCGAGCTTTCGCCATCTCTGCTCCCACTCTCTGGAACTATCTTCCCCCTCATCTCAGAAACTCTCTAAACTTTAAAAAAAAAAAAAAAAAAGTTAAAAACTCATCTATTCTTTTAAGCATATGACTCTTAGTTTCAGCTTTGTTCTCTTCTTTCCTGCTTTTAGATTTTTAGTTTTATGAATCTGTCTAAATGTGTGCATGTGTCCTGAATTGTGAAGCGTTTTTAAAAAGCACTGTTTAAAACCAATGTATTAAGTTGAACTATGTGACAAAAATTCTCGTTATCAAAAACTGTTCATCACTAAGATAAGATAGACTTTATTGATCTCACACAAATGTTCAGGTGTGTTTCGACCTCTGGCACAGACCATCTTGTTACAAAGTGACAAAGAAAGGACCAGCCTCATTGAGCCAGTCAGCTCTCTCCAAAGACTTGACTTTACTCTTTCTGTTGGGATGAATAAAACGTATTTTAAAGTTACGTACCCCAGCTTTAAGAAGGCAGCACATGTGTGACTTGACGTGGATATCTGGAGAACACATTTTAGCTCATAGATGTTTCCTCCAAACTCTAAATCATTTCAAAGAGACTTTAATCTGGTTTCAGAAAGAGCATCGATACTTTTCCATCTGCTGTTTGTTAAGACGGTGAAGGTGAGCATCAGTCTTTGCTCGACTGCATCAAAAGTATATTCTCAAATCTAACATGGCAGCTTTTCACCGTCTCTTTATTGAACCCACAGGAAGGAAGATATGATATAGATTTATTACACAGTGAAATATGTTGCGCTTTCATGACAATTTTGGAAATAACCCAAAAAATATTTCACGATTTGCTGTAATAAGAATACACTGTAATTTCTTTACAATAAAACATCTTTTGACCATCCAGCACTAAGAAATAAGAATTAATTGTCATGTGTTGTGTTCATAATATTGTACAACTGTTAAAAATTATGAAATGGTGTTAATTATCAGATCCGTTATTTGTCCCACAGTGGGGAAATTTCAGTGTTGCATCACCAGTTACAGAACAGTTCGAATGAAGAGCACACAGCACAAGATAAATTAACTAAAACTCTACTAAAATAGAATAGAATAAATCCCTAATTCTAGCATAAAAAGTAAAGTAAAAAACCTGTAGCTTTAACATGCTAAGGAAGCAAGTCTAAAATCTCCAACTTTAGTACCATAAAGTAGAAAGTATAAAATATCTAACTTCAGGAATTGCAAGAAGTAAGTATAACATCTCTAACTTTATTATAATGAAGTAAGTTGTTGTGCAGAGAGATCCGGTCTGACTGGACTGTGCGACATCACAGGTCACATCCTGGTGTTTGAACTGAAGACAAACTCCTGTTTGTTTTCTCTTTAAAGTCGGTTCAAAACAAATCTATGTCCACAAGCGTGTCTCCAGGGGCACGTTGTAACTCGTCTGTCAGAGTCTTGTTATTGTCCAGTTTATGTTGCTCAGAAATATCTTGGAAAAACCTCCTCGTCTCCATGTAAATAAAAGGCAAAGCGACAGATTGAGGAGCAGCAGGTGGAGCCTCCAGCAGGAACACAACAGTGACTGACATCGTCACGGAGACGCTCCAACAGACCGAGGACTACAAACATCAACAACACTAATATTAAAGACCCATTTATGGATTTATTTTGGGCCAAGAGTGCATTCTAATAAATATGGACCTAATTCTAATACTTATGGACCTCATTCTAATACTTATGGACCTCATTCTAATACTAATTGACCTCATTCTAATACTAATGGACCTCTTTCTAATACTTATGGAGCTCATTCTAATTCTTATGAACCTAATTTTAATATTTATGGGCCTCATTCTAAAACTAATGGACCTCATTCTAATACTTATGAACCTAATTTTAATATTTATGGACCTCATTCTTATACTTATGGACCTCATTCTAATACTTATGGACCTCATTCTAATACTTATGGACCTCTTTCTAATTCTTATGGACCTCTTTCTAATTCTTATGGACCTCATTCTAATACTTATGGACCTCATTCTAATACTTATGGACCTCATTCTAATACTTATGGACCTCATTCTAATACTAATGGACCTCTTTCTAATTCTTATGGATCTCTTTCTAATTCTTATGGACCTCATTCTAATACTTATGGACCTCATTCTAATACTTATGGAGCTCATTTTAATACTTATGGACCTCATTGTAATACTTATGGACCTCATTGTAATACTTATGGACTTCATTCTAATACTTATGGACCTCATTCTAATACTTATGGACCTCATTGTAATACTTATGGACCTCATTGTAATACTTATGGACTTCATTTTAATACTTATGGACCTCATTCTAATACTTATGGACCTCATTCTAATACTTATGGAACCTCATTCTAATACTAATGGACCTCATTCTAATACTTATGGACCTCATTCTAATACTTATGGACCTCATTCTAATACTTATGGACCTCATTCTAATACTAATGGCCCTCATTCTAATACTTATAGAGCTCATTCTAATTCTTATGAACCTAATTTTAATATTTATGGACCTCATTCTAAAACTAATGGGCCTCATTTTAATACTGAACCTAATTTTAATATATATGGACCTCATTCTTATACTTATGGACCTCATTCTAATACTTATGGAGCTCATTCTAATACTTATGGACCTCATTCTAATACTTATGGACCTCGTTCTAATTCTTATGGACCTCATTCTAATACTTATGGACCTCATTCTAATACTCATGGACCTAAATGGTGATGATAAGAAAACCTTGTCCCGTCTGCAGTGGAAAGGTTTCTCAAATCTTATTTATTTTTTTGGTATTTTGTTTTGATTGTAATTAATCTCGAAGTACTCATTTTGTGCTTAATTTGGTCACATTGGTCCCACCTGCATGTGAGAGCCAGATCCTCTAAGGCCACTGAAGCTAAGCAGGGCAGGAGTGTACTGTGATGGGAGACCTCTGAGAACACCAGGTGCTACAGTGGGGCGGCTGCGGCTCTATTGTGCCACACTGTCGTTGTGTCCTTTGGCACTTCAGCCACATTACCTAGAATGAGTCTCGTGCGTGTGTCAATGGTTGATTGACACACAACACGGGCCGATGGCACATTTTTGGTGCCTCGCTTCTGCCTTTGTGCCCCAGGGCAAGGCAAGTCTATTGTACAGTGAATAATAAATAATTACTGTACATTAAAAAAAGTAAAGATATAATCCTTCAGTCAACTAAACCGAACGTTTTGAAACCTGGATTTGAAGCCTGCCACACACTTTCAGGAAGACTGTTCCAGATTTGTGCTTCCCTGTGTCCCGGCAGGAGGCTAATCTCTGCGTTCTTCACAGTCTCTACAGCGTGTTTGGAGGAATGAATAAATCTGTAAAATGTCTTTAAATGTCTAAACAAGCGTTATGTAAAACCAAAGCATTATTATTAATATTATAATTAGTATTAGTATTATTATTATTATTATTATTATTATTATGTCACTCATACAAACACATACTGTATCGCCCTGTAACACATAGCTGCAGTAATCACACTCCCCGTGATGTAACCAGTGAGATGTCTGACTCACAAACACACAACTTGTCGCCTATGAACTCACATCTCATCAGTGGAAGTGTGAAGGCTGCATGTATAGCGAGTACAGGGGGTCTCCATGTCTCCTGACCACAAAGAGAGCCAGTCCTCCTCCTTTCCCAGACTCCTTAGCCTGTTGTTGACACATAGGGGGCTGGATCTGTATGCACGTCTGCCCTTAAGAGCGTGAAGGGGGTCCACGGCAGCCAGAATAAAAAAAACATCTTAACAAAGAAAGGGGAGGGAGGGCAGTATAATTGGCTTCAGCATTGCCAGACGACCCGATGACACGCCATTGATGCTGGAGTGAGTTCCTGGAAGCCACTGGCCAATCAGATAGCGGTAGCCTGTACTCTGGCCTGTCTCATTGGCTGTGGGGAGATGGTGTCGGTCTCCAGGTAGCAGAGTGAGCCAGGGAGAGGATTGAGGAAGACTATGACCTTAAATGCACATCAACAAAACACTATATTCTGTGGCCTTTCTGCGTTCTGGAGCTGTGTGTCTGTGTCTCTGCTCCATCGCCTGGGCACTCGCACAAAAATGTTTAATTTGTCCTGAACTTGGCTGCGAATCTCTGCTTTCACTCACTTTCTTAGAACTAACTCAGCTCCATTTATTTAAGTGAAGACATTTAGAGCATTCCCCACTGTTTTTGGAATGAGACGGATGAGTTTAGTAGCCGAGACGGGTTTTCCGAGTTAAAGAAGCAGTGTTTTGTATGGAGGCTAATGAAGTCGGAAAATCTGAAAACTGGAATGTCAAGCCAAGGGTTATTGATTGTGGACAACATGTGTTTCATTAGGTGTTCTCATGAAGCATTAAATCAATTATCAAAATGTTAAAAGTGTTTATTAAAGTGTATTGCAACAGGTTTCATGTCTCAAGAGAAATTACAGAGCTGCTTTAAACTCTGATGAGTGCAGAGTCTGGGTCTAAACTTGTGGCATAAAACACTTTTGCACAGATTCAAATCAATTTATTTTCAACTCAGTTTAGTTTTGTATAGCCATAAATCGCAACAGCAGTTATCTCGAAGGACTTAACTAAACTGTTGGATTCGCCGACAGAAGAGACCGAGAGAATAAAACAGTTAAAACACAAGAAATGCAATTATAAAAACACATAGAGCCATAAATGTTGATCAAAATCCATAAATGTTGTTGAATATTGTGTGTCCTGGATCATCACCTCTGTCATTAGACCCTCCTGCAGGGAAAAACTCAAGAGATGTTATTTTGGTTATTTTTCTGAAAGACTACAACACAGTAGCAGAAAAGTGAATCGTGATTTTGTTTTGTTTCATAAACTGAAAAGTGGGGCTTACACAAGTGTTTATACACCATGAGTAATTACCATGTGGAACCTGCTCTTGCTGCACATTACATCAGAAAGAAGAAGTCATTTCGAGCCATGACTAACTAGTTTTGCACATCAGGAGACAATGTTTTGCCTGTTCAGTTTTAGCTTGTGTAAACCACTACACAATAGAATAATGAATGAATGAATGTATTTATTTGATCAAGGAAAACACACAATACACACTATTCTTATACACAAAAACACATGAAGAGAATGACAAACGAGGCGGGGGTCAGGGGTCGCGTACAGGCACAGAAGACATTTTATTGATGTTACAAAGACACGGCCAAAGAATTGCTGTGTGTCTGTGATATTGATGGAGGACCAATCAGCAGCTGTCATGGTGTCAGTAGCTTTGGCCTTCAGATAGCGAAAACATCAAGTGGAAAATCAGAGTCCTGCAAAGTGTTATTATAATGAAACCACAGTTGCTTCAAAGTGTTATAAGAAATCCAAACACACAATACACATATATGTCAAATATGAAAATATGTCATGTTCAGGTTTTAACATAAAAGCAAGTTTCCACCTGTGGTCCATTATATATACATAAGTACTTTGCTCTATACATTTTCTTTTTAGTGGGTTTCATAAATAATTCTTGTAGGAGTAGGTTGTATTGACAAAACAAAACATATCTATTTGTAGACCTGTAAATAATTGATCTGAGATAAAAATATCCAGAGAAAGTGAAAGAATCTGACCTGTTTACTGCGGCTGAGAAGATGGTATTTGAATGTATTCGTTTCCATTTTCAATAGTTTTTCTGGCAAATACAAAACACATAAAGTCATATTTGCATGTTTTACTCTCTGTCCTCCGTTTGACTCTTGTACAAGTACACACAAACACACATGTTTGTCCATGTCCTGTGCTGTGGTCAGAACATTTGCCTGAGTTTGCATAGAGCCTGATGAGCTCATAGTCCGGCACACCGCTCTCTCGCTGCATGTCTGTAAGTAAGTAAGTAATGTTTATTTATATAGTGCATTCTACAATTAATTTTTCCTCCACACAATGACGTTAATGACGGAAGTGAGACGCCGAACAAACTGGAATCCAAGCCCCCAACCAACGCCATCCATTCACACATTACATTCAGACCTAATGTGCATGTTTTTCTGTGGTAGGGAAAACCGGAGCACCTGGAGGAAACCTTACGCAGACACAGGGAGAACACAGAAAGGCTTTGAGGTGGAATTGAACCCAGGACCTTCTTTCTGAGAAACACAAGCTCCACTCTCTGTGCCACCGTGCCGCCGCTGCAGTAACGTGTGTGACTCCATTGAGAATCCTCTGGTCTCTTAATCATATCTCCATGATTGAATTACCGCGCTGCTTGTACAACACTCTGCATGTGACGCACAATTAGCGCACGATTAGCTGTGGCCGGCCAGTGTCAACCGATTGGCTGTGGTGATATGCTTTTATGGACTGACATCTTCATCCACGTCTCGTCTGGAGCTCCGCGACTGTATCTCAGCCCCGTGGCGTCTGCGATGGGGGCTTTGCATCTGCTCTGAGTGTGTCCCATTCTTCACTGAGTTTAATGTTTTTATGAGAGATTGATAGAGTCACGTGGAGAAAGCAAATAAGGACTCAAAATGACACAGAGAGACACATAGAGACACACAGAGAGATACAGAGAGACACACAGAGAGAGACAGAGAGAGACACAGAGAGACACATAGAGAGACACATAGAGAGACACACATAGAGACACAGAGAGAGACACAGAGAGAGACAGATAGAGAGACAGATAGAGACACACAGAGAGATACAGAGAGACACACAGAGAGAGACAAAGAGAGAGACACATAGAGAGACAGATAGAGACACACAGAGAGACACAGGTGAAACAGGTTTGGGGAAGACAATCAAACAACAGGACAAGAAGTGAAACTAAACAAGAAGAAAACTAATGTCAAAACAACCACATGCAACATGAGTCCAAAACAAAGGCTCATTCATGTTTTTGTAAAGCTAAGGCTTTACAAAAACATGAATGAGCCTTTGACAGCAGTCTCCTGAGGCCTTCATAGTGGTCAAACAGTTTAATACAATAATAACAAACACATAGGAGCCATTGGTGCATAGGGAGTGAGATGACCACGGTTAAAAAATGTCCCTCAATGTCCTGGATCATCTCTGTCCTTCGACTCTCCTGCATCAACAAGAAAAAGAGTGAGAAAAAAAGTTAGAAGATGGGTTGCTCAAAAGGAGAAGGCAGAAGTTCAAGATTCCGTAATCCAGTACAAACTCTCACACTTCAAACCTCACATTGGACATTGGGGTTTAGTGAAGTTATATTTAGTCTTAGATCATTTGTTGCAGATGTCGCTCAGTGTGGGAAGAAGAGAAGACCTGGGTCTTTGGGCCAAAAACTATTTATGTTCGATGGAAATGAGGCCTTTGAACGTATCAGAATATATGTTCAAACGTTACCACCCACACCTTTGGACAATGATCAAAATTATGTGGATAAAACAGTTAAAATGAGTTCCCTATGAGTAGAGCCGCTGCTCCTCTTCATTGATAACAGGATAATCTGGAGGAAGTGTGTGTGGACGGTTAATTATTTGTGTCTCAGTCCGATGGATGTTCAACTGTTGGCCACATGTTGCTTTGAGCTGCGAAACTGCTCTGTTTTCATTTAGACACATTTATACTACAAATAGGTGAATAAGAACAACAAAACCAGTGTTTTTGACTACATACTAAGACATAATGAGTTATGGAGATTAAAAGTACTCCCATGTTTGATTGAATTGTTTCTCTTGGGATTTTGTAGACTAAACTCTTACAGCCTTTTTATCACTACAAAAGTAGAAAAGCACATTATCAAAATGGTTCGAAAGAGAGTGGGAAGAAATCCTATAAAAACCAGGTCCATCGATACCTGAGTAACTTGTTTTCTATAGTACTGTAAAAAGAGACAACGTTTTTAACTCTCTGTCAAACTCTGGTTGTTGTTGTAAGTTTAAAGCTGCATTTTATCACAAAGTATCTTCTTTATTTCCATTTCTTGAATAGGTTCCCCTGTAGTGAGTGGTGGGAGAGAGGAGGCTCTGTGTCTTTGCTCTGAGACCAGATGAGGAGAGAATTTTAACAAGGCCACGGTCGGCCTCACAAATGCAGCCTCAGTCCTTCTGTGCTTCTGTGGAAACACTGCACACTGTGGCTGCAGAGAGACCAAGCGGCTTTTCACTTTCCCACCACATCTACACGACACGTCTGCTTCTTATACAGACTTCTGCTCAATAGCACTCATTTATGAAACTTGCCCAGAAAAAGGTGTACATTTTGGGTGTAGATTCAAAATACGCAAGATCCAACGTAGGATTTATGAACTTGTGAGATCCACCCATGTGCGTACGCAACTGCGGGTGTTCATAAATCCCGCGGCTGAAAACAAACGTATTTATGAAAGTCACGCCTAGAATTATGCAGCAATCGCTTGTTTTCACCGCGTTTTACGACAGTTCGCCATGGAAGTCGACGAAGAAGACTGTTTGGAAGCCTCAAAAGGCCTGTGGCCTGTGACAGCTGGTGTTCCCAGAGGTCTCCCATCACAGTACTAACCAGGCCCTACCCTGCTTTGCTTTAGAGGTCTGTCGGGATTTGGCTTTCACATGCAGGTATGGCCATAGTAGTAGTTGTTGAGTTGGAGATCTGCAGCTCCACAGGTGAAACTCAGAAAACTAGAATATCCTTCTAAAGTCCATTTACATCCGTAATTCAACTTACAATTAAGTGAAGTTATTCTTTAATGTCCACAAAGGAAATGTGTCCTCTGCATTTGACCCATCCTGCACTCGGGCCTCTGTCAGGAGCAGTGGTCAGTGTAGTACAGCCCCCAGGGGTCCATCTCGATGCTCTGCTTGGTCAGGACCAAGGACCAAAAACCAAAGAATAGCTTTCATGTGTCTTTGCAACAAAGCCTCGACATATGTCACTGTGAATGCAATAAGTCTATATCAGGGGGGCCAACACTTTTTTGTAAGAGGGTCACTTTATTATGGCACAGACCTAAATCACAACATGAATTATCTCAGAGGATTTTCCAAACTCACCACCTGCAGAGGGTCAGTGAGGGGCTGGTGCTATGAGACTTGGGTGGCATCTCTGACTGCCACCCCCCTGACCCAGAAATGGATTAAAGGATAGAAAATGGATGGATGGATGGATTTTCCAAACTGTTTGTCAACACAGATCAGAGAATCAAATACAAGAAATGCAATTATAAAAACACATAGAGCCATTGGTCCATAAAGGGCGGATGACCAAAGGATGAGCTTCACAGTGATATATCACATGTCGAGGTTGGTTCACGGTTGAACAAAGACAAAAGCTGAATTCCAGGGATCCTAAGCTACACAATGAGGTCTGACACGTTGATGTTGGCAGAGCTGAAGTTGGCTGAATGACTGAATGACTGAAGTGTTTATGGGACACACTGATGTGTTAAGTGGCACATTACTCAGTTTTACACTTTAAGTTTAAATATAGAAATAAACAAAGAACTTTTAGACCATATTCCAACAGTATATTTATGAGTAAAATCAAAATTCTTTTTATTGACATGATGAGTTACAAGAAGTCACAAACTAGGTTAGGGTTAGGGTTAAGTTATAGAAATAAAAATAGAATAAGGCTTGCATGAAACTAAATAAAACATCTGCAAACTATTTCTTAAAATTCCTGTTTACATAAACACAAGTTTACATCTTGTCAGAATAATGTTTTGAAAGGAGTCAAACAAACTGTGTCTGTGCTACTCTACAAAACAAGTCATTTGGTAGATTTTTACTCCACAAATCACATGTTTTCAAGTGTGAATATAGGATAAATCCTGAAGCAGCGACTCCCTGGAGGCGCCGCAGCGATGGGTCTCCTCTGTGAGCCCTGGGGCTGTTTGTCTGCAGTGGTCAGGCGCTGGTCATGAGCACAACACACCACTCTCATGTTCAGGTGTGTATCAGGGAATATACATCTATACTTTAGCTGCAGTACATGTATGTGTACTGCTAAAGTATGCTGTGTACTCCAGCTTATAGGTTCAATAAAACAATGAAAGTGTTTTATTGTGTCCAGTCAGATTGACTGAAGTCTCTGCCGATGCTATTTGACCCATATTTAAAGGGTCTGTGAGTTTGTGTGTGTGTGGGTGTGGCTGTGTGTGTGCGTGTGTGTGTGTGTGTGTGTGTGTGTGTGTGTGTGTGTGTGTGTGTGTGTGTGTGTGTGTGTGTGTGTGTGTGTGTGTGTGTGTGTGTGTGTGTGTGTGTGTGTGTGTGTGTGTGTGTGTGTGTGTGTGTGTGTGTGTGTGTGTGTGTGTGTGTGTGTGTGTTGGTATTCCTATCGTTATGGGGACATGTTTCTGTTTACACAGTCACGCCATGGGGACCTCTGACACCATGGGGACCAAAATTGAGGTCCCCATTAGGGAATGCCTTTTAAATGAATGCAGGAGCCATTCTGAAGGTGCCTGTGAAGTTTTTCGGTTTGGCCCATAAATGATGTTTTTCGATCAGGACACACACACACAGTTTCCTCAGTATCGCCCCCTAAAGGTCCCCGTATGTTATTGCACTCAGTTGTCCTCACACACACTTCTTCCAAATATGGTAAGTACCGCCCCTTCCGAGTCCCCATTAGGAATGTTCAGAAAATTCATAGTGTTAATGTTACATTTGATGAGGTCTTATTTTTATATTTTTATATATAATATATATATATATATATATATACATACACTATACCACCATTTCATAGAAAGGCTGCACACAAAAACTACAGCAAGCCTAAATTAAGAATGTAATATTCCACGTCATAAGCTGACAAAACCAAGCTCAGAGCAAATGAGAGAACAAGGAGGGAACAGCAAAAAGCTCAATACGGAAGGTCACAACGGAGCACACAGACAACGGTTAGGATCCAGATCCATTCTATGACAACAACCTTATAATGACAACAACAACAACCTCATGATAACAACACACTTACGACTCTTCACCATCTACAGAGATTCAGCACAACAATAGGTTGCTATTACAATGAATTACAAGCATGAATTATCCTGCTATTTTAAATCTATAACAATATATTGTTCCGCTTGAATAAAAAGTTCAAGAAGGTTAACAGAGGCAGAGTCTTACCGGTGTGAGGCTCAGTGTGGCAATACCAGATGGTCAGACTTCAGGCCATATTTTAACAGCACAGTCAAACTCAGAGAATAAGTGAACAAACTCTGAGAAGATTGAGTTGTCAATCAGCTTTGTATTGATCAGGTTATCACACTGTGAAAACCTGTGTTACACCTGGTGACGTCGATCATTTTTCCAAATTATTTAGTGTTAACTAGATCAGCTAGATCAGGGTTAGCTCAAAGTTTCCTCTGAGAGAGTTTTGTTTTTCCCACTTCCTCATTTAAATTATTATTTAATTTAAAAGTAGCAGGGCAGTGGGGCAGGATATAACCTAGTGCCCTCATTGTGTATCTCTCCACAGGAAAAAGACCCTTTTTGCATCTGTGTTAAGGGACCAGTCCATCTTGTTATTCAGGTGTAGTACACCTAAATATTTATAGCTTGGCACCACATTGATGTCCACTCCACAAATGTTTTTCCTGCCACTAGCCTTAGCATCTCTGTCTGGCCGTATGAGAGTGAAGCCAGGTATATCCACAATGGAGTCTGAGATGTTTTGATTCAACCAGGTTTCAGTAAAACACATCAGGCTGCACTCATAGTACACATTCTAAATCTTAACCAATATCTCCTGCTCATCACTTCTGTTGGGCAGAGAGTTCACATTTCCCATGATGACTGATTGGCAGAATGGGCTTGTATCAATTTCCTAAGATAAGATATTCTTGTATTAGTCCCACAATGCGGAAATTCACAGTGTTGCAGCAGAAAAGTGGATGAGAGGTAGATCATATACAGTGGTATAAAAAAAGCTAGGCATATAGATATACAGATAACAATACAGGTAAAAGGTAATATTAATATAAATATAAACACTGCAGTGTTTCCCACAGGTTTGAAGGCAATGTGTGGTGGTCAGCGGGGGGGGGGGGGGGGGAGTGGGGTACAGTGGTACAGTGGTAGAGGACAATCTTGAGGTCATGAATCCAGTGAAATTAGTCGCACACCTTTTTACAGTAATAAGTTACAGCAGATCAAAAGTGACATGTTTTGACAATTTTTAGGCTATTTTGGACCAAAATGGCTGCTTTAAATCAATATTTCTACAGTAAAAGTTTCTGGTCTTTGGTACAGTGGTAGAGGGCAATCATGAGGTCGTGAATCCAGTGAAATTAGTCGCACACCTTTTTACAGTAAAAAGTTACAGTAGATCAAATGTGACATGTTTTGACCATTTTTAGGCTATTTTGGACCAAAATGGCTACTTTAAATCAATATTTCTCAATATTTCTACAGTAAAAGTGTCTGGTCTTTGGTACAGTGGTAGAGGACAATCTTGAGGTCATGAATCCAGTGAAATTAGTCGCACACCTTTTTACAGTAAAAAGTTACAGTAGATCAAAAGTGACATGTTTTGACTATTTTGGAGGTATTTTGGACCAAAATGGCTACTTTACCTCAATATTTCTCAATATTTCTACAGTAAAAGTTTCTGGTCTTTGGTACAGTGGCAGAGGGCAATAATAAGGTCATGAGTCAAGTGAAATTAGTCGCACACCTTATTCCAGTAAATAGTTACAATACTTGAAAATTGCACTAGCGGACCAAATTGTGTACTTTATACATGTAAACAATAGAGTGGCTATCCTCCTGAGGACTCACAATCTGCCGGAGGAATCGTAGGGGGCTGGTGCTATGTGTGCCGGGTGGCATCTCTATAAGGTTTTAATCACAAAAACGTGTCTCCCTGACCCCAGCGCGCTTTCTGTTCGATAAAAATGGGTGACTCCGAAAGGACGTTCCGCTGTTACCGTAAGTTCTCAACAAAACGCGCACCGTCTTTTCCCCGATGCGGGCCGCATGTTCATAGAGCTGAAAGATGCGGGCCACTTTACCGCGGTAAATTAATAGACACAGCTGCTTACAGCGATGATCGCTGATGGAGACGGAGACACGCGGTGTGCACGAAGGGGAGGGGCTGTGTGTGTGTAGGTCTCTGTATGTGGGAGAGACGCGTAGCTTGAGTGAGAGTTACGAAGGGCCGCCACATTTTAAACCCCCCTCCCCGCTGTCAAATTGACCGCTGCGGCGGCACTAACGATGCATGTTTTAAATAGCGTAACAAAAAAAATATATATATAATAATACGAAACGCAATTTGTGGCGGGCGGTCTCTAATCTGTGGCGGTGCGCCACAGATTAGTCTATGTGTGGGAAACACTGCACTATATACAAGAAACAAAACACAACTACAAAAGCAGCAGTTGCATATGGGGTATTGACTCGTGCAGCTGAATAGTAATTATTCCACAATGAAGATATTGCACATTATTATCATTATTATTATTATTATTATTATTATTGAAGAGATGTCTTCCACAGTGTTTAAGTGATTGAGTCCACACACGACACCCGCAAGCCTCTTCGGGTGAGAAAGGTAGCCAACCTACCATGTCATCTATGCTAGCTGGGAGGAAATGTGACACACAGCGCTCTGAAACTATTACCCAAAAGATATGTGGCAATGTGTCTTCACAGACCTGCTTTAGGGTATTCACAGACCTGCTTTAGGGCGGCACGGTGGCTGAGTGGATAGCACTCTCGCCTCTCAGCAAGAAGGTCCTGGGTTCGAATCCCGGTCGGACCAGGGCCTTTCTGAGTGGAGTTTGCATGTTCTCCCCGTGTCTGCGTAGGTTTCCTCCGGGTACTCCGGTTTCCCCTACCACTAAAAAATATGTCCAATAGTTCTGGCATGCGCCTCCTGTACTGGCGACCCCGCTCCCATCTCTGTGTGGAGTGAGAGACAATTGCCCAAAAATTAACAATTGTAAACCGCTTTGAGACTCAGATCTGCAGTGAAAAGGCGGTATATAAATACTACATTACTTACTTACTTACTATGTGACAAAAAACAACGCTGGCCCAATTGCTCATGTTATAGCAACACTTTAGACTAGGGGTCTTAATTTCATGTGGCATATTCCTATAGGCCCTGCAGGTTTGGGACGGTTAAGGTTAGCCCATACTACACGACTTTTATGCCCGATTTTGCTCAAATTTTCAGTTGCACCGAGTCTTCTCGAGTCGTGTCTAGTCAAAGGCAGTCACACAGAGTCGTGTCGCGTAGTGTATGAGAGGTCACGACTGGACTCACGTTTGAATCGTGTAATGTGTCAGCAGTCAGACGCGACTAGACTTCAGTTGCAGGAAATCAAATATGTTTGATTTTTAAGCCCGATTTTGAACGCACAGGAGAAACGTAGGTGATTTTACCGTCCCCAAAGCGAGCACACAGAAAACAGCAGCCAATGACAGAGTTAAATAAAGGCAGAAAAACACCGCAGCGCCTCCTTTTCATTTCTCTGTCAAAACAACGGCACAAACTACACATTTTCATGACCGCAGCCTCACGCAAATCAGCTCAACTTTACATCACGCGAAATACTTTTTCTATAATAATGCATCAGTTTTATATAACGCTTTCTGGACACTCAAAGACGCTTTACATTGCACTATTCATTCACTCCATACTTGGTGGTGGTAAGCTACTATTGTAGCCACAGCTGCCCTGGGGTAGACTGACTGAAGCGAGGCAGCCAATCTGCGCCATCGGCCCCTCCGACCACTCACTCATATCATTCATCCCGGCCTATTGTACATGTTTTTGGTGGTAGGGGAAACCGGAGTACCGGAGGAAACCTACGCAGACACAGGGAGAACATGCAAACTCCACACAGAAAGGCCCCGTCCAGGTGGGAATCGAACCCGGGACCTTCTAGCTGTGAAGCACAAGCAGTGACTGCACCACAGTCTGCGCTGACAGGCTCTGGCCAAGTGTCCCTTCAATCCACATTTGAAGCACGTTAAATCCGTCGCTGTCCTGTCCGCTCCTCGGTCCGCTCCTCGGTCCGCTCCTCGGTCCGCTCCTCGGTCCGCTCCTCGGTCCGCTCCTCGGTCCGCTCCTCGGTCCGCTCCTCGGTCACCCGTAACAGCAGGTCTCCATCTCTGCTGCACACGCGCTTTCATCACGTTATCTTCCGCTGCACAAACCCGCATCCTTTTATTATCCAGGAATTGAATGAGTTCTGCGTAAGCCTCTGCATTTTTGGCGTCCTGTTGCTCCTCTGCGTCTCCAGCATCGGGTACATTTAGAATAATGTCTTTCAGGCCTTGCAAACGGAGGTGGCCCAAGAACTTTGTCTCCCACAGTTCATAATGTTTCTCATCTCCATCAAACAACAGGCGAGACCAGCGGCTTGGATCTCCGACCCGTTTACTCATGGTTATTCTGAGTCACTCTGGGTTACTCTGGGTTACAAAAAAAAAACAGAGTTATCCAAATGTAAATAAAACAGTCTTCTCAACATAAATACAGGCGTAAACATTCATAATAATAATAATAATAATTAAAGTGAGAGCACCAACTCAACAGATACTGTTGACACTGTTGACACTATTGACCAATCAGAACGCGCGCATGTTTCCCACGCCCACAAACAGAGGCCTGTCTGCGAAGAAACCGCCAGACGAGACAGAGACCACGACGACTGGAAAGGAGATTGTCAACACTTGGTTTAAAGGATTAATGGCGATACGAAGTGTGGGCAGCGGCGTTTTCAGTAAGTATTAAACATTTTGTTGGAAGTTAGCGGTTTATGTTTATTTATTTATTCAAACTATCGTCTTTTTTGTTTGAAGGTTATTAGCCAAGGAAAGTTATAGATAGCATTAATTAGCAACCGTGCTCAAGTCAGGTAGCAGTTTTCGAGTACCAGGATGGATTAATTCAGTTAATATAATATATATAATAATATATATGTGGGTAAACGGTAAATGTATAATGTACTTAAAGTTGAAGTGCGCCATGGTGCGCTTCAACTTGCACTGTGGCTAGCTAGAGAGCACGTGGCTAGTGAACTTCAGAGCCGCATGGCAGCAGAGCTCAGGTATCAGCGGCAGCACCAGAAAATTATTATTGGAGGGGGAATGGGGGTCTCATTGCTTATAGGAGGTGCGAGTGAATTCTGACACAACAAACACCATCAAATAATACTAGGTTCCCGGGCTAATACACTACAGATTGTGAAATGCACGTTACTAAATGTTTATCATATAACAAACACAAGCATATTTAACTACTTGTATTTAATCTGCATAAGTTATGTGATTTCTATTAAATTATTAACTTTTATTGTATGTACATTTTTATGTAAATCAACTTAATATCCAATAACTGCTGGCCCCGTCGCCCCCCTGTACCAAGATTGAAAAACACTGTTAAGTGAAGGGACCGGTGCTTGAGAAGAGTTCATTGTGTATTTCACCTTAAATGTGTCCTTTTTTTGTCACTAATTAACAAAAGTCACCATTTTATATCTTCTATTTAGGCTGGACTTCACAGAAATTGTGTTGGAATAGCACAGTTTAAAATACAGTTGATGTATTTTCACCGTAACTGAAGACATGGCTATGTCCCTTTTTTATTAATTTATTTTCAGTTTGACATGCCGCCCAGGCTCAGTCCTTTGAATGATGCCTGTCATCATGTTGGTGCAAAGACTGACAAAACATGGAAACTGGAGGTGAAATTCATTGATGCAGTAAAAGGTAAGATGATGCCTTATGTTTAGAAGATGATGATGATGATGATGGTAATAACTTGAATTTATATAGCACCTTTCAAGAAACCCAAGGATGCTTTACACAGATATAAACAGACACATAGTCCTTAAATCAAGTGTTTCCCAACCCTGGTCCTGGGGAACACTGCTTTGCAGGTTTTATATCAGGCATGTCCAAACTATTCCAAAAAGGGCCGACAGATGGCCGCAATGGACACAGAACATCACTTTAGTAATATGACAATTAGTCAATTTGAAAAATTATTTATCACAACAAAGTATTGTAGTGTCAAATGCATTAAAAAAAAGAACGTTATTAAATCTACAACAAAAGGATACACCGGTAGAATATAATAAAGAAATGGCAAACCAAAGGTTGTAGATTTTTTTTTTTAGATGGGGGCATAATCTGATTACATTTCCTTTATTTTTTTTCTTGCAGGACGTGGTTTGTTTGCCGTAGGTTCCATCTGCAAGGGAGACTTTGTGGTTGAATACAGGGGTGATTTGATAGATGATGCTGAAGCCGAGAGGAGGAGAAAAGTTTATCACCCGTCCATGTGCTGCATTTTCTTTCTCTTCAAGTGGATTGGGAAAACATGGTGGTAAGATTTAAAATTGCACTTCATCTCCGTATTTACATACATACATATATTTCTTTATATACTTTGTATGAATTGTTGAATTTGATATAAGCTTGCACAATCAATGTCTGCCATTTAATAATGTGACACTGCAAGGTAAAGGAAATACATTGAATGTTTAAATATGGCAAAATGAAGAGAACATTTTGCACTGGACCTGGGAATGACATTATTTTTAAGTAAATTGTTTTATTTTCCTCTTTCTCTTGTCCATTTTAAGTATTGATGCATCCAGAGAAGATGGTTCATTTGGCCGCCTAGTGAATGATGAACACAGACATCCAAATTGTCGTATGAAAAAAGTTGAGGTGGAGGGAAGCCCACACCTATGTCTTTTTGCTCTAAAGACATAAAGGACGGTGAAGAAATTACGTATGACTACGGAGGCAATGACTGCCCATGGCGAATAAAAGTATGTCTGATGACTGCACAGTATTTAAATGTGTAGAGTTTGAGAATGTCTCAGACTAACAGTGTGAGAATGTGTTTTCATTAGTGTTTTCACATATTTTGGAAATTTTTGACAGAATATTACTCATCCTGCAAAGAGCTCCCATCCTGCTGTCATGTCTGAGAAACGGATGGAGGAAGCTCCTTCTCCACAGGACACTCCTCAACAGGTACGTTCACCCTCATCACTTGATGTTTACTTTTTCAGCCTCTGTAAGTTGGGTTTTAGCACTAAATAAAGCAAATGAGCCTCATTGTGGGGCTAATGCATTGTCAATCAGGTCTACTAACAGTTAAGGCTAATGCCTCAATGAGGCAAAAGATAAAGGGACTTTGTAGATGGATGTGGACCTGTCTGGATATTTTCCTTTGGCCCAAAAATCAGTGTCATCTGGCACATTTACGATGTCCCCCACAGAGCACTTTTGATGTTACTGCTAGTGTTAAATAGAACGCAGAGATGCTTTGTCCCCATGAGGGATGAAAACATGGTGTGTGAAAATGTCCCCGTTAAGCTTGTTGTGTTGACGATGTGTGACAGCAAACACAGGTTGACTGAAATATTACAGTACAATTTGGAGATTTCTTCTCCCCTGACGTCTGGTGTTTTGACATGTATTAAATTTTAGAGATCCTTAAGAACATGTATTTATCTGCTTGAATATTATGCAGTGTTGACATTACATTGACCTAAAGGTTTTCATATTGTCATAGTTTTTTCCCTTACAAATCATTGCAGATGACATTGTGTGCCATTGATACTCATCCTGCAAAGAGCTCCCATCCTGCTGTCATGTCTGAGAAACGGATGGAAGAAGCTCCTTCTCCACAGGACACTCCTCAACAGGTACGTTCACCCTCATTACTTGATGTTTACTTTTTCAGCCTCTGTAAGTTGGGTTTTATCACTAAATAAAGCAAATGAGCTCATTGTGGGGCTAATGCATTGTCAATCAGGTCTACTAACAGTTAAGGCTAATGCCTCAATGAGGCAAAAGATAAAGGGACTTTGTAGATGGATGTGGACCTGTCTGGATATTTTCCTTTGGCCCAAAAATCAGTGTCATCTGGCACATTTACGATGTCCCCACAGTGCACTTTTGATGTTAGTGTTAAATAGAATGCAGAGATGCTTTGTCCCAAGGAAGGATGAAAACATGGTGTGTGAAAATGTCCCCATTAAGCTTGTTGTGTTGACGATGTGTGACAGCAAACACAGGTTGACTGAAATATTACAGTACAATTTGGAGATTTCTTCTCCCCTGACGTCTGGTGTTTTGACATGTATTAAATTTTAGAGATCCTTAAGAACATGTATTTATCTGCTTGAATATTATGCAGTGTTGACATTACATTGACCTAAAGGTTTTCATATTGTCATAGTTTTTTTTCCCTTACAAATCATTGCAGATGACATTGTGTGCCATTGATACTCATCCTGCAAAGAGCTCCCATCCTGCTGTCATGTCTGAGAAACGGATGGAAGAAGCTCCTTCTCCACAGGACACTCCTCAACAGGTACGTTCACCCTCATCACTTGATGTTTACTTTTTCAGCCTCTGTAAGTTGGGTTTTATCACTAAATAAAGCAAATGAGCTCATTGTGGGGCTAATGCATTGTCAATCAGGTCTACTAACAGTTAAGGCTAATGCCTCAATGAGGCAAAAGATAAAGGGACTTTGTAGATGGATGTGGACCTGTCTGGATATTTTCCTTTGGCCCAAAAATCAGTGTAATCTGGCACATTTACGATGTCCCCACAGTGCACTTTTGATGTTACTGCTAGTGTTAAATAGAATGCAGAGATGCTTTGTCCCCATGAAGGATGAAAACATGGTGTGTGAAAATGTCCCCATTAAGCTTGTGTTGACGATGTGTGACAGCAAACACAGGTTGACTGAAATATTACAGTACAATTTGGAGATTTCTTCTCCCCTGACGTCTGGTGTTTTGACATGTATTAAATTTTAGAGATCCTTAAGAACATGTATTTATCTGCTTGAATATTATGCAGTGTTGACATTACATTGACCTAAAGGTTTTCATATTGTCATAGTTTTGTTTCCTTACAAATCATTGCAGATGACATTGTGTGCCATTGATACTCATCCTGCAAAGAGCTCCCATCCTGCTGTCATGTCTGAGAAACGGATGGAAGAAGCTCCTTCTCCACAGGACACTCCTCAACAGGTACGTTCACCCTCATCACTTGATGTTTACTTTTTCAGCCTCTGTAAGTTGGGTTTTAGCACTAAATAAAGCAAATGAGCTCATTGTGGGGCTAATGCATTGTCAATCAGGTCTACTAACAGTTAAGGCTAATGCCTCAATGAGGCAAAAGATAAAGGGACTTTGTAGATGGATGTGGACCTGTCTGGATATTTTCCTTTGGCCCAAAAATCAGTGTCATCTGGCACATTTACGATGTCCCCACAGTGCACTTTTGATGTTAGTGTTAAATAGAATGCAGAGATGCTTTGTCCCAAGGATGGATGAAAACATGGTGTGTGAAAATGTCCCCATTAAGCTTGTTGTGTTGACGATGTGTGACAGCAAACACAGGTTGACTGAAATATTACAGTACAATTTGGAGATTTCTTCTCCCCTGACGTCTGGTGTTTTGACATGTATTAAATTTTAGAGATCCTTAAGAACATGTATTTATCTGCTTGAATATTATGCAGTGTTGACATTACATTGACCTAAAGGTTTTCATATTGTCATAGTTTTTTTTCCTTACAAATCAGTGCAGATGACATTGTGTGCCATTGATACTCATCCTGCAAAGAGCTCCCATCCTGCTGTCATGTCTGAGAAACGGATGGAAGAAGCTCCTTCTCCACAGGACACTCCTCAACAGGTACGTTCACCCTCATTACTTGATGTTTACTTTTTCAGCCTCTGTAAGTTGGGTTTTATCACTAAATAAAGCAAATGAGCTCATTGTGGGGCTAATGCATTGTCAATCAGGTCTACTAACAGTTAAGGCTAATGCCTCAATGAGGCAAAAGATAAAGGGACTTTGTAGATGGATGTGGACCTGTCTGGATATTTTCCTTTGGCCCAAAAATCAGTGTAATCTGGCACATTTACGATGTCCCCACAGTGCACTTTTGATGTTACTGCTAGTGTTAAATAGAATGCAGAGATGCTTTGTCCCCATGAAGGATGAAAACATGGTGTGTGAAAATGTCCCCATTAAGCTTGTTGTGTTGACGATGTGTGACAGCAAACACAGGTTGACTGAAATATTACAGTACAATTTGGAGATTTCTTCTCCCCTGACGTCTGGTGTTTTGACATGTATTAAATGTTAGAGATCCTTAAGAACATGTATTTATCTGCTTGAATATTATGCAGTGTTGACATTACATTGACCTAAAGGTTTTCATATTGTCATAGTTTTGTTTCCTTACAAATCATTGCAGATGACATTGTGTGCCATTGATACTCATCCTGCAAAGAGCTCCCATCCTGCTGTCATGTCTGAGAAACGGATGGAAGAAGCTCCTTCTCCACAGGACACTCCTCAACAGGTACGTTCACCCTCATCACTTGATGTTTACTTTTTCAGCCTCTGTAAGTTGGGTTTTAGCACTAAATAAAGCAAATGAGCTCATTGTGGGGCTAATGCATTGTCAATCAGGTCTACTAACAGTTAAGGCTAATGCCTCAATGAGGCAAAAGATAAAGGGACTTTGTAGATGGATGTGGACCTGTCTGGATATTTTCCTTTGGCCCAAAAATCAGTGTCATCTGGCACATTTACGATGTCCCCACAGTGCACTTTTGATGTTAGTGTTAAATAGAATGCAGAGATGCTTTGTCCCCATGAAGGATGAAAACATGGTGTGTGAAAATGTCCCCATTAAGCTTGTTGTGTTGACGATGTGTGACAGCAAACACAGGTTGACTGAAATATTACAGTACAATTTGGAGATTTCTTCTCCCCTGACGTCTGGTGTTTTGACATGTATTAAATGTTAGAGATCCTTAAGAACATGTATTTATCTGCTTGAATATTATGCAGTGTTGACATTACATTGACCTAAAGGTTTTCATATTGTCATAGTTTTGTTTCCTTACAAATCATTGCAGATGACATTGTGTGCCATTGATACTCATCCTGCAAAGAGCTCCCATCCTGCTGTCATGTCTGAGAAACGGATGGAAGAAGCTCCTTCTCCACAGGACACTCCTGGACAGGTACGTTCACCCTCATTACTTGATGTTTACTTTTTCAGCCTCTGTAAGTTGGGTTTTAGCACTAAATAAAGCAAATGAGCTCATTGTGGGGCTAATGCATTGTCAATCAGGTCTACTAACAGTTAAGGCTAATGCCTCAATGAGGCAAAAGATAAAGGAACTTTGTGGATGGATGTGGACCTGTCTGGATATTTTCCTTTGGCCCAAAAATCAGTGTCATCTGGCACATTTACGATGTCCCCACAGTGCACTTTTGATGTTACTGCTAGTGTTAAATAGAATGCAGAGATGCTTTGTCCCCATGAAGGATGAAAACATGGTGTGTGAAAATGTCCCCATTAAGCTTGTTGTGTTGACGATGTGTGACAGCAAACACAGGTTGACTGAAATATTACAGTACAATTTGGAGATTTGTTCTCCGCTGACGTCTGGTGTTTTGACTAAAGGTCTTCATATTGTCATTGTTTATTTCCTTGAAATTTCCTTTTAGTTTTCAATCAATATACTTTGTACAATACAGGTCAAATTTGGCTCCATCCATCTATCTCTTTTGTTGAATTTCTTTAGAATGACTTAAGCTGTTTGTGTTTACAGACTCGACATGACTGCTGTAATGAAAGTGAAATTATTTTACCGAGACTAAGGAGGACAAAAAGCATTATAGTAAGTTCTCAATTGGGTGCCCCAATCAACATTGTAGCAATGTTAATACTTTAATAAAGTACATGATTTTGTTTAGTTTAAAGAAAATTACTAAATGACCTTATTTAATTTTTGTCTTTTAAAAAAAAATCTCTTAGATGAAAGACACATGTCTAGAAGACACAGAACTCTATGACAGCACATCAGTCAGTGAAGATGAGTATGTTCCAGATTCCTGCACGGACTCTGAGGACAGTGATGCTAGCATTGGTGTCACCCCAAGAACACGCCTGCATCTTTCTTCTCGAAACTCTGGCTCATATATGCCCAATGAATGTGACACCACAACACCTGAACTGGACACCAGCTTCGTTGTATCTGAACTCTCTGTAGAGGAAGAACCCTGCTCTGACCTCACTGTAGACGAACAACCCTGCTCAAGTCACAACACCAATGACAGCATAGTAGTTAGTGCTCACCAAAATAAAAATGGCAAGAGAATCTATGACAAGAGACAGTATTGCTTATATTGCAGAAAACCATATGCCAAAATTGGAAGACATCTGGAACATGCACACCAAAATAAGGTGGATGTGGCAAGAGCTTTCAGCTTTCCAAAAAGGTCAAAAGAGAGGAACAAACTACTAGAATATATCCGGAACAAAGGCAACTATGCCCATAATGTCACTGTAATGGAGTCGGGAAAGGGAGAACTTGTCTCACGTAAACGGCCATCAAAAGAAGCACAAGGAAGAGATTTCATGCACTGTGCATATTGTCAAGGACTTTTCACACGAAATGTTCTATGGAGACATATGCGAGTTTGTAGACTCAAGCCTGGACCAGTCAACACAAAACCTGGAAAGAACCGTGTTCAGGCTCTATGTACATACACTGGGCCTGTGCCTTCACATATCAGCAGGCAGCTGTGGGCACTTATCAGTTCCATGAATCTGGATCCTGTCACTGAAATAATTAAGAATGATCATGTCATTATTGAATATGGACAGCACTTGCTCAATAAATGTGGAATTACATTAAAAAGTCAACAGTGCATCCGTGAAAAAATGCGTCAACTTGGACGACTGCTGGACAATGCCAGGAAACATACCCCATTAAAAAAGATGGAGGATTTCATTAATCCTGCAAATTATATGGACGTGGTCAAAGCTGTCAAAAGTACTTGCGGCTATGAGAGCGAGACCAACACATTTGCCATTCCATCACTGGCAACAAAACTTGGAAATGCTTTGGTAAAAGTTAGCAAGCTCTTGAAAGCTCAAGGACTAATTGCCAACAACCAAGAGCTTGTAAAGCATGCATCTGAGTTCCAAGATGTGCACAATGAGAAGTGGAACGCATTGATTTCTGCAACAGCACTAAGGAATATTGTTGAAGCAAAGTGGAATGCACCTACTCTAATGCCCTTTACTGAGGATGTGCAAAGAATGCACCAGTTTCTTTGTGAAATGCAAAAAGAATACACAATCACACTGTCTGAAAGTCCCTCTACAAAGGCCTGGATAGACCTTGCAAAGGTGTGTTTAGCACAGACTATCCTCTTCAACAGACGCAGAGAAGGAGAGGTGTCAAGCATGCCTCTGTCTGCTTTTTTGTCAAGGGACACATCTGATCATCATGAGGATTTGGACAGGGCATTGTCGGAAGTCGAAAAAAAGCTCTGCAGACATTTCTCCAGAATTGTCACGAGAGGAAAGCGAGGCAGAGCAGTTCCAATTCTCCTGACCCCGAAAATGCTCCATGCTTTGGAACTCCTTGTTCAGCAAAGAGAGGCCTGCGGGGTTCTTAAAGACAATATTTATATGTTTGCCAGACCTGCAGCTCTATCACATCTCCGTGGCTCCGACTGCATCCGTGGCTTTGCCAAGGAATGTGGTGCCAAGTGTCCAAACGCATTGTCATCAACCAAACTGCGAAAACATGCAGCAACTCTGTCCACAGTGCTGAACATGACTGACACAGACATGGATCAATTAGCCAACTTTCTTGGTCACGACATCAGGATTCACCGCGAGTTCTATAGACTACCTGACAAGACCCTGCAGCTCGCGAAGATCAGTAAAGTTTTACTGGCTCTTGAGAGCGGGAGATTGGCAGAGTTCCATGGAAAGAACCTAGACGAAATCACAATAGATCCAAACGGTATATTTTATTTTCACTATTTAATGTATCGTCTTTTCTTTTTGTCTGACCGTATGTATAAGCTTGTCATGTCTCCTGCAGAAAACATTATGGGTAGTGATGAGGAAGAGGGATGCAGACAGGATGGAGATCGTTCATTTGCTGTTGATGGTAGGTTTCAGTAATTTCATGTAAAAAAATATATATATAATGTATTAATAATATGGTTGTTTTTAGGGCTGAAACAACTAATCGATTAATCGACGACTAATCGATTATTGAAATAGTCGACAACTATTTTAGTAATCGATTAATTGTTTTTTTGGTTCACATGGACTCAAACAGAGCAAAAATGTCATGAAAATGTAGTATTTTTGATTAAAACCGACTTTGTTTTTATAATTTCATGAATATCTGTCTGTCTCATCCAATCAGATAGCAGAATTAGCACAAAGAGCCTGTTACAAACATTTACTTGTAATCGTAAAAATAATCGATTACAAAATAATTGTTAGTTGCAGCTCTAGTTGTTTTTAAGGTACATTTCATACACTGGTACTAAAGTTAAGAGTGTAAAGCATCCTCAATGTAATATTTCAATGTAGTAGTTCTTTCATTCTGTTTAAAGCCTTCAGCAGCATTAACTTCCCATGTGTTGCACCATGATTAAGGCTACCAGTATATGCAACATCTAACCAGCTGCTGAGCAGCCAGGTTGTTGGATTTATTTAGCTTCATGCAAGAACATTTTCTTATTCTTATTCTAAATGTCTTACCATTTACTATGAAATGTGTTCTAATAAAATCGCAGCCTGGTAACTGTTAAAAAGGAACTAAGCAGGATTTTTCCTGTGGTTATGCTACATTTTTACCTTAATTGAAAAGCACCGGAGTAATTCTGATGGTTAACTACATAACTTGTTACGAGTGAGAATGGAGGTTCTCTGCCTTCCACCTGACATCTCGTACTTGAAAACCAACCTTGCAACATCCGCCGCCCTGGTGTCCCAGCTCTCATCTCTGCGCACCGCAACACAAACGCACACTGTAACCCATAATTCGCTGTTTGGCAGTTAAGACAACACAAATATACGTCAAAACATCGTACATTTTATAACGTTATCCACCGCTCCATGGATTGATTCTTCGCCAGCTTAGTTAAAAACAAATACACATAGCCGGGAGGAGGTTTAGCAAAACAGAGGAAAAGTGACCTGACTTGCATAGTTCCTCTTTGATCAGCATAAGCACTAAAATTACCACATGTTCCACGGATTTCAAATATATTGTGTATGTACTTCATAGAACCATCAGATGAGGAAACTGTTGCAGGTGCTGTGGGGAATGAAAACTCAACAGGCAAGCAACACAGACGCCCAACAGCAAAGCATGGCGCATCTTCTGGAGTCAATCCTGTGGCACATTCCTCTAAAGGTGATTTTTTAAAATTATTATTGCAGTGAAATCAGTTGATTTGGAGACGGGAGATAAATGAAAAAAGACTCTTAGCCACCATTCAACTGACTTGCTAATAAAAGAGATGAAAAGAGACGGTGCTCAGGCTTTGACCATCAATAAGCTGGGGGTGCTGATTGACACAAGTGAAACAAACTTTTGTCATGTAAATGTAGGATGCAACAATATGATGTGAAGTAGATATAACCTAAATCATTTACAAGATATAGAATATTAGTTACAAATGAAATATATTCTGTATACTTCATAGAACCATCAGCAGAGGAAACTGTTGCAGGTGCTGTGGGGAATGAAAACTCAACAGGCAAGCAACACAGACGCCCAACAGCAAAGCATGGAGCATCTTCTGGAGTCAGTCCTGTGGCACATTCCTCCAAAGGTGATTTTTTTTAATACATTTTTGAAATTATTATTATTGCAGTAAAATCAGTTGATTTGGAGACGGGAGATAAATGAAAAAAGACTCCTACAGTCTTTCACCCCTCAGTCTGGTGGCCCCAAGTACTGATGGACTGTAACTGTGTACATTTGTCAAAGTACTGTATTTCAGTACAAATAAAATTTTCATTTGCCTAACAAGAATCTATTTCATATGTGGGAGACCTTTGAGAATATGGAAAACATTGCCGTGCTTTCTTCCATCTCTGGTAGGCAAGGCAATTTTATTTGTGTAGCCCATTTTTCCAAACAGTTTGTCTCAAAGGGTTTTACATATAACAACATCCTCTGCCCTTAGACCCTCACATTGACTGTGGAAAAACTCCCTAGAAAACCCTTTTAACAGGGAAAAAGTTGAAGAAACCTCAGGGTTTCAGATGTAGGTTTATGTCAGCTGTAAACTTATGGACAGAGCTGAACACTGATCAAATCACTAAGGACAGATGCCTATATCAGCTCTGATCAGCCTCATAATTTCACTTGTACTATATGTAATGACGCAGGACTTGGAACTGTAGCTTCTCCTTTTTACTTTCACTAAAACCTGTAATTTTTGTGTCCTTACAGGTAAAGCTCCACAGAAAAAAACACCCTGGCAGGCAGCAGAGGTTAGGGCGGTAGAGAGGCAAATGATCCAGTTCATCCGATCTTGTACGGTACCAACGAAGAGAGACTGTGAGAAATGTTTAAGAGCTGAACCTGAAGCTCTCAGTAACAGAAACTGGCAGAACTTGAAATTTTACGTCTACAACAGGATTACAGCCTTAAAAAGGAAAATGCATGATAAATAGTATGGTAAATCCAAAGAAAACTGTTCAACCAAAGTTTTGTTTTTTCTTATTCTGAATAATATCCACCCAGTTCTAGCCTCGTGGGAGTTCTCCTTTATATTCCTCCTTTAGATTATGTGTGTATGAATCAGGTCTCCCATAGAAGCTATCAAAAGCTTATTGAGGGAGCCTGTGTACATACAAACAAACAAAATACTGAGCCTTCTGTTCTGTGCATGTGTACGTTTATACACAATGTTATTGTCATTGCAGAGATTTTTATTGTATGCAATGTAAACAATTTCTCTGACCTTGTCATTAAAAAAGTGTCATGCAGGTCAAACCAGTTTGATTTCTTGGTGGTCATGTGACATGTTGACTGAGTAGTAGCAAAGTCCTAATAGGCAAATCATGTAACTTGGCAGTTATTTCAGCCTAACGAGACCAGACACTATATAAATTTAAAAGGATCGAGCCAAAACTTAACTTCCAGTGATTATGGGACATATTCCTGTCCTGTCCTGTCCGGTAGTTGTGTCCCAATCTTCCCTGCTGTCTTTACCACCTTCTGGAGAGCCTGATCTTCTGCCTTTGCACAGCTATTAAACCACACTCTATCAGGGATTCTGCATGATTCTAGGTACTGCTATAGTAGATGTGAAACTTGGCATTATGTTTTGTGGTTTAACTCCATCTTTGTAATAAGGTTTCGTCTAATCCCAAGTGCAATATGTTAGAGAATTTACTACATTTGCCATTTAAATAAATAATCAAATTAAATAAAAGTATGTCCCCACTAGTAAAATATACGTCAGTGTGAAGTATGCAAATGGGGTCCCCTGTAAACAGGTTAACTCATTTTTCCAGAAGTCCCCATAAAGCGTGGGGAAACCAGTACATTGACTTTTCAAAGGTTTGAAGGTGTGTTTAGGCTCACTAACCAATGGCTACTTTACCTAATTTTTTTGACACTTGTAGAACCTCTAGAATAGGTGGTCCCCACAAGAGATGATTACAACATTGGTCCCCATGAATTATGGAAACAAGTATGTGGGTGTGTGTGTGGGTGTATGTTGGAGTCAAACACGCGTGGCTTAATCGATGTCTGGCCCACTAAGGTGTGACCCCGTTTGGAAATCTGGGGTAACTCCACTCATCCCACATTCACAACACTAGATACTGCATGTGTTTTAGAGTCAGTGATCTTTAAAGACATACAATTGTGTAAACATTTGTATGTTTACATACTTGCATTTGAACATTCATTTTATGTTTAAAGTGATAGTCTGTAACTCTAAATGAATTGCAAATTTCAGGAAATGTGTTAAATTGACCTCCTGGCCTTAAATGTTGATATAAAATAAGTCTCAGTTATTAATTCTAATATTGCGGGCAAGTCCCGCCTTCCCTTCTCTTAGTTATAGCTCAGAATCCACGGTGCCGTCGAGGTTAACCAATCGAGTCATGCCAAGGGCTGTCAATCATCGGGCTGATGCTCGCAGCTGCGCGCATGCTCAGTGGTTTGTTTTCGCGGAGCCTCCGAATCAAGCCTCTATTAGGCTCTGGAACTTCATGAAAACTGAACAAAGAATTCTGAACATCCGCGCTGAGGTACTAATGTATATACTGAACCTATATCCATAATCAGATCCTCTATAATGTGCAATTCATGATAATAGCACTTCCGGGTTTACCGCGATCGCTTTTTTTGTGCATAAAAACATTATTTTTTTCATTAAAACTTTAACAAATAATTCTGAAAACCTATGTGCATGTGTATTAATAATGTGTTCTCTGATTAACATTTAAAAGTGTTACGGAAACGTAGGTGTAGACCAATCAGAAAGGTTTTTTTCAAATCAAGTACCTCTCTATCTCGCTTTCTGACAAACTCCAGACAATCACTTTAAGCTTCTCATTATAGATTCAATGTATTTACCAATTGTATTTTGATTCATAAACCCCCAAGAGTGCAGTACAGACAAAAACACATTCAAGTGTATATAAAAAATCAATTGTCAGCATGGAAGAACTCAAAGTACAATAACAGTGTACGATCAACCAAGAGTCTGAACCACAAACTGGACTGGACTCAGGTCTTTTGGAGTGCAGGGGCCAGTCCTGAAGACCTTCTATGACTCTGTGATGGCATCAGCCTCTTGTACGGTGTGGTCTGCTGGAACAGCAGCATCAGAGAGAGGGACAGGAAGAAGCTGGACAAGGTCATCAGGAAGTCCAGCTCAGTCCTGGGCTGTTCCCTGGACACAGTGCAGCAGGCGGGGGACAGGAGGGTCCTGGACAAACTAACATCTATGCTGGACCATGACTGTCGCCCCCTGCAGGACACTCTCTCTGCTCTGGAGAGCAGCTTCAGTAACAGACTAATTCACCCTCAATGTGTAAAGGAGAGATCTTTCCTTCCTGCTGCTGTCAGACTGTACAACAAACTACTAACAAACACGACCTGATCTCACATGTCATGCATCGGTGCAAGATCTGGAACTACTGTCAGAATGTGGAATATTGACACGTGTCACTGTCACTTTACTTTGACCCATCTGTGAATGTGTCACTGCTGTGTCCCAGAGCCTCATGCTGCTAATGTACAGATGTAAACATACTGCTGCTAATGTACAGATGTAAACATACTGCTGCTAATGTACAGATGTAAACATACTGCTGCTAATGTACAGATGTAAACATACTGCTGCTAATGTACAGATGTAAACATACTGCTGCTAATGTACAGATGTAAACATACTGCTGCTAATGTACAGATGTAAACATACTGCTGCTAATGTACAGATGTAAACATACTGCTGCTAACCCATTCACAGATGGGTCAAAGTAAAGTTCCAATCAGGTTTTAAAGCACAACACAGCACAGAGACAGCCCTCCTTAGAGTTTTAAATTACCTTCTTTTAACCACAGACAGCGGAGGGTGCTCTATTTTAATTCTTTTAGACCTAAGCGCAGCCTTCGACACGATCGACCAAAGGATTTTATTGGATCGCCTCAAAACGTGGGTTGGCATCAGAGATACTGCACTTGGTTGGTTTCATTCTTATCTTTTAGACAGAACCTTTGCGGTCACCATGGGTGATTTTACCTCCTCAACAGCCCCCATTACCTGTGGTGTGCCGCAAGGTTCTATTTTAGGTCCCATTTTATTTTCTATTTATATGCTCCCCCTAGGACACGTTATGGCCCGTCATAACGTGTCCTTCCACTGCTATGCGGACAACACACAGATCTACCTCCCGCTGAGACCAAACGACCCTGGAAGTCTGGCTGCTGTGATCGTTTTAATGATGTGAACCGTTGGATGGCCCACAACTTCCTTCAACTCAACACCTCCAAATCTGAAGTCCTCCTCATCAACCCGCCTCCATCAATATCCCACATCCAAACCCACCTCGGCCCCCTGTCTTCAAACATCACTCCCTCCGCCCGTAACCTCAGTGTCATTTTTGATTCTCACCTCACCTTCCACTCCCACATCAAAAAAACCACCCAAACCTGCTTCTATCACCTCCACACCATCTCAAAGATGAAAAACATCCTCACTCCTCCCGATCTCCATAAAGTAGTTAACGCCCTAATCTTCTCCCGCCTCGATTACTGCAATTCCCTCCTCTCCGGTCTCGACGCTAAATCCCTCTCCCGCCTCCAACTTGTTCAGAACGCAGCAGCCAGACTTCTCACTGGTTTTAACAGAAGGGAGCACATCACCCCTGTTTTAGCGCCCCTCCACTGGCTCCCTGTGCGTTTTAGAATTGATTTTAAAACTTTACTGATTACTTTTAAAGCTCGTTTAGGTCTGGCACCAAGCTATATTTATGAACTTTTAACCCCCTACGAGCCCCTCCGCAGCCTTAGATCCTCGGGCAGGTCCCGAGGATCCGTCGAGGTCCGTCGAGGCTCCGGGCGAAAGGTGACGAGCCTTCTCTGTCCGGGCTCCTTGGCTCTGGAACGACCTGCCCGAGGAGATAAGGCTAGCACCATCAGTATCCTCTTTTAAATCTCTTCTTAAAACCCACTTTTATAAAACAGCTTTTAACTGCTAGTTTTAAACTTCTCATGCTGTATTTTAATGTCTGCTTTGTCTTTGTTGTGTCTCTTTCGTGTTTTGCTCTGTTTGCTTTGTGTTCTGTATCTAATTATTCTGACCTTGTATTATGACTGTTTTTATTGTTTATCATGCTGACTGTGCAGCGCTTTGTAAACATTGTTTTTAAAAGTGCTATACAAATAAAGATTATTATTATTATTATTATAATGTACAGATGTAAGCATACTGCTGCTAACATGTACAGATGTAAACATACAGCTGCTAACATGTACAGACGTAAACAGACAACTATTACTTGCACTAGGACACACAGTACGTGCTTCTCATTGTGACAAAGGTAGAGATTTTATACTTTTTTCTTTTGATGCTAGAGTTAGAGATTTTCATTTATTTTATTTAGTAAAGAGGGATTGTTCATTAATATTGTGCTTTATGCTTCTCATTCCTCATATTCTGTAACTGGTGATGCAACACTAAAATTTACTGTGGGACGAATAAAGGATCTGTTCATCTTAATCTTAATCTTAAAGTGTTCAATCTGAGTGAGGCTTGTTGAAAGAAGCCTGCATCTTTAAAGAACAGTATCTTTCTCCAGAGGGAAGAATCTGGAACGTTCTCTTTCGAGTCTCCTTGTTTGGAGTTTTCTTTTCCTCACAAATACGAGTTGATTGATTGACAGCTAGAGCACACAACACAACGCTAATTACCCATTTTCCCATATCACAAAAGTCATAAATACAAATACGTAAACATACAAATCTACATGAAAACATACAAAAGTATGATTTAGAAATATGATTAAAAACATCACAAAAGAGACCACAAAAATATCAAAAAAATCACAAAAAACAGACTTAAAAGTGATAAGCGATACAAGTTCAGCAGTATGTTTGAGTTATTGGTAAATTCTCGCTGACGAGCTTTCTTAACAATGTGATTTTTGTACTATTTTTAATCATTAATAATATCCTTTTTGTTATGTTTCTACGACTGCTCTAGAGCCCCTTACTCCTGCGGGCAGTCGGAGCTGAGGCAGAAAGCTTCCTGATTGTATGAAGGATCAATAATCAATACATGCAGCTGACGGCGGACATTTTCTCCTGATGTGAGGAGACAAAACGCTGAGCCGATGACGTCGCGGCTCAGCTCGGTCACCATGGTTACCGTACCTCCTGTGAGGAAAAACAGAATAGACAAAACCTGCAGCCGAGCCAGTGTTTCCAGTGTTTTTGTCTTTGTGTCTCACTCTCAGTCTCAAATGATCCCTTTCTCATTTGTGCACAGGGAGGAGGCAGAGAATGGTCAAGAATGATGACAAATACATATGATTAAGAGTCAAATTCCAATGATCTTAAACACTACATCCTGTTTAAACAGTGCATAAACTGAGTGCTCTTATTTTCCCCACCAAGGGACGAGTAAAGGGTTCTCCTTTATCTTAAGTGCTACAATAGAATCAAGCTTACACAACAAGGGAAGCCACAGACACAGAAACCAAAGTATGAAACTGCAAAATAATAGAACAGACATGAAGAATGAAGCGGCTTAAATAAAGATACACTAAGTAAAGAAGTAAGTAATCTTTGCCTTTCACACACCAGAACAAAGTGCTTTAGAATTGGTGTGGGAATTTGTCCCCGTACAGGAGGTGCATGCCAGTACATAGTGGTAGGGGAAACCGGAGCACCCGGAGGAAACCTCAGACTGGTCACCATGTTGTGCTTGTTTGGGGAAGGTAGGCTCAGATGCACAGGGAAAGAACATGCAAACTCTGGTCTGGCCACCTCCCTGCTGCATCTGACAGAGAAGCTCAACATTGGACTTTAAGAGCTGGTTTTTGTTTCATCAAAATACATATTTTCACATATCGAACTACAGTATCAGTAATAAGAACACAAGAAAAAAAGGTCATGACTCACACCTCAGCATGAAAGTGTTGGTGTGGTTTATGTTTTAAATAAAGTTATAGTTTCAAAATAATAAATCTGCAGTGTGTACAAGAACATTGCAAATGTATACTGACATTTACAGAGGGTAGAGCAGAAATGTTGAACTTCTATTCAATTACATTTATTTGTATAGCTCTTTTGTACTGCGGTCATCTCTGAGGACTTTCCAAAGTTGTTGATTTACCAACAGTGATCAGAGAATCAAACAGTTTGAACACAGGAAATGCAAAAATAACAAACATGTTGAATCCATTGGTCCATAAGGAACAGGACGACCACCAACGACAAATTCTGGATTAGTCCTAACATTTGGCACGTTTCACGACATTTTCATTATTTGAATTAATACAAAATATGATGATTATGTATTAAGTTTTTCAGTCCATCCATTTTCTTCTGCTTTGTCCGTTGCTGCGTTGCGAGGGCAGCAGTGTAAGCAGCGACGCTCAGACAGGCTCTTCTTCATGTGGACTTCTATTTCTGGCCCAGTTTATTATAGGAATGGTCTGTGAGTTGTGTAGCATAGTATAAAGTACTGAAATAAGCAACACTGCACCGTCAAGTTTGAAAAAGGTGTTGGATGAAGCAGAAAAAGTTCCAATCTCACACACACACACACACACACACACACACACACACACACACACACACACACACACACACACACACACACACACACACACACACACACACACATGCACACACATAACAAAAATGTATATATACAGGTAAAAACAGTCATGATGTCACATGTCCTCAGGTAGTGCCTGAGGGTCTGCACTGTGCTGCATGTGTGTGTGCTTCCAGACAGAGCAGCAGTGAGGAGGAGCTGCATCAGGAGCAGCAGTGAGGAGGAGCTGCATCAGGAGCAGCAGTGAGGAGGAGCTGCATTAGGAGCAGCAGTGAGGAGGAGCTGCATTAGGAGCAGCAGTGAGGAGGAGCTGCATCAGGAGCAGCAGTGAGGAGGAGCTGCATCAGTGAGGTCAGAGCTCTGTTATTGGGACATGTGCAGTAAACAAGCTGGTATTAAACTATTGTGGCTCTGTATTAAAGTAAGCAGCTTACAGCCCCCGTCTCAGCTGCTGCTTCTTTGTTCTCAAAAGACACGTTTACTCAACACCCAAAACCGTTTCCTTTTATTCATTCATCTCTCATCAATACTTGTGTGAATGCAGAGATTGCCATGATACTAAAATATTACTATACTGTAACAGAAATGAAAGAAAAACTGTATTCAAACGCACAGTAATTCAAACTGATGTATTTTTGCTGTTACGATATATACAATATGCGCTTGTATCTGGCAACCCTTTGATGTTTCTACAGATATTAGACTAATACTGTAGCTCAGAATACTGCGTTTATTTTCCATTGTTAAAATCATGCATTCAAAATTCAAAATGTTAGAAATCGCAAATGTAGGTCACTCAAATTGGCGTATTACAAACGATAAATGCCATTTTCCCACAGCTCTCCTCCATTTTGTGCCGCTGCCTGTTGTTTGCTTCCACGTTGAGAGGGGAGGGGGGAGGGGAGGTGGGGAAGGGGTGATGTGGGGAGGAGGAGGTTGCCATGGAAACTGAGTCTGTCACTTGCCGACATCATGGGTTGCAGCATCAGCGGCGCATGAATATTTGAGCTTCATGGACCGTGGTCTGGGGGTCCGACCCGAGAGAGAGAGAGAGAGACCTACACTGAGACCACTCTGTACAAGATGCAGAAGAGTGAGATGAAAAGCACAGGGCGTGGCCGTATTGTTTTTGTATATGTGTGGAAAGTGCATATATGTGGGTTAGGAGTGAAGGGGGAATGGATGGCGGGACAGGAATAGTGGAGCTGGGGAGGGGGCGGGTGAAAGGATTTTTGCAAGGAAAGACGACGTGTGCGAACTGAAATGCAAAATAGATGTGGGAAAGGAGTGGAAGAAGCCATGAGAGCGAGAAAACTGGGGCACTGGAGCTCGTCTTAGCCCCTCTACTCCCCCTCCCCTTTTCTCTCTCTGAACATCCTGCAGCATTTTATAATTAATCAACGAGTAGAGTTTTATGATCTGCCTCCTGGTGTCACAGCTAGGATCATTCATGCTGATTAGCCTCACTAAACATGAGTTGGAAAAACACTGAACAGAAATCTTTGACTGGAGGTAGCTGCGATAATCATTTCATCGGCTACAGACGTTGGCGCTGGAAAGAGCTCAGAACTGTTCTACATCCATTGGAGAAAAAAAACAAACAAGTGGATCTCGATAGAACAGTGTTGTGAGCCCCATCAACATACTCTGAGGCAGACCCAAAACAATAAATGTCTTTTCAACAAAATGTTTTATGAGCATTGAATACAACTGAAGACAAAGCTCTCGATTTACCGGTCAATCTTCGTTCCCTCCCTCACCTATGGTCATGAGCTGTGGGTAATGACCGAAAGAACAAGATCGCGGATACAAGTGGTCGAAATGAGCTTCCTCCGCAGAGTGGCTGGGCGCTCCCTTAGAGATCAGAGCTCAGTCACACGGGAGGAGCTCGGAGTAGAGCCGCTGCTTCTCCACGTCGAGAGGAACCAGTTGAGGTGGCTCGGGCATCTGTTCCGGATGCCTCCTGGACAGGTGTTCCGGGCACGTCCTACCGGGAGGAGGCCCCGGGGAAGACCCAGGACACGCTGGAGGTACTATGTCTCCCAACTGGCCTGGGAACGCCTTGGGGTCCCCCCGGACGAGCTGGAGGAAGTGTGTGTGTCTGGGCGTCTCTGCTTAGACTGCTGCCCCCGCGACCCGGCAACGGATGAAGCGGAAGAAAATGGATGGATGGATGAATACAACTGGTCGACAGGGGCTCAATTGGTAGAGCATTGGCCTTAGAGCCTGAAGGTCGAGGGGTTCGAGCCCACCACAAGACCTACTTCACGACTCCCACTGACGTCTGCTGTCGTTGTGTCCTTGGGCAAGACACTTAACCCCACTTTGCCTGAAGCCCCCGCTGAATAATCAAGGCTCATGTGGACAGACTCTGTTTCCAGTCTGTATTGCAGTAAAATAATTTCAATCTGCCCATTGCAAAATTTAACATTTTATTTTGTTTCGGGAATTTGTATCTTCTTTTCATTGGATATTGGGATTTATTACAATAAGGATTTCAGTATAAAAACTTCTAATCTCTGAATATTACTTTCTCAAATGAAGGGCAGTGATATTTAAGAAATTGATCCTTTTTTTCTAGATGACTTTTTTCAATGTAGTCTGTAGTTGCTCAGAAAAGGTTAATGACTCGACTAACATGATCCTACGACCCACTTTTTGGTCCCAACCCCTCATTTGAGAAGCACAGAGGAGTTGTCGGTCCTGTCACAGCTAAGCTTGTCAGCTAATTCACAATAAAGATAATTTATTTATATTGAGATTTGATCAGCAACACATGAACAGTTCATTTGCAAAAACAGATAACTGTCATCAGAAAAAAACATTTGAAAGGCTCTTTTTGTGAATGAACTCTTCTCTTGGACTCGGAGAACACACACACCCCACATGACCTCCACCTCGTTAAGGTGTGACGTATAACTCACATTATATATACTTAAATATCTACATATCTATATCTTAATCTATCGATATGCTGTACTTATTGCTCTCATTTTGAAGCATTTACTGCGACTTACCTTTGTATATTTTGTGTGCTTCTAACCTCATCAGTCCCACCTGGAGTTGTTTTTAGATCCATCCTTGCAAACATCAGGAACTTCTGGCACAAACATGTAACTCCGCCCCTTCTGTCTGAAAGCTCGTGTCTCAGTCCTGTAATAGTATGACATCATCGTACCACTCTGACATCAGTATTGCCCATAATATACAGTTTTCACAATTTATCAGGTAAAATCAGGTTCATTACAATCACATGTCTGTGTTTGCAGCTGGTCATTTTCAAACTTGGAAGAAAAAAAACAATACTTCGCCATGGTCGTGTCAAAGAAATAGGGCAGGTTTACTTTACGACATTGTTTTGATCCAATAGTTTGCGAAAAAATGATTCAAACTTGGACTGGACTGACTGATAGAGATTCGGGGTGTAGTATTGCGTAAGTAGCTGCTGTGTTGCCGGGGGCTGTCCCTCTGCCATATCCTTTCCCCTGCTGAACTTTGGCCCGTGCTTCGGTGAGTTCCTGCCTGTAATGTCTTAAACACGTGTCCCGCAGGCCTTCACCATCAGACTTTTAGCCGCAGCTGCCTTTTCCCTCACACTCAGATCTTCCCACTGGTCCCCTGTTTGTTAATAAAGCTTGAGAGGCCTGTATCACTCCCTTGAAATGTCACAAATACGCGGCAGTCTCATATTCGCATTCCTGTGCGTTCACCAGGGATTTTCCGTTTCTGTATTTTTGACAAATTTGCAAGTCAAGCCACATTAGTTTTCTCCTAACCACAGGAATTTCCCCAGCAACTTCCCAAAATCAATGATCAAGCCTCAAGAAGACCATTATGTCAGTGGTCAATAAAAATGCATTAAATAAAATCAAAGTAACGTCACAGTTGTAATCATCAAACCGACGGTTTTCTCTCCAGTTTTTAGCTTTGATTGATTTGTTATTGTCTTTAGTTTCCTATTGGGACAACTCTTTGTGGTTTTTAAAGCAAATTAAAAAAACTAGCCAAAGATTATGTTTTTGTGTGATTCTAACTGCTTTAAGAGGCACACATTCAGGTTTAAGTCTAATTGTTAGTGAAAATATATCGGTAAACAATACTTGGGCTGAGAGCTGAGGGTGGGCCTCTCTTCTTCACTTTTCAGAAACATTTAATAATCATCCCTGTTCATTCATGATGAGTTCATCACATAGACTGTAAAAAATAATGGACGTAGTCACGCCTAACTAATGGGCCAAAAATACTGCTCCACTGGAGCTATCCAAAATTAAAAAAGAAAATTGTGAAAAAACGCATCTGCGCATCGGTCAGCCGGCGCAGCTCCATTCATTTGAACGAGAGACTTCAAAAATTCACAGCTAGAGTAGAGTGGACCAAAAAATTCACCCCCCTCAGCATTGACACACATGTGGAACGGAGCTTTGGGCCAAGAGCCAACTTTTGGACCATCCTGTAAAGACTTTTTCGAGAGGTCTGCCAATGCTATATGTTAGCATTGGCTAATTCTTAACCCGGGTCCACCCCCATCGGCCCGGGGTGGTATTGCAAGCATGTCAGCGCACGTCATTTTGGCCACTTTTGAGCCGGGACCCGCCCCCACTGGTTCATCACGAATCCCACACTCACCTCCTGTTCCTCTGAGTCTCACACACAGAGTCACATGAGTTCAGTTGCTGGTGATGTCATATTAAAACCATGATGATGATGAAACACAGGTTTTGTCATCATCATGTTTCATGATGCGTCCTCGTGACCAGAACGATTCTGACCTCAGTATTAAATCTGCAGCAACTCATCATCAATACGTCTTCATGTTTTGTCCCCTCAGCTAAAGTAGACATTTTTGCACATATGACACATTTTTATACTCAGTTCTGATCTTGTTTTTGTTTAAGGAAAAAGGCTATGAGGTCTCATGAAGAGGATGATGATGATGGTGATGATGATAAAACCTTTTCACTGTGAGTTGCCAACATCATGCTGAAGTCATGTGAACCTGTTTTGAAAGATAGTTTGTAATGTATGGATTTAAGCCCAGCTTGAACTCATTATTACTTCATGTTTTGATAATAGATGTTTTACTACTCCATATGTGTCTCACTGCACGACCTTGTCAATCGAGCTCATAGAGGGAATAAGACAGCCCTGCACTGTTGGTGCTGCACGTTGTGGTCTGTGTGGAAGACTTCGGTCTGACACTCTGAGCCTGAAATATCCTGGAGCAGCTGCACATGTCTGAGGCCACACACCTGTCGCCATGGCGCTGCAGACATGTGGCCCCTGCTCTGCTGGACCACAGGGGGAAGGTGGCCCACATGTGCGGGTGAGGCGTCATTATGCTTGTGTTTGTGTAATAGCACTGTCTACAGATGACATAACATGCAGACAAACAGCAGTTGTAAAAAGAAAAGCAAAAAGGCACTTAACTAGAATTTTTGATACTTGGACTTACTCCAATTTTGGTATTTCTTCCAGGACAATTTTAGTTTAGAATAGTCATTTATTTTTCCAAAGACAAAAAAAAAATACACTAAATACAAAATTTAGACTGTAAAAACACACATGCACACAAACACACACACACACACACACACACACGCACACACACACACTCACTCACCTACAGCTTGCCTGACTCTCGTCTGAGGCCATGGCAGGTCTTTAAGGCCTCCCATGGCAGGTCTTTAAGGCCTCCCATGGCAGGTCTTTAAGGCCTCAAATGGCAGGTCTGTAGGGCCTCAAATGGCAGGTCTGTAGGGCCTCCCATGGCAGGTCCTAGGTGACGCGTCAGGCAAAGCGCAGTCCAACGCCCACTATAGAAAGCACGTTAAGAAGTACTGTACATGACATCGCCCAGTATTGCACACTCTGGCCCAACCTGGAACCAGTCCTGGGGTTGGGGCTCGTATGCGAGCGTCGGGCCAGGCCTTTGCTCACGAGGCCCAACTGGGCTCAGCCTGAAACGACGATGTGGGCCAGTCCTCCTGTGGGCCACCCGAAGATGGACCCATGGGGGCTGGTGCGGAGAGGACCGGGTGGCAGCCAAAGACCTCGACGACCCGGTCCGCACATGGAAGGAAGCAGTTGAGGTGATTGAGGCATCTGTTCCGGATGCCTCCTGGACGCCTCCCTAGGGAGTTGTTCCGGGCATGTCCCACTGGGAGGGGACCCCAGGGAAGACCCAGCACATACAGGAGGGACTTTGTCTCTCAGTGGGCCTGGGAGCGCCCTGCGGTTCCACCAAATTAGCTGGAGGTGTGTGTAGATAAGGAAGTCTGGGCATCTCTGCTTAGACTACTGCCCCCACGACCCGGAAACGGAAAAAGCGGAAGAAGGTGGATGGATAGATGGCTGTTGTGGTCTAAAAGGTTAATACAGAAATGTTGAACCTATTCGTGGTCATGAACATTCACATACAAGGACCTCTGTAAACCGTGCAGATTAGAACTGTTCTCTGTCACATGTCGTCCTAAGTGCTCCCACTCCAGCAGCAGATCTCTGTGCGTTTACATTCGCACATTCTTCACTTCCAAATTGAGACCTCAACATGATTCCATGTCAGGACAAAAATGGGCTCAAACAGGGTCCTAATCAGGAGTGTGAATGCACCTCAGACTGCAGATAGTATAGGAGTGTGTAGACTTTAGCATTAGCTGCTCCAGAGTTACGGCCTGTGCAGAAACAGCAGGAGGGAGGTCGACTTATTGTGAAGGATTGAGGATCTCCAAACTCAAACTGAGGGAGCCCAACACTGCAGCAGATGGAAGAGCCTGATCCCCTCTGGACATACTCCACACACATAACTACTGTTAGAAGGAGGACTGAGGAAGTAACAATGTTTGGATGTAAATAGTGGAGTGTGTGTTTGTAACACGAGTACGTTTACAAAGCACTGGTGAAAACAAGATCCCTCGGCGAGTCCGATTTAATGCAATTGAGCAAAATGCATTTTAGCCCAGGAGCGAGGTGTGAAAATCCATTTGGAGTAACTGGATCAAACCATGTCTATTCCCGTTTTTTTCTGGCATGAAGCCACATATACTGGATACAACTGAGATACGACCAGCAGTTGCACTTAAAAGCACAGGAAAGCCATGCTTCTATTTGGACGCATATTAGCAACTCATTCATTTATGTCCTTGTAGCACATGTTTCATTGTTTGTCAACAGCGCTAAAGAAATTGAAATAAAACTTGTGCTCCTGCAGTTGAGTGTGTATGTATCAAATTAAACCAGATGTTTACAATTTCCAAAAGTCTGCTTACACAGTATATATTACAGCAATTTTGATAATGATAATAATAATAATAATAATAATAATAATAAAATATATGTCACTTTTTGGACACCCAAAGATGATTTACAAAATGACAGATTAATAAGACACAAAAATAGATAAATATTGATTCATACATCAATGTTTATTTGGGTCAGTTTTGAACAGGTGGTATAAGATAAATAAGATAAATAAAATAAATTAAAAAGTAAAATAAATAAAATAAATAAAATAAATAAAATAAATAAAATAAATAAAATAAATAAAATAAATAAATAAAATAAATAAAATAAATAAAATAAATAAATAAAATAAAATAAAATAAAAGCGCTGATGTAGGAGGTCTGTGAGATATGACTGAGGGTGATGAGGAGGACCTTATGCTGTATGCGGTATGGGACAGGGAGCCAGTCGAGATACTTGAGGATGGGGGTGATGTGGTCTCTGGAGCAGGGGTGGGTGAGTGGGTGGCAGAGTTATGAATATATTGTAGTTTTTGGATTTACCATTACTGTTCCAAAGTTTGAGTTCTGAGGAAAAGTTATGAGACAACTTTGAAAGCATTACAAAACTCCATCTGCTCAGTGGGGAGCATGTAGACGGGGCCTTAAAAGTGGTCCGACCGGTTTGGAAGCAAGGCCAAATATAGAGTCTGTTTATACTATAGGTACTCCTTATGCTTTGTCAACGTATGCAATGCAGTGTGGCATTAATACATAGAGATTTTCCTTGTGGGAGCTGCAGTTAGTTAAGTGGACTTAAATTCTGGGGCAAGTTTCAGAAATGCCTTTTTTGAATGAGCATTAGTTATAGTAGTATAGATATCATGGCTGTAAAAGTAACAGTATTGTCTGGTACTTTTCCTCCATTCGACGTTGACCCTAAGCTCCAGGACTCCTCTGTCTCTGTCTGTGGTGCATTCCTGCTTCTGTCTGCCTCCATCTCGTCCATGCAGCTGAGAAAACAGGAGACAGAGCTTGGCACACAGAGAGAAGAAGAGAGAGGGGCTTTTCAAGAGAAGAGATAGAGAGGGGCTCGCTCAAAGACAGCATTGTTTTGGTTTTTCACACTTTTTTAACACCATCTTCAATCAGCTATAGCCTTAGAAATCCGTCTAAGGCTATAGCTGTACATTCACACTGCTATGAGTGTGGCTTGCTGTCGTTTTTATGTGATTTTGGTGAGCCATGACTGAGACTGGGAAATCTCAAACTCAAAGTTACAATGTGTTCTCCACAATTATAAATCAGTTTCAATAAATTCAGCCATGTTTTTTTCTGCCTATAACAAGGACATTTTGCTCTCTGGCCTCGATCCACTTAGTGAGTCACACAGACTGTATTGGAGTGTGGTTGTGACTGAGTGCATTTTATTCTCCAGTAAAATCCATATGAAGCAGTGGTCTGTGCAGAACATGTGCAGGTCCAGAAACAGCTGTGGGACGGAGCAGAGGGGGGCAGGGTACGGGGAGCAGAGGATGTGAGATGTGAGAGCAGGATGAATACGTTTCCTGTCAAACAACTGGTGAGACGCAAAAACAGTCAAAAAGGCGGGAGTCTGCTTCCTCTGACATCACTTCCTGCTCCAGGAAAGAGGCTCCTCCACAGGGCTCCCACTCCGGGTCAGGACACACTTCTCTGCATCAGTGACTCCAGGTTTCAGAAACTCTGTGTTGGACCAGTGGTTCATTGTGTCACTCATTCTCTTTTGTGACTCAATATGAAGCATACGTCCTTTCCCATTTGAAACACAATGTCTGAGTCACGTGTGTGCGGTCCATGTGTCAGCGCAGGGACATGCCACTCGTTTGTCCTCTCAGTCCTGCTAATGCTGTTACCGCACACAGGGCCATTGTGGAGGGCCTCTGTCTGTGCTCAGGCTCATAGGACCCTGCCATACATTTGGGTTTGAAGTTTAGTGTCTCCGTTTTGTGTCTGTGCCGGTCTAATCAGTGGGAATGTGATTAATTAGAGAGGGGAAGGGGCTTAACTGAGGCCCTAAAAGAACAATCTGCCCATTCTGCTGGATGTCCTGCAGGGAATAGATGACACAGGGCACAGGAGAAGTCATTGTGAGTCACATCAGAACAGACACCAATGCTCTGGCTATTTTAACACATGATGGATGCAGCCTCTTCCTGTTGTGGACTTGTCTTACAACTTATTCATTGTGTGCAGTCAAATAAATGCCCTTTTAATAGTCCGCTTGTGCAGTGGAAACAGGACGTTTATATAAAGAGACACATCATGATTTAGTTTAGTTAGTTATTGTGTTTTAGTCCCTTTATTTATAATCTAATTATGTCAGTTGGCTCAATGCTACAGTATCGAGACAGGAAATATCTCTTCTGAAATACTTAAATTACTACAAAGTTTAATATCAGACAGTGAGAAAAGTCTTGTTACACAGTGTGTGTTAACTAGACATTATTTACCAGTGCTTTTTTAAAATTTAACAATGGCAACAGTCCAGAACATTGGATCATTTCTGTCCTGGTGTTGTATATATTTACTCTCGGTGCCACTATACCCAGTTCTCATATTTACAATAATAAAGTCAAATGCAATTTCCATGTTGTTTGATTGACTCTGACCATATCACTTTGGACCCACAACTTTGGACCCATCCCCCAAACATCTGCATCTCTTTTGTCGTGGTCAGTGACGTGTGCGTGGCTATTTATAGGACCTGTGTTATTGTGAAAAACCCTTATGACAAAGAGCCGGGGCTGCAGGCAATAGCAAGAAATAATACTCCTTTAATCATGTTTGAATGGTTTTCTACTTTATCAATGTAGATGGAACCGCCTTTTTGTAATACATTCATTGGACCTTCCACATTATCAACATTGTCAGCTTAGTAGTGGTAGTATAGAGTTCCAATTCCCTTCCTGTCATTGAACAAACAAAACATACGGTTGAACTGATTTAAGAATCTTTTTATTTGAAATGTCAGTGTTTTTAAGAGAAAATAAAACAGCAATATAAATATTAGCATAAAAATAAGAGTAACACAGGGTAAAGCATAAGGGTTAAGCATTTGATAAGAAAGATAATACAGCAGGATAGAGCAGTATTAACTGAGCAGCGGACGGACGCACACATATATATTTATAATTTGTTCATATGGACAGAAAGAGAATGAGAGGCATTCTTTCACAAATGCACGAGAGAAAATCACAGCAAAAGAACATTAAGAAGTTACAGAAGGATAGAAATCTACATATTTTTTTGTTTTCTCTTTTTCTGGGTGATAAAAGATAGTACAGAGAAAAAAATGAAACACAAAAATATGTCCAACACATATCACAAGTTAACTAGTCTACGTGTGTCACTTGGTTTACTTATCTAAATGTCTCTTATTTCTTTATTTACACTGGAGAGTTAGTTGGCGGCGTTCATGGTGCTTAGTTACTACATTGTAACACAAACTGCTGAAGAACATCTTATTTTCTCTTTTTTTTCCTGCAGTGGTTTTCTTAATTTTCTTGAAAAACAAAACAAAATGCAACACATTCCAGTAGTAAGCCACGCCTTGTGAAGTGGACTTTTCTTTTGTAACGGTCAGACGTGGTCCCTACTTTACAAAGTGGCTCATACCATCGACATAGACGTGGAGTGGTATTTACAGTGGGGAGAGCCTCGGACGACACACCGTGGAGAGCGCAGTGACCGGTGCTGACTGGGGCCCGTGGTCAGCTGCTGTTATTGGCTCTTTTGACCATTACCTCTCGGCCGATGTATTAGTGTTGGTTTTAGTTAAGGGCGATTGGGTCAACAGCAATTCCTCTGTACATTCAGTGGTGAGAGCCGAGTTGTGTCCCAAGCCTTCTCCTCCCAGGATGCACCAGTCACACGCTCTCCCCGCGACCCGTCCGACAGACAGAGGGACAGCAAAGCAAAGACTTCATATCTTGTACAAACACTTCCTCTATGCTATTGAATCTCCCAAAGAGAAGTTTGTCACAAAAAGACGTCTCTCCAGCACTTTAGGGTAGTGAGGGAGCGAGGCGGTGAGGCCCTAGCAGCCTACAAGGTGTCTAGAAACTCCTAAGCACTTAAGTTTAACCACAGAAGTGATTCCCTAAGTAAAGTGATTACTATTCCATACATTACACGTAGCTCCTCAAAAAAACAACAGTGCATTTTCCATCATTTGGCTCTCAACATGGGATAGTAGTGAGTAGGGGCACAAGCTGGGTGTTGACAGAAGAGGAGAGAGGAGGGCAGGGGACGAGAGGAGGTATTTGGCCTTATGTCGCCTGTGCGGGACAACACGCCCTGCCCTCGCTCAGCCCTCTTCCGAGTGCATGCTCAGGTCATAAAAATATCAAAATCTTATCTTTTTTTCAACTATGATTACAAAAGTACATTGTGTCAAGTAAATGCTACATGTGCATTCTGTTGACCTGCGATTGGAAGGGGGAGCGGAGTCGGAAGGCCCCCGTTATTTTGCTTTTGCAATGCATAGTTTGAAACATTTAACTAGTATATGTAGTTTGAACCTCGAAGAGCATGCAATAGAGATTTGAATACCTGTCATAACCACAGAAGCCCCTTAAAGCTCCGATTTGGCCAAGCCTATACAAGAATCTAATCAATGGCAACTACTTTACAAGAGCCAGCTTCCCCCTGTTAGGGAAAGACCGGAGTAAATCCAACATCCAAAAGACATTTTTATCTCTCAATACAACACAAGTAGCCTCGTCATTCCAGCAAAGGAAACAGATACTTCCAAAAGAAAAGATTAAGAGTAACTACAACCCCGCATACCCTGCCCACTAAATCCACGACAGCATTTATGTGAGTGAGATATGACTTGGCAAACAGCGTCATCAGAGTGAGACACAGAGTGGAGAGGTATGAGGGGCCGCACTTCCATCACTTGGAGCTGTTGGCATCGCTTTGTCCCGCTCTACTTCTTGTCCTTCTTAGTGGACTTCTTCTTAGAGGCGGGGGTCTGGGCAGCCTTGGGGGGCTCCGGCTGGGATGAGACCTGGGGAGGGGGCAGGGCCTGCTGGGTGGCTTGTTGGGCGGTGGCTTGCTGCTGCTGGGGGTTGGAGGTGAGCGTGGCGGTGCTGCCGGGGATGTACACGTTCTGCCGGTAATCGGGCACGTGCTGCAGGGTGAACTGGGGGCTGTAGCGGGTGCTCAGTCCCATGGTGCCGGGGCCCAGTGTGGCGGTGGCCTCGTTCACGGCTGGCAGGAACAAAGAGGAGAGACACGTTAGAGCTTTTTCTATTATGACAAGATTATTCTCTAATACATATCAATACATTTGTCATTTCAGTTTCATCCTATTGATTAGAGAATACAGGCATCCAATTGTATCCACAACAGTAGTAAGTAAGAAACCTATTCAAAGAGGCCTCTATAATAGACTGGGGTGGGAATAGTAAGCATGTGGTGGTGGAGAACACACAGCCTCTCCAACATTCCACTGTCCCCTGGTTCTGAGAGCGAGTGCGCATGACAGTAGCTCTACTCATGAGTCTGCTGCAGCCCCTGCAATGCAGAGCCACCCGCTCCCTCCCCCATCGCTCCAGTCCACATGAAAACACAAACACGTGAGACTGCTCCTAAGTGCTCCACTTCAATGTGAATATTTAAAGCAGGAATAGTGCTTTGTTACTATTTACGGCAGGACAACCTCACGTTTAGTGGATGTACAGCTGAAGGACACTGTAGGTCCCTGTGCTCCCTTCTCACCCACATGGAACGTACTCGTCATCATCCTGAGCAGAATCAGGGCATTTCACAATGGAACAATGACTGTGTACTTAATCCTCTTCTATTATTTTTGACTTCCTCCCAAAGAGCAGCCCTTATGCAGTGTTTGCATCCACAAACATGGGTCAGTCCTTATGCAGTGTTTGTATCCACAAACATGAGCCCTGTGGGTCGTGCACATATCCTGTGGCACATACACTATACATGTCTCTGTGTTACGTCATACATAACAATCATCGGGGCTTGTGACCAGTGTGTTCACTAACAACAAACACCTCATGTCGTGTTGTTGAGTTCAACAAGCTGATGAGCTCTAAGGCCCTGAGGCGTCAGAGCTGTGGTCAGGCCTGTGGTGGACTGTTGTGGTGTCAAAACACTCCACACACTTTGCTGTGTGTTTGCAGGTGTACTGTGATAATGCCACTCTGAGACTCTCTGTTCAAATTGGCATCATATATTTCTACACAGCGACTGTAGTTACCATCACACAACAGTTTCAGAAGCAAATGAAGTTGATCATACATAGCCCACAATGTTCTTCCTCAGTATCACTATTCCCCACAACAAATAAATAGGATAGTATAATAGTAGACTCACTTTGGCCCAAAGCCTCTAACTGGACCTCAGCCCACGCTGTGTGTCTGCATTCAGAGCAGGTAGATTAAGACATATTATTCATCCATGAATGAAAATACTACTATGATCATTTTAGCTCAGTTAAACAGGAAAATACTACTGCAAAGCCACATTAGCCATAAGTGTCTTGTTTCAACATAGAAAAGGACTCACCATTCGCTGCTGCCATCAGAGCCTGGAGCTGTTCTGCTTCAGTGGGGGGCTGAGGCCAGGGCCCGGTTCCCATGGCAACCTCCGGTCCTCCAGCGGCCCTGATAAACAAAATGAAAGCCAATGTAACTCCCATGTTTGTTTGTACAGTGTGAGAAAAAGTGTGTGTTATCTGGCAGCATCTCACAAAGTCAATAATTTTGATGACAAAGCTCACAGAAAGATACACAACCTGAGGAGAACCTGGAACAAGCCTAATGTTTACTGAAAGGTGAGTGTCAGAAAGACAGACAGGGTGGCAGGAGCAGGAGCAGGAGAGGAGTAGGATCAGGAGCAGGCGTGGGACACATGGACACTGCCTCTCTCTCTGATGTGACAAAAGTGCATCTGTCTGCTTCATATTTAACCATCCACCTGAGGGCACGCTCCAGTCTAACTGTCTACGCTGTCTCAGAGTGAGCCCCACACACTCATCTGCAAAACACAACTAAAGACTTGCTTGTTTTTTTAAAACAAACAAAACAAGCCACTACAGTATTTATGTTGTAGTCGAACAGTAATCTAATCTGAGTCTATTGTCCAAACAGTTGAAAATCAATAAAACGTTGCCCTCTATCCTACACATTATGTCTATTTATGTGATAGTTAACATGATTACATTCTTCTAGGCCTAATGCTGAACATTCAAAGATGCGCTATAAATTATTCAGTGTATCGTAAAACCAATGAAAACTATAAATGAAATATAACACCAGGGAAAGTAAAATGAATTAAGGAGACAAAAATGTTAGTTTTGGTGCCAGAGGAACAAGTGCCAGACAAGAACACACGACACAAAGCACACAAGATTGTGTCTGGTCAGTGAAAGAAAACCATCTTCACATCTGACATAGAGAAGTAGAACGTGCAGCTGTATGTGTTTTTGATGTCACTCTCAGAACTCCTTTTGACTCGGTCCTGTGCACCGTGAGCGTGTCTAGGCCAATCACTGTCTCTCCACAGTGTAAACATGTTCTATCGACACAGATATTTTCTTTAGACAGCGTAACATTGAGCAAATGAGATGTAATTTGATGTCACACTTGTTCATGGTTCTGTATCTTAGGTAATCACATATAAAAGGTGTGGTGATGCTGGACTGCCACCTTCACAGACATACATTACATTAAGGGCAGCAGGTTATGTTCAGCCAGTAGTATCTCGACTGGAGTGAGTATAGCACACATAAACAAGGCATAGCAGGTCTACAAACCACTGCACGCAAACTCAAAACTATCACAGTCCTGTCTATGCCACAGCAGGCATTGTGGCCTATGCACATCGATCGACAAACCCCGTCAAACTTTCAGGGGAAGCTAATAAATGCTATGGGTAAGAAACATCTACACACAGCACAGCACGCGACCGCAGTGCACTGGAAAAGTCACTCTCTGGCCTTAGCAGCTGTACGTATCCAACTCTTTAAGTCGTCAGCTACTAAGGCGACAGAGTGACCGCACATTGTCTATCTCTATTTGAATACCTTGTGCCATTCTTCGGCGTCCATCGAATTTGTGTACCGTATGGCATGTGGGGACTAAAAACACAACAGGTTATTCAATTCGAAAGAAAGGCTAAGATTTGCATGTTTTAGTTCAATCCAATACAACATTTTCAACAGTTTGCTTATGTATATTAATGTAATTGGTGATTTGTGTTTGGTTCCAATAACAGCTCGTCTGCAAAGCCTTGGGAGTCCCTGACCTTGTAGCCCGGCCGCCTGTGGTGTAGTGTGCGGCCCTTTCTGCTCCGGACATCAGGCTACATTAGGACCCAGTGACTAACACATGCCATCAGAGCTATATCGAGGGATATGAAAACACCGCTGATGAAACGTGGAGGAGCAGATCTGGGATTATAGAGTGAATACATGCTCCCATCCCCCTGCTGGCTGTCCCTCATCAGCGCTCAGTGATGGTGAGAGAAGAGAGAACAGGAGGAGAGAAAGGGGGGAGGGGAGCGAGGCAGCCATTTTAGAGAGCAGCCTAGAGACAGGCACAGATGCTCTTTCTGTGCAACAAAAAGTGGGACGTGAACGCCACAGGTTTGCTTCCGGAAGAAACCGTAAGAAGATGCTATGGCCGAGTTTGTGATAATCCGCTCATGGTGTGTTTTCTGCTGATGGTGCCTGTGTGAGTGGAATGTTGTGGGAGTGTGAGGGCGGACTTACCCACTAGGTCCTGGTCGTTGTCCCTGTGTGAAGCGCCAGTCGTTTTGAGGAGGTTTTTGCTGCAACAAATAGAAAAAAAGACGCAACATTTAAACAGTGCAAAGATTTGGCAACAGTAAAATACATTGTGATGTTGGTTGATGGTGTGTGTGGTCATGTGTGTTGTTTTCCAAATATGAGTACTTACTTATGCATATAAAAGGCAAATAGGCAGATAGTAACAGAAAAAAAGACAACGGATAAATTCTCCTAAAATGAGTTTAAACAATTGCGATACACACTAATCCAATCGAAAGAGAAGAATTGAATCCCCAGTGTTGGATTTAATACTTAAAGTGAAGCAACCTTTTCCAGATAACTCATTTTAGTCATTTTACTAAACTTGATCTATTTTGGAGAAATAACTGAGCCAGGGACAGACAGCATGTATCTTTAAACTTCTCTCCCTCCTAAATATGCACAATCTATATTCACTCCTGTCTGTGCGCAAGTTTATTGTAAATGAAATCTCAATAACAAAATAATATGAGGATAATGCCCCCACACACACATGGCTCTGGATCTAATAGCAGCTGGAAGTAGAAGAATACTCAAAGCGGTATTATCAGTAACATTTTGTTTTGAGTGTGATCAGTCTAAACTCTTGATGAACTCATGCACGGTAAACCACGGCACAGATCTCGTCCTGAGCACGGCTGCCCATCTCACAGCATCTCTCCCCTCTCCCACACGTGTTGGCACTAATCGAAACATGAAGACTCCCCAGAGAGACAGAGATGCTCGTGAGATGATAGGCTGCACTATTAAATGAGTTGGTCACAGACAGAGAGGCGCAGACGAGCGCATGGCCAGCCTCACATCAGCTTCAGGATGAGTAAATGAAGGCACTGGTCGACAAAGACAAAAACTGTAGTACTGTAGTAGTTATTTTGTTTTAAACATGCAAAGCCACAATTCACCACAGCAGCTCCAACTGAAACTCTGCAACAACTACACACGGTCACTGCAAAGCTGAATACTACAAACTGCTTCATTTCACAGTTCTATATATTATTCAACTTCTGATATGATGAGGGAAGAACATGTAGGACTGAGCAAACTGGGCGTCTGTACAATGCTTATAATCGTTCTAAACCATTTGAAATGTTAATATTGAGCTTTTTTCAGTAAACTGTTTGGTTACAATCAATTTAAATCAGACCAATCTATGTCCAACGATAGTGGTAGTAGTTTTGCTCTCGATGGACATTTTGAGAGTAGAAGAGCAGAACCCCACACAGAGACCCAACATTCCATGAGTGTGACACATCAGACAGATACTGTATCAATGATCAGCCGGAGAAACAGCCCACAGTCTTTCAGATTTATATATATATATAAAATATGGATGTGGATGTATATATATACATAAACAAGAAGGCAGCACAAACGCATCATTATGTAAAATGTCAATAACATAATCAGCAACTGTAAATCACAAATTCAAGAGTTGGATTACAAATACCTTTACTAAGGGAAAAAAGGAGTATCAATTCAACTGTGCATATTTAAGAATTCCCAACATTCACTGTGCGTCAGTCTATGATAGATTCAACAAGTACAGTGATGTTGTAGAAGCTGCCTGTCTGACGTGTAAGTCCGTGTTGTATCTAGCTCCACTATCTCTCTCCTGTGCTGGTGTTTGAAAGGCACACTGAGCCACAGAGGCAGATGGCAGCCAGCTGACCTCAGGGTTTGCCAATTCAGCTCTGACTCACTAGGATACAAAGGCCGGATCAAATATGATGTTTAATGCATTTGCCTTGAGGAGAACTTATTAGAATGACTGTGTCACGTGAGCTGCTTTGATCAAGTGCTGAAAGTAATAACCAAGACAGGTTCAGGCCTTTGGTGCAGTATACTCTGGTTTCTACTATAGATGTACTGGGTCTGTCTCTAAGCTTATTGCAGTCCTCTCAGGGTCTATAATTTCAACAATAAAACGGTCTCTATAACAATTTCATCCTTCCAATATAGATTCATGATATGTATTTTACACAAACATGTGTGTTGTTTCTGTTGGCCCCGTCAGAGCCGTGCTCACCTCACTCACAGAGTTCATAAGGTGCTGCTTGCTGAGCGTCATGTTGAGTGTGTTGTTTTGACTCAGCATAGGCGTCTTCATGAATACAAAGTCACTTCTGCTGGATAAGGTGGAGTAGCAGGGTCTGTAGGTGCGCGTGTGAGGGTCCTGGGGGCCACCCACCACCTCCATATACCGTATAGGTCCATCTGTGTTTAGCTGTAAGTGAAGGTCTTTGCTGGGTCTCTGATGATAGCGGCTGGTTCTCGGCTCAAAGCAGCAGCAGTCAGAGTCTCCCAACCCTGGGCTGCGGTGCCGGAGGCAGCGCACCATTAGCACCACAAAAGTGATGAAGGAGACTCCAGACACACAGGCCAGAGAAATTATGAGGTACAGGGTGATGTTTGGCATCCCAGAGGGGTGGTAGAAGGGTTTGTGGCGGGGGAGCACAGGAGCTTCATTGACTGGGCTCTTCTCATCAACAGTCACAGTGATGTTGACAGATGTAGACCTTCGTGGGTCTCCACTGTCCTCAATGATTATTGTGATGGGGTATGACTGTCCTGCCTCCTCCTCAGCCCATTTATGAGCAATTCTCAGTTCCCCACTGTGAACTGCTATGCGAAACATCCCCACATGTGGCCCAGGTGCAATGGAGTAGACTACCCAAGCATTAAGGCCACTGTCTGCATCTATGGCTACAAGTTTATTAATGAGGTGTCCGGGGCCAGCAGACGGGGGTACTGAGAACTGAAGGCCCATTTCTTTAGGATTTGCAGGATGTATCAATACAGGGGCATTGTCATTTACATCCACCACAAACACGTGGACTGTGACATTGGCTGTCCTTGGGGGCACACCAGCATCCTGTGCCTGCACCTCAATACGGAACACATTGAGCTGTTCATGGTCCAAAGAGCGCATGCTAAAGATGTGCCCATTCTCTGGGTTGATGTAGACATAAGAGGAGATGTGTGAGCCCTGAACCATGGAGGGGAGGATAGAGTAGGAGACTCTAGCATTGTCCCCTATGTCTGGGTCCGTGGCTGTTACAGTGGTTATAGGGGCACTAGGGGCATTGTTTTCAAGAATGTCCACAGAGTATGAGCTCTGGGAGAAAGTAGGGGCATTGTCATTGACATCAGTTAACTTGACCACAAAGGTGGCTTGTGATGACAGCCGAGGGGATCCTGCATCAGTGGCCCTAATCACTATTGTGTACTCGGGAACTTTCTCTCTGTCCAGAGCTCTCGCTGTGGTCAGTCTGTAATGTGTGCCAAAAGCTGCAGAGAGTTTAAAAGGCAAACCTTGCTGAACACTCAAAGTCACCTCTCCATTAGGACCAGAGTCGAGGTCTCTGGCACTTAGAAGAGCTATGACTGTGTCTGGAGGTGCATCTTCTCTGATTGGACTGATGGGGGATGTCAGTGTTACCTCAGGGGCGTTATCATTGACATCAAGAATATCTACTATGACGTTGCAGGAGCCTTCCATCGCAGGTGAGCCTCCATCTCTCGCCTGGATTGTAATGTGATAAGAAGTGGCTTTCTCATAATCCACATCGCCCTTCACTCTGATTTCCCCAGATTTAGCATCTACACTAAAATGTTTGAGGACACGTTCAGGTGTGTATTTGCTAAACAGAAAAGATACCTCTCCATTATTGCCCGAGTCAGAGTCTGTGGCATTGATTTGTGTTACTAAAGTGCCTAATGCCACATTCTCCAAAAGTGTCACTTTCTTAACTGGCTCGTCAAAGACGGGAGCATTGTCATTTACATCCAAGAGTTTAATGAGTAAAAGTGTGGATCCAGATTTTTCCGGCTGACCCCCATCCACAGCAGTGAGCAGCAGGCGGAACGAGGCCTGCGTCTCTCTGTCCAAAGGTTTGTCCACCACCAGCTCTGGGAATTTGCTGCCGTCACTTTTAGTCTCTACGTTTAGAATAAACAGATCGTTGGCTTCAAGGTGATACGTGCGTAACGAATTTGTACCCACGTCCGGGTCGTGCGCGCTCTCCAAACGAAACCTTGTGCCCGGGGAAGCCGCCTCTGATATCTCAAGGGAGATGTTAGTGGTTGTAAAGTGCGGTGCATTGTCGTTCACGTCCAGAATTTCCACTGCCACACGCAGCATTTCTAACGGATTTTCCAAAAGTATCTGAATAGGCAGTGAGCAAGTTGGACTTAACTCACACAATTGTTCTCTGTCGATTTTTTGTTTTATTACTAAGTCGCCAGTGGCTTGTTTTACCTCAAAATACTGTGTCGTACTGTCCGGAACAACTCGCAAACTCCTCTGAACAATCCGCTGAGCAGTAAGATCCAAATCTTTCGCGATGTTTCCAACAACTGAGCCGGGGCTCAGTTCCTCCGACACGGAATAGCTGAGCTGAGCGGACGCAGAGCTGAGGCAGCTCAGATAGAAGCAGAGGCTGAGCAGCGGCCCCTGTCCTCCGCGGCGCCTCCTCTGCTGCGAGCCCATTGTGCTGCGCTCCCGCGGAGAAAGGAAAAGTTTGGAGCCTTCACCGCAACATTTGTATAATCCAATTCAGCCGCTGGTGCCATACACCACGATGGAAAGATGTGTAGACAAGACTTACGCGTGTTTCTAAAGTTATCATTGTAAACTACTAACGTAAGTAATCCGACACAAACTTAAGAGCCATGTCCCCTCCAACTCTCAGCTCAGTCTCCGGCGCCTCGCAGATCACGTGGGCGGAGACATGCAACAGGCCAATCCTACTTTTGGGAAAACTGGGCTGAGCTTCCACAAACACACACTCCCACACAGCAGAGCTCCACTGTCTATGTGTGCCACACAAATATATTAAAACTATTTTAAAAGTTATTCGTAAAGTGACAAGAACAAAAAATACGTGGAACAAAATGACAATGATTTATAAGTGAAGAAAGTAGTCTATTGATACAATTGGACTAAAACAGGCCACATGAGCCAACTCTCCCATTGACAAGCATTACTGTGTGTCCACACGGTGGCACAATATCCACTAAAGCAGCCTAAGCAAAAAAGTGTTAAAAACATGTAGCCTGTGGACCTATAAACATGGTATTGGCCCGAGCATGATAACATCAGCTATGTTCTCACCTGCTGACTCTCAAAGGTCCACGTGCTGTCTGGCAGAGACGCGTCCAGGACACTGATGACCTCCTTAAAGTCAGAGGTGCTGCTGGGCTTAATCAGAGTGAAGTCACTGTACTCTGACATTGGAGACATGCAGGACCTGAACGACTGACTCTGGGACATCATGTCTCCCCCCAGGACCTCAACATACTTTATAGGGCCGTCAGTGTTGAGCTGGATCTGCAAGTTTCTGTTGGGGTTCTTGTAATCATCACAGTCACTGTGTCTGACGCAGCAGCTGCCCCTGCTGCTCTTCACACATTTCACCGCTAAGATGAGAAACGTCACCAGAGACAGCACGGACACAGAGGCCAGAGACAGGATCAGGTAGAGAGCGAGGCGGCCAGTTTTCCCGCTGGACTCCGCTGCTTTGTGCCTGATGTCCAGGATGGGCTCGTGCAGACCGTCCTCCATCAGGATGGACACCGTGACGGTGGCGGACTGCACCGGGTCCCCGTCGTCCCTGATCTCTATGAGCAGCCTCTGAGAGGAGTCGTCCTGCTCGACCACAGCGCGTTTAGTCCTCACCTCCCCTGTGTACTGGTTCACAGTGAACAGAGACGCGTCCGTGGCCTCCGCCACTTTGTACGAGATCCACGCGTTATGGCCCGAGTCTGCGTCCACGGCCGTCACCTTTGTGACCAGGTGAGCCGCTTTAGCGGAGCGGGGCATCCTCTGGAGAGAGAGGGAGCCCAGGCCCGCGGAGGAGGGGTAGATGACAGCGGGGGCGTTGTCGTTCAGGTCCAGGATAAACACGTGGACTGTGGCGTTGCTGCTGAGGCTCGGAGAGCCCTGGTCCTTGGCCTGGACCAAGATCTGAAACACCTTGAGCTTCTCGTAGTCAAACGAGTGCATGCTGTAGATGCTGCCGTTCTCTGAGTTGATGTAGACATAAGACGAGACTGACACGTCCTGCACTTTAGACTCTAGAATAGAGTACGTCACTTTGGCGTTTTCTCCAAAGTCCAGGTCTGAGGCGGACACTGAGTACAGTATAGAGCCAGGGACCCCGTTCTCTTTTAAATACACATTATACGAGGACTGTGAGAAGACTGGAGGGTTGTCGTTCACATCTGAGATACTGACAGATATCGTTTTCTGACTGGAGAGAGGAGGAGAGCCCGCGTCTGTGGCTGTTATCTCCACGTTATAATATGGGAAACTCTCTCGGTCTAAAGGACCGCTTGTTATAAGTGCGTAATTGTTTGAATAAGACGGTTTGAGAGAAAAAGGTGTCCCTTTAGGGAGAGTTAGCTGAACTTTTCCGTTTTCACCGGAGTCTAAATCCCTCGCATTAATCAAAGCCACGACAGTTCCACTTGGCGCGTCTTCTCGCACTGGTTTTGGCTGAGAAGTTAATACTATTTCAGGTATATTGTCATTGACGTCACTGATTCCAATGTGGACAGCACAGTGACCTTCCATTTCTGGAATACCTTTATCTTTTGCAGTTATATCAATATTATACGATTTCGATGTTTCATAATCTAATTGTCCCTTTAATGTTATTTCGCCAGTTAAGTTGTTGATATCAAAGATTGTAAACACAGTTGAGGGAGTTCGGGAACCAAAGGTGAATTCCATGTCACTGTTGACACCTTCATCCGCGTCTGTCGCTTTGGGCCTGATGATAACAGACCGACGTTTAGAATTTTCTTTGATAGATACCTGATAGTTATTTTTTTCAAACACGGGCGCATTATCGTTTGTATCCATAACATTTATAAGTATTTGGGAGGTTCCAGACCTGACTGGATTACCGCCATCTAACGCTGTCAGTAGAATGGTATGAACGGCAGTTTTCTCTCGATCTAATGGTTTCTCTATAACCAGCTCTGGGACGCTTTCCCCTCCCGCCAGTTCTTTAATTTTAAGTGAACAGCAATCATTTTTGCTTAGAGTGTATGACTTAAGGGAATTTCCCCCAACGTCTGGGTCCTCTGCGCTTTGTAAAGGAAAACGTGATCCTACAATAACCACTTCAGGTATTTTTAAAGTTGACACATTTGAAGTAAAACTGGGAGAATTATCGTTAATATCTCGTATTTCAACCTCTATTCTGTGCAGCTGCAACGGATCCTCCAGGACCATTTGCAGAGGTAGAATGCAGCTTGCGCCCTGTCCACATAAAGCCTCTCTGTCTATTCTGTCGTTCACCACCAGCTCACCCTTCCGCGAGTCCACAGTGAAATACTGCACTCCCGTTTCAGAGGCAACCCGTAATTTGCGCTCAAAGATCTCTGACAATCCCAAACCCAGATCTTTGGCCAGATTTCCAACAACAGACCCCCGCTTTAGCTCCTCTGCAATGCTATACCGAGTCTGTCCAAATGTCGTACTCCACAAATGCAAGAGATAAAACCACCAAAGCAGCTGCCACCTCCAGTCCCTGATCCCCATGTCTCCGTTGTCTCCTTGTATTTTCAGTGCAATATAGTTCCAAAACGATAAAAGTCAGAATAATGCAAAATCCATTGTTGCATTTTCATTGTGGTCGATATCCAAAATGATCATTTCTCGTGAATAAAGCCAAGAACACGTCCTCTACTCCCCCCATCACAGTCAGCTTTGTGGATTGGTGCTGAAGCTGAGAGCGGAGGGGAGTAGATCTCTTTGTACAGTGCGGAGTGCTATTGGCTGAAAGGAAGGCCCAATCAGGAGCGAGGAGGAGAAGCAGGGCAGGGATACAGAGCGTCATTCTACCATCAATGAACATGTTGAAACATATCACTGTGAACCAAACAGATGTATAATCTACAGTATAGTATAAAAGAAAACAAGAATTGGATTAGTTGAATATAAACAAAAGCAATAGGATCAGAGGCCTATAATAATAACAATAAAAATGAAAAATATAATAATAATAATACATACTCATAAGTATGAATAGTATCACTATTGTTATTATTGTATACGCAACTGTCAATAACAGTTTATAATTTAATAAAATAGTAAATGCAAAGTATGCACAAATGCAGTAAAGGCAAAGTAAGGACCTACATAATATCAGTCCAGGATGTGGACAAACGTACACCACAGACACATTCTGAGAACTGTTTCGAAGTTTGTGAAACATGAAAATACACTATTATTATCCTTTGTTCTGGAAAAGAATAAGACTATATTATGAGTGATTAGGTTTGATGAGTAACTATATTCTAAACTGTCGCTGTCCACAGCAGTGGTGCTGAACTTTCTTATTCGCATAACACGAGGAACATTACAGAACATAAAGATTTAGTTTCTGTTTTTTTTTTTTTTGTTAGACCCTATGCTCATGTTCTCACCTGCTGACTCTCAAAGGTCCACGTGCTGTCTGGCAGAGACGCGTCCAGGACACTGATGACCTCCTTAAAGTCAGAGGTGCTGCTGGGCTTAATCAGAGTGAAGTCACTGTACTCTGACATTGGAGACATGCAGGACCTGAACGACTGGCTCTGGGACATCATGTCTCCCCCCAGGACCTCCACATACTTTATAGGGCCATCAGTGTTGAGCTGGATCTGCAGGTTTCTGTTGGGGTTCTTGTAATCATCACAGTCACTGTGTCTGACGCAGCAGCTGCCCCTGCTGCTCTTCACACATTTCACCGCTAAGATGAGAAACGTCACCAGAGACAGCACGGACACAGAGGCCAGAGACAGGATCAGGTAGAGAGCGAGGCGGCCAGTTTTCCCGCTGGACTCCGCTGCTTTGTGCCTGATGTCCAGGATGGGCTCGTGCAGACCGTCCTCCATCAGGATGGACACCGTGACGGTGGCGGACTGCACCGGGTCCCCGTCGTCCCTGATCTCTATGAGCAGCCTCTGAGAGGAGTCGTCCTGCTCGACCACAGCGCGTTTAGTCCTCACCTCCCCTGTGTACTGGTTCACAGTGAACAGAGACGCGTCCGTGGCCTCCGCCACTTTGTACGAGATCCACGCGTTATGGCCCGAGTCTGCGTCCACGGCCGTCACCTTTGTGACCAGGTGAGCCGCTTTAGCGGTGCGGGGCATCCTCTGGAGAGAGAGGGAGCCCAGGCCCGCGGAGGAGGGGTAGATGACAGCGGGGGCGTTGTCGTTCAGGTCCAGGATAAACACATGGACTGTGGCGTTGCTGCTGAGGCTCGGAGAGCCCTGGTCCTTGGCCTGGACCATGATCTGAAACACCTTGAGCTTCTCGTAGTCAAACGAGTGCATGCTGTAGATGCTGCCGTTCTCTGAGTTGATGTAGACATAAGACGAGACTGACACGTCCTGCACTTTAGACTCTAGAATAGAATACGTCACTTTGGCGTTTTCTCCAAAGTCCAGGTCTGAGGCGGACACTGAGTACAGTATAGAGCCAGGGACCCCGTTCTCTTTTAAATACACATTATACGAGGACTGTGAGAAGACTGGAGGGTTGTCGTTCACATCTGAGATACTGACAGATATAGTTTTCTGACTGGAGAGAGGAGGAGAGCCCGCGTCTGTGGCTGTTATCTCCACGTTATAATATGGGAAACTCTCTCGATCTAAAGGACCACTAGTGACAAGTGCATAATTATTAGAAAAAGACGGTTTCAGATTAAAAGGAACTCCAACATCTAGTTTTAAATTTACTTTACCATTATCTCTCGAGTCTAAGTCTCTGACATTGATTAAAGCCACGACAGTTCCTTTGGCTGCGTCCTCGCGCACTGGAGAAGGAGTGGAAGTCAGAAGGATTTCGGGAACATTGTCATTTATGTCAACTACTGTAACCTGCACACGACAATGTCCCTGCATTCTTGGAACACCTTTGTCCTTTGCTGTGATTCGTAAATCATAAACAGAACTGAACTCATAATCCAACTGTCCTAACAGTGATATTTCACCGGTCACCGCATGTATTTGAAACAACGATAGAAACGTCCGTGATGTGTGCTCCGCAAACGTGTATTGAACCTCTCCATTCGCGCCTTCATCTGCGTCTGTAGCAGCGACTGTGACTAAAACTGTCCCTGACAGTGTGTTTTCTGGAACAGTTAAATTGTACAGTGGCATTAGAAATACAGGGAAATTATCGTTAATATCAAGTACTGTAACTACAATCTTCATCGTTCCACTTTTCACAGGATTACCTCCGTCTAATGCTGTCAGTAGTAATTCATGAACTCCTTGTTTTTCTCTGTCAAGTATTTTGTCTAAAACCAGTTCTGGAGTCTGAAGACCTCCAGACAACTCTTTATTTTTTAGACTAAAACAGTCACTTTTACTCAAACTGTAAGACTTTACGGTGTTTCTGCCTACATCCGGATCCTGAGCTGTTTCTAACGGGAAACGCGCCCCTACAACAGTGGACTCTGCTATTTCTATCACGTGTTGTTTCGTTATGAACACTGGTGAATTATCATTAATGTCTCGTATCTCGACTTCTATCCGATGGAGCTGTAGTGGATTTTCCGTCACGACCTGCAGAGGCAGCACGCAGCTGGCGCTTTGTCCACATAAAGCCTCTCTGTCTATTCTGTCGTTCACCACCAGCTCACCCTTCCCCGAGTCCACAGTGAAATACTGCTTCCCAGCCTCAGCAGCGACACGCAGCTTACGGTCAAAAATGTCTGTTAAACCTAAACCAAGATCTTTGGCGATGTTTCCAACCACAGAGCCCTGCTTCAGTTCCTCTGGGATGCTGTAACGAGTCTGTGCGTCTGTCAAGCTCCACAAGAGAAAAAAATAATGCCACAAAAGCGTCCGCCATGCCACAGATCCACGACCCATCCTTTCTGTCCTGATGGTTCCTCAAAACAGACCAAATGTCAAATAAACAGTCAGCCCATAATTCCTTTCATTGACAAATAAACTCCAGTTCGTGGTGCATTTTTAAAAGCAAGAATATCCCATAATAGTCCAGTACAAAGCAGCGCATCTCCTCACTGAACAACACTGACTGGAATTATGGCTGTAGCACTCAGCAGCAGAGGACTAGATCTCTTTGTACATGCGAGGCTCCTATTGGCTGACAGCAGCTAACATCACTGTCCAATCACAGAGCAGGTTCACCAGTGCACCACATACTCAGCAGCAGCTTCATTCCAGGAGGCAGCTTGTTGTTAAAATTCACCAAAAGGAACAACATTAATACATATATAAAAAATAAGCTTGACCGTTAACTTCCAATGCCTATATACAAGTAAAAATATATGAAGAACTGTCTATTCTAAGTGTAAAGAATTTAAATGGAAGGGAAATTATTGATAAAAAATGTCATAATACTATATTTTTCAATTCAAAGAGCATATTCGAACTAGGACAATATGATCCACATTATAACTCATATTAATAGTCATTTTGTGATCAAATTAATACCATTAATATTGATAATAATATAATATTAAATTAATATTCTACGTAGAGTATTTGGATTATTATTGCTTTTGTTTAAATGTGTTTGAAAAATACAAGACGACTAAATATCACAAATTTAGAGCCGCTGACTACTGCAATGGTGCTGAAACCAATATCTCTATAAGTATCAAATAACACACAGTATAGTTCAGTGTAAACATGTTTATTAGACATATTTATGTTTCTATCTTTTACCTTACTTTAAAAACTGTACTAAGTACTACTTCGGAACATTGTTTTGTTGGTTACACATATATAAAGCATCACTTTCATTTATTTTGAATTAACTTTATTTGGTTATACATACTATCTTTTTTACCACGGAGAATAGAAAAAAATAGATACGTTTTTGTTTTGTTGAACCCTTTTTACTCATGATCTCACCTGCTGACTCTCAAAGGTCCACGTGCTGTCTGGCAGAGACGCGTCCAGGACACTGATGACCTCCTTAAAGTCAGAGGTGCTGCTGGGCTTAATCAGAGTGAAGTCACTGTACTCTGACATTGGAGACATGCAGGACCTGAACGACTGGCTCTGGGACATCATGTCTCCCCCCAGGACCTCTACATACTTTATAGGGCCGTCAGTGTTGAGCTGGATCTGCAGGTTTCTGTTGGGGTTCTTGTAATCATCACAGTCACTGTGTCTGACGCAGCAGCTGCCCCTGCTGCTCTTCACACATTTCACCGCTAAGATGAGAAACGTCACCAGAGACAGCACGGACACAGAGGCCAGAGACAGGATCAGGTAGAGAGCGAGGCGGCCAGTTTTCCCGCTGGACTCCGCTGCTTTGTGCCTGATGTCCAGGATGGGCTCGTGCAGACCGTCCTCCATCAGGATGGACACCGTGACGGTGGCGGACTGCACCGGGTCCCCGTCGTCCCTGATCTCTATGAGCAGCCTCTGAGAGGAGTCGTCCTGCTCGACCACAGCGCGTTTAGTCCTCACCTCCCCTGTGTACTGGTTCACAGTGAACAGAGACGCGTCCGTGGCCTCCGCCACTTTGTACGAGATCCACGCGTTATGGCCCGAGTCTGCGTCCACGGCCGTCACCTTTGTGACCAGGTGAGCCGCTTTAGCGGAGCGGGGCATCCTCTGGAGAGAGAGGGAGCCCAGGCCCGCGGAGGAGGGGTAGATGACAGCGGGGGCGTTGTCGTTCAGGTCCAGGATAAACACATGGACTGTGGCGTTGCTGCTGAGGCTCGGAGAGCCCTGGTCCTTGGCCTGGACCATGATCTGAAACACCTTGAGCTTCTCGTAGTCAAACGAGTGCATGCTGTAGATGCTGCCGTTCTCTGAGTTGATGTAGACATAAGACGAGACTGACACGTCTTGCACTTTAGACTCTAGAATGGAATACGTCACTTTGGCGTTTTCTCCAAAGTCCAGGTCTGAGGCAGACACTGAGTACAGTATAGAGCCAGGGACCCCGTTCTCTTTTAAATACACATTATACGAGGACTGTGAGAAGACTGGAGGGTTGTCGTTCACATCTGAGATACTGACAGATATAGTTTTCTGACTGGAGAGAGGAGGAGAGCCCGCGTCTGTGGCTGTTATCTCCACGTTATAATATGGGAAACTCTCTCGGTCTAAAGGACCACTAGTGACAAGTGCGTAATTATTAGAAAATGACGGTTTTAAATCAAACGGAGTTTTCCATTTTAGCTTTAATAATACTTTACCGTTTACACCCGAGTCTAAGTCTCTTGCACTGATTAAAGCTACAACAGTTCCTTTGGCTGCGTCTTCGCGCACTGGAGAAGGAGTGGAAGTCAGAACTATTTCTGGAATATTGTCGTTAATGTCAATAATCCGGACCTGTACTCGACAATGTCCCTCCATTTCAGGGACTCCTTTGTCCGTAGCTGTAATTCTAAAATCATAAACGGGACTGAGCTCGTAGTCCAGTTGTCCCGTTAGAGATATTTCACCAGTCTCTGAGTTTACCTGAAACATCGACTGCAAATTCTGCGGGGTATGTAGAGAAAATGCATATTCAACCTCTCCGTTTGCACCAGCGTCCGCATCTATGGCTTCTACTTTCACTAATGCAGTTCCCGGTAGACTGTTTTCAGGGATTGTTAGATTGTAAACAGGTTTAGCAAAAAATGGAATGTTGTCATTGTTGTCTAATACTGTGACTCTTATTTTCATCGATCCACTTTTAACAGGATTACCTCCGTCTAACGCAGTTAACAGCATTTCATGAACACTTTGCTTTTCTCTATCAAGAATTTTCTCTAAAACCAGCTCTGGCGCCTGGAGACCACCGGGCAAATCTTTCATTTTAAGACTAAAACAGTCACTTTTACTCAAAGTGTAAGACTTAACAGTGTTGCTGCCCACATCAGGATCTTCAGCAGTTTCTAACGGGAAACGGATTCCTACAACTGTCGATTCTGCTATTTTTAAGACGTGATCCTTGGTCACAAACACTGGTGAATTATCATTAATGTCTCGTATCTCGACTTCTATCCGATGGAGCTGTAGTGGATTTTCCGTCACGACCTGCAGAGGCAGCACGCAGCTGGCGCTTTGTCCACATAAAGCCTCTCTGTCTATTCTGTCGTTCACCACCAGCTCACCCTTCCCCGAGTCCACAGTGAAATACTGCTTCCCAGCCTCAGCAGCGACACGCAGCTTACGGTCAAAAATGTCTGTTAAACCTAAACCAAGATCTTTGGCGATGTTTCCAACCACAGAGCCCTGCTTCAGTTCCTCTGGGATGCTGTAACGAGTCTGTGCGTCTGTCAAGCTCCACAAGAGAAAGAAATAATGCCACAAAAGCGCCCGCCATGCCACAGATCCACGACCCATCCTTTCTGTCCTGATGGTTCCTCAAAACAGACCAAATCTCACATATACAGTCAGCCCATAATTCCTTTCATTGACAAATAAACTCCAGTTCGTGGTGCATTTTGAAAAAGCAAGAATATCCCATAATAGTCCAGTACAAAGCAGCGCATCTCCTCACTGAACAACACTGACTGGAATTATGGCTGTAGCACTCAGCAGCAGAGGACTAGATCTCTTTGTACATGCGAGGCTCCTATTGGCTGAGAGCAGCTAACAACACTGTCCAATCACAGAGCAGGTTCTCCAGCGCACCACATTGCAGCAGCAGCTTCATTTCCTCAAGCAGCTTATTGTTATTATTCACCAAAAGGTAGAAAAAGAATACATATAAAATTTAACCTTACCAATAAAACCTTGCTTATGCCTGTATAGGTTTAAAATACATGACAACATGTACATCCTATATATAAGGAAATTACATGCATGGAAAAATATTGATTTGAAATGGGTCACATTACTATTCATTTTCTTTCAATGTGTATAGACCAATATTATCCACATCATAACTCATTATAATATTCATGTTGTGATAATATACATAACATTGATAATGATAAAAAAGTAACAATGAATAAATACAAAATTCTACATGGAGTATTTGTATCATTATTCTTTTTATTTATAAAAATCAAGAGAACTAAACATCACAAAGGGAGAGCCGGTGACAACTGCAGTGGTGCTGAAACCAATTTATCTATATATTAAATTACATACAGTATAAAAAACACTCATGAAATAGGGGAATAGAGAAAAAGCTAAACGTATCTGAGTTATATTTTACAAACTGCATTTAGGCTCCTGTGAACTCACAACCTGTAGGAGGATCAGTGAGGGGCTGGTGCTACTGGGTGCAGCTCTGACTGCCCCCCCGTCCCCAAAATGGATTAAGGAGAAGAAAATGGAAAGATTGATGGAAACTACATTTACTAAAATATATCGGAATCTTGCAGTGTTGGTTTCACATATCGCCATCTCTTCAATTTATTTTGAATTAACGTTATTTGGTAACAAGCCATTTTTAAAACTAAAACTTTGACGTCGAACCTTCACTTTTACATGTGAAGGTAAACGTGTATGTCAACTGTGTGAGAATGAATACGTTCCTTCTCTCAAAACACCGTGGAAAAACAACACCAACATATGAAAATCATGTTTATGTGTTGTGCTATATGTGTGTGTCTATCAACAACAAATCTAAAGATCACAAAGCCAAGCTCGCTGTCTACCCTTGTGGTAATGAATCACACCCCTGTCTCTACAAACACATAGAAAACACTACAGAACATCTCTTTGTGCTCATGATCTCACCTGCTGACTCTCAAAGGTCCACGTGCTGTCTGGCAGAGACGCGTCCAGGACACTGATGACCTCCTTAAAGTCAGAGGTGCTGCTGGGCTTAATCAGAGTGAAGTCACTGTACTCTGACATTGGAGACATGCAGGACCTGAACGACTGGCTCTGGGACATCATGTCTCCCCCCAGGACCTCAACATACTTTATAGGGCCGTCAGTGTTGAGCTGGATCTGCAGGTTTCTGTTGGGGTTCTTGTAATCATCACAGTCACTGTGTCTGACGCAGCAGCTGCCCCTGCTGCTCTTCACACATTTCACCGCTAAGATGAGAAACGTCACCAGAGACAGCACGGACACAGAGGCCAGAGACAGGATCAGGTAGAGAGCGAGGCGGCCAGTTTTCCCGCTGGACTCTGCTGCTTTGTGCCTGATGTCCAGGATGGGCTCGTGCAGACCGTCCTCCATCAGGATGGACACCGTGACGGTGGCGGACTGCACCGGGTCCCCGTCGTCCCTGATCTCTATGAGCAGCCTCTGAGAGGAGTCGTCCTGCTCGACCACAGCGCGTTTAGTCCTCACCTCCCCTGTGTACTGGTTCACAGTGAACAGAGACGCGTCCGTGGCCTCCGCCACTTTGTACGAGATCCATGCGTTATGGCCCGAGTCTGCGTCCACGGCCGTCACCTTTGTGACCAGGTGAGCCGCTTTAGCGGAGCGGGGCATCCTCTGGAGAGAGAGGGAGCCCAGGCCCGCGGAGGAGGGGTAGATGACAGCGGGGGCGTTGTCGTTCAGGTCCAGGATAAACACATGGACTGTGGCGTTGCTGCTGAGGCTCGGAGAGCCCTGGTCCTTGGCCTGGACCATGATCTGAAACACCTTGAGCTTCTCGTAGTCAAACGAGTGCATGCTGTAGATGCTGCCGTTCTCTGAGTTGATGTAGACATAAGACGAGACTGACACGTCCTGCACTTTAGACTCTAGAATAGAGTACGTCACTTTGGCGTTTTCTCCAAAGTCCAGGTCTGACGCAGATACTGAGTACAGTATAGAGCCAGGGACCCCGTTCTCTTTTAAATACACATTATACGAGGACTGCGAGAAGACTGGAGGGTTGTCATTCACATCTGAGATACTGACAGATATAGTTTTCTGACTGGAGAGAGGAGGAGAGCCCGCGTCTGTGGCTGTTATCTCCACGTTATAATATGGGAAACTCTCTCGGTCTAAAGGACCACTAGTGACAAGTGCGTAATTATTAGAAAATGACGATTTTAAATTAAACGGAGTTTTCCCTTTTAGCTTTAATATTACTTTACCGTTTACACCCGAGTCTAAGTCTCTTGCACTGATTAAAGCTACAACAGTTCCTTTGGCTGCGTCTTCACGCACTGGAGAAGGAGTGGAAGTCAGAACTATTTCTGGGATGTTGTCGTTTATGTCTAATAATAATATTTGCAAACGACAATGTCCCTCCATTTCAGGAACTCCTTTGTCCTTTGCTGTAATTCTAAAATCATAAAAGGGACTGAGCTCGTAGTCCAGTTGTCCCGTTAGCAATATTTCGCCAGTCTCTGAGTTTACCTGAAACATCGACAGAAAATTCTGCGGGGTATGTAGAGAAAATGCATATTCAACCTCTCCGTTTGCACCAGCGTCCGCATCTATGGCTTCTACTTTCACTAATGCAGTTCCCGGTAGACTGTTTTCAGGGATTGTTAAATTGTAAACAGCTTTAGCAAAAATTGGAATGTTGTCATTGTTGTCTAATACTGTGACTCTTATTTTCATCGATCCACTTTTTACAGGATTACCTCCGTCCAACGCGGTTAACAGCATTTCGTGAATACCCTGTTTTTCTCTGTCAAGCATTTTCTCTAAAACTAGCTCTGGCGCCTGGAGACCGCTGGATAAATCTTTCATTTTAAGACTAAAACAGTCACTTTTACTCAAAGTGTAAGACTTAACGGTGTTGCTGCCCACATCAGGATCTTCAGCAGTTTCTAACGGGAAACGGATTCCTACAACTGTCGATTCTGCTATTTTTAAGACGTGATCCTTGGTTACAAACACTGGTGAATTATCATTAATGTCTCGTATCTCGACTTCTATCCGATGGAGCTGTAGTGGATTTTCCGTCACGACCTGCAGAGGCAGCACGCAGCTGGCGCTTTGTCCACATAAAGCCTCTCTGTCTATTCTGTCGTTCACCACCAGCTCACCCTTCCCCGAGTCCACAGTGAAATACTGCTTCCCAGCCTCAGCAGCGACACGCAGCTTACGGTCAAAAATGTCTGTTAAACCTAAACCAAGATCTTTGGCGATGTTTCCGACCACAGAGCCCTGCTTCAGTTCCTCTGGGATGCTGTAACGTGTCTGTGCGTCTGTCAAGCTCCACAAGAGAAAGAAATAATGCCACAAAAGCGTCCGCCATGCCACAGATCCACGACCCATCCTTTCTGTCCTGATGGTTTCTCAAAACAGACCAAATCTCACATATACAGTCAGCCCATAATTCCTTTCATTGACAAATAAACTCCAGTTCGTGGTGCATTTTGAAAAAGCAAGAATATCCCATAATAGTCCAGTACAAAGCAGCGCATCTCCTCACTGAACAACACTGACTGGAATTATGGCTGTAGCACTCAGCAGCAGAGGACTAGATCTCTTTGTACATGCGAGGCTCCTATTGGCTGAGAGCAGCTAACAACACTGTCCAATCACAGAGCAGGTTCACCAGTGCACCACATACTCAGCAGCAGCTTCCTACTAGCAGGAAGCTTCTTGTTAATATTCACCACAAAAAAAACATTCATATATTACAAAAAATAAACTTTACCTGTAACATCTTGCCAATGCCTATATACAAGTTAAAATATATGAAGAACTATCTATTCTATGTGTAAAAAATTTAAATGGAAGGGAAATTAAAGATAAAAAAGGCCAAACTATAATACATTTCATTTCAAAGTGGATAATCGATCTAGGACAATAGATCCACATTATAATTAATATTCATTCTGTGATCAAATTAATATATTTAATATTGATAACAATATGATATTAAATGAATACAATATCATTTATTTTTTTTAAATGTGTCTAAAAAATACAAGCGGACTAGACATAAAAAATTTAGAGCCGCTGACCACTGCAGTGGTTCCGAAACCAATCTCTCTAAGTATTAAATAACATACAGAACATAATGTAAACATGTTTATCAGACATATTTATGTTTACATCTTTTTCCGCTACTGTGATCAACACTGTACGAGGATCAGTGAGGTGGTCTACTGGGAACCTCTGATTCTCCGTCCCAAATGGTTAAGACATAAAATGGAAGATGATGACACTACCATTTATTTTGATATATCGAATCTTGAGTTTTGGTTTCACAATCGCCAATCTTCATTTATTTTGAATTACGTTTTTTAACAAGCCATTTTTAAACTAAACTTTGACGTTAACCTCACTTTTACATGTGAGACGGTATGCAACTTTGAAATGATCGTTTCTCTCAAACACGGGAAAAACACACCACATATGAAATCTTTTTGTTGTGCTATCTGTGTGTCTATCAACCAATCTAAGTCACAAGCCAAGCTGCTGTCTACCTTGGTAAAGAATACACCCTGTTCTCTATTAACTGTAGAAAACACTCCTTTTTACTCATGTTCTCACCTGCTGACTCTCAAAGGTCCACGTGCTGTCTGGCAGAGACGCGTCCAGGACACTGATGACCTCCTTAAAGTCAGAGGTGCTGCTGGGCTTAATCAGAGTGAAGTCACTGTACTCTGACATTGGAGACATGCAGGACCTGAACGACTGGCTCTGGGACATCATGTCTCCCCCCAGGACCTCCACATACTTTATAGGGCCGTCAGTGTTGAGCTGGATCTGCAAGTTTCTGTTGGGGTTCTTGTAATCATCACAGTCACTGTGTCTGACGCAGCAGCTGCCCCTGCTGCTCTTCACACATTTCACCGCTAAGATGAGAAACGTCACCAGAGACAGCACGGACACAGAGGCCAGAGACAGGATCAGGTAGAGAGCGAGGCGGCCAGTTTTCCCGCTGGACTCCGCTGCTTTGTGCCTGATGTCCAGGATGGGCTCGTGCAGACCGTCCTCCATCAGGATGGACACCGTGACGGTGGCGGACTGCACCGGGTCCCCGTCGTCCCTGATCTCTATGAGCAGCCTCTGAGAGGAGTCGTCCTGCTCGGCCACAGCGCGTTTAGTCCTCACCTCCCCTGTGTACTGGTTCACAGTGAACAGAGACGCGTCCGTGGCCTCCGCCACTTTGTACGAGATCCATGCGTTATGGCCCGAGTCTGCGTCCACGGCCGTCACCTTTGTGACCAGGTGAGCCGCTTTAGCGGAGCGGGGCATCCTCTGGAGAGAGAGGGAGCCCAGGCCCGCGGAGGAGGGGTAGATGACAGCGGGGGCGTTGTCGTTCAGGTCCAGGATAAACACATGGACTGTGGCGTTGCTGCTGAGGCTCGGAGAGCCCTGGTCCTTGGCCTGGACCACGATCTGAAACACCTTGAGCTTCTCGTAGTCAAACGAGTGCATGCTGTAGATGCTGCCGTTCTCTGAGTTGATGTAGACATAAGACGAGACTGACACGTCCTGCACTTTAGACTCTAGAATAGAGTACGTCACTTTAGCGTTTTCTCCAAAGTCCAGGTCTGAGGCGGACACTGAGTACAGTATAGAGCCAGGGACCCCGTTCTCTTTTAAATACACATTATACGAGGACTGCGAGAAGACTGGAGGGTTGTCGTTCACATCTGAGATACTGACAGATATCGTTTTCTGACTGGAGAGAGGAGGAGAGCCCGCGTCTGTGGCTGTTATCTCCACGTTATAATATGGGAAACTCTCTCGGTCTAAAGGACCACTAGTGACAAGTGCGTAATTATTAGAAAATGACGGTTTTAAATTAAACAGAGTTTTCCCTTTTAGCTTTAATATTACTTTACCGTTTACACCCGAGTCTAAGTCTCTTGCACTGATTAAAGCTACAACAGTTCCTTTTGCTGAGTCTTCGCGCACTGGAGAAGGAGTGGAAGTCAGAACTATTTCTGGGATGTTGTCGTTTATGTCTAAGACTACAATCTGCACACGACAATGGCCCTCCATTTCAGGAACGCCTTTGTCTTTGGCCGTAAGTCGCAAATCAAACACTGGACTGAGCTCGTAGTCCAGTTGTCCGGATAATGATAATTCACCAGTGTTTGAGTTTAATTGAAATAAAGACATATATGTCTCCGGTGTGTGCTCCGCAAACGTGTATTGAACCTCTCCATTCACGCCTTCATCTGCGTCTGTAGCAGCGACTGTAACTAAAACTGTCCCTGACAACGTGTTTTCTGGAACACTAACATTGTACAGTGGCTTCTTAAAAACAGGCAGGTTGTCGTTAATATCAAGTACTGTAACTACAATCTTCATTGTTCCACTTTTTACAGGATTACCTCCGTCTAATGCTGTCAGTAGTAATTCATGTACACTTCGTTTTTCTCTGTCAAGCATTTTGTCTAAAACCAGCTCTGGAGTCTGAGAACCTCCAGACAATTCTTTCATTTTTAAACTAAAACAGTCACTTTTACTCAAACTGTAAGACTTTACGGTGTTACTGCCTACATCTGGATCCTGAGCTGTTTCTAAAGGAAAGCGAACCCCTGCAACTGTAGATTCAGCTATTTTCAGTGACTTCTGTTTTGCAACAAACATTGGTGAATTATCATTAATGTCTCGTATCTCGACTTCTATCCGATGGAGCTGTAGTGGATTTTCCGTCACGACCTGCAGAGGTAGCACGCAGCTGGCGCTTTGTCCACATAAAGCCTCTCTGTCTATTCTGTCGTTCACCACCAGCTCACCCTTCCCCGAGTCCACAGTGAAATACTGCTTCCCAGCCTCAGCAGCGACACGCAGCTTACGGTCAAAAATGTCTGTTAAACCCAAACCAAGATCTTTGGCGATGTTTCCGACCACAGAGCCCTGCTTCAGTTCCTCTGGGATGCTGTAACGAGTCTGTGCGTCTGTCAAGCTCCACAAGAGAAAGAAATAATGCCACAAAAGCGCCCGCCATGCCACAGATCCACGATCCATCCTTTCTGTCCTGATGGTTCCTCAAAACAGACAAAATGTCACATAAACAGTCAGCCCATAATTCCTTTCATTGACAAATAAACTCCAGTTCGTGGTGCATTTTGAAAAAGCAAGAATATCCCATAATAGACCAGTACAAAGCAGCGCATCTCCTCACTGAACAACACTGACTGGAATTATGGCTGTAGCACTCAGCAGCAGAGGACTAGATCTCTTTGTACATGCGAGGCTCCTATTGGCTGAGAGCAGCTAACAACACTGTCCAATCACAGAGCAGGTTCACCAGTGCACCACATACTCAGCAGCAGCTTCCTACTAGCAGGAAGCTTCTTGTTAATATTCACCAAAAGAAACAACACTAATACAAAAAATAAGCTTTACCTATAACATCCAATGCATATACAAGTTCAAATACATGAAGAACTGTCCATTTAAATGTGTAAAGAATTTAAATGGAAGGGAAATAGATGATAAAAAAACACCATAACACTATATCTTTCATTTCAAAGAGCATTTTCGAACTAGGACAATATGATCCACATTATAACTCATACTAATATTATTTCTGTGATCAAATTAATACCATTTATACTGATAATAATATAATATTAAATTAACACAATATTATATGTAGAGTATTTGTGTTATTAATTTGTCATCTAAATGTGTCTAAAAAATACAAGAGGACAAAATATCACAAATTAGGAGCCGCTGACCACTGCAGTGGTGCTGAAACCAATCTCTCTAAGTATTAAATAACATACAGTATAGAACACAGTAAACATAAATCAGACATATTTATGTCTACCTTTTTCCCGTACTTTAAAACTGTACTAAGTAATATTTTGGAACCTTGTTTTGTTGGTTACACATATATAACCATCACTCCCATTTATTTTGAATTCACTTTATTTGCTTATACACACTATCTTTTTTGACTGAACCTCATCATGTGAAGGAAAACAATTACCTTTATTTCCTTCTCTCTGGACACCACGGAGAATAGACAAAAAGAAAGATAAGTTTTTGTTTTGTTGAACCCTTTTTACTCATGTTCTCACCTGCTGACTCTCAAAGGTCCACGTGCTGTCTGGCAGAGACGCGTCCAGGACACTGATGACCTCCTTAAAGTCAGAGGTGCTGCTGGGCTTAATCAGAGTGAAGTCACTGTACTCTGACATTGGAGACATGCAGGACCTGAAACGACTGGCTCTGGGACATCATGTCTCCCCCCAGGACCTCCACATACTTTATAGGGCCGTCAGTGTTGAGCTGGATCTGCAAGTTTCTGTTGGGGTTCTTGTAATCATCACAGTCACTGTGTCTGACGCAGCAGCTGCCCCTGCTGCTCTTCACACATTTCACCGCTAAGATGAGAAAACGTCACCAGAGACAGCACGGACACAGAGGCCAGAGACAGGATCAGGTAGAGAGCGAGGCGGCCAGTTTTCCCGCTGGACTCCGCTGCTTTGTGCCTGATGTCCAGGATGGGCTCGTGCAGACCGTCCTCCATCAGGATGGACACCGTGACGGTGGCGGACTGCACCGGGTCCCCGTCGTCCCTGATCTCTATGAGCAGCCTCTGAGAGGAGTCGTCCTGCTCGGCCACAGCGCGTTTAGTCCTCACCTCCCCTGTGTACTGGTTCACAGTGAACAGAGACGCGTCCGTGGCCTCCGCCACTTTGTACGAGATCCACGCGTTATGGCCCGAGTCTGCGTCCACGGCCGTCACCTTTGTGACCAGGTGAGCCGCTTTAGCGGAGCGGGGCATCCTCTGGAGAGAGAGGGAGCCCAGGCCCGCGGAGGAGGGGTAGATGACAGCGGGGGCGTTGTCGTTCAGGTCCAGGATAAACACATGGACTGTGGCGTTGCTGCTGAGGCTCGGAGAGCCCTGGTCCTTGGCCTGGACCAAGATCTGAAACACCTTGAGCTTCTCGTAGTCAAACGAGTGCATGCTGTAGATGCTGCCGTTCTCTGAGTTGATGTAGACATAAGACGAGACTGACACGTCCTGCACTTTAGACTCTAGAATAGAGTACGTCACTTTAGCGTTTTCTCCAAAGTCCAGGTCTGAAGCGGACACTGAGTACAGTATAGAGCCAGGGACCCCGTTCTCTTTTAAATACACATTATACGAGGACTGCGAGAAGACTGGAGGGTTGTCGTTCACATCTGAGATACTGACAGATATCGTTTTCTGACTGGAGAGAGGAGGAGAGCCCGCGTCTGTGGCTGTTATCTCCACGTTATAATATGGGAAACTCTCTCGGTCTAAAGGACCACTAGTGACAAGTGCGTAATTATTAGAAAATGACGGTTTTAAATTAAACGGAGTTTTCCCTTTTAGCTTTAATATTACTTTACCGTTTACACCCGAGTCTAAGTCTCTTGCACTGATTAACGCTACAACAGTTCCTTTTGCTGAGTCTTCGCGCACTGGAGAAGGAGTGGAAGTCAGAACTATTTCTGGGATGTTGTCGTTTATGTCTAAGACTACAATCTGCACACGACAATGTCCCGCCATTTCAGGAACGCCTTTGTCTTTGGCCGTCATCGGTATTTCATAAAATGGGCTGAGCTCAAAGTCCAGTTGCCCTACTAAAGATATTTCACCAGTGTCTGAGTTTAATTGAAACAAAGACATATATGTCTCTGGTGTGTGCTCCGCAAACGTGTATTGAACCTCTCCATTCACGCCTTCATCTGCGTCTGTAGCAGCGACTGTAACTAAAACTGTCCCTGACAGTGTGTTTTCTGGAACACTAACATTGTACAGTGGCTTTAGAAATGCAGGGAAATTATCGTTATTATCAAGTACTGTAACTACAATCTTCATCGTTCCACTTTTTACAGGATTACCTCCGTCTAATGCTGTCAGTAGTAATTCATGAACAGCTTGTTTCTCTCTGTCAAGTATTTTGTCTAAAACCAGTTCTGGCAGTGGTCGTTGACCAGGCAACTCTTTCAATTTTAAACTAAAACAGTCACTTTTACTCAAACTGTAAGATTTAAGAGAATTACTGCCTACATCCAAATCCTGGGCTGTTTCTAAAGGAAATCGTGCCCCTGCTACAGCCGATTCAGCTATTTTCAGTGACTTTTGCTTTGTTTTAAACACTGGTGAATTATCATTAATGTCTCGTATCTCCACTTCTATCCGATGGAGCTGTAGTGGATTTTCCGTCACGACCTGCAGAGGCAGCACGCAGCTGGCGCTTTGTCCACATAAAGCCTCTCTGTCTATTCTGTCGTTCACCACCAGCTCACCCTTCCCCGAGTCCACAGTGAAATACTGCTTCCCAGCCTCAGCAGCGACACGCAGCTTACGGTCAAAAATGTCTGTTAAACCCAAACCAAGATCTTTGGCGATGTTTCCGACCACAGAGCCCTGCTTCAGTTCCTCTGGGATGCTGTAACGAGTCTGTGCGTCTGTCAAGCTCCACAAGAGAAAGAAATAATGCCACAAAAGCGCCCGCCATGCCACAGATCCACGACCCATCCTTTCTGTCGTGATGGTTCCTCAAAACAGACAAAATGTCACATAAACAGTCAGCCCATAATTCCTTTCATTGACAAATAAACTCCAGTTCGTGGTGCATTTTGAAAAAGCAAAAATATCCCATAATAGTCCAGTACAAAGCAGCGCATCTCCTCACTGAACAACACTGACTGGAATTATGGCTGTAGCACTCAGCAGCAGAGGACTAGATCTCTTTGTACATGCGAGGCTCCTATTGGCTGAGAGCAGCTAACACCCCTGTCCAATCACAGAGCAGGTTCACCAGTGCACCACATACTCAGCAGCAGCTTCCTATAGCAGGAAGCTTCTTGTTAATATTCACCAAAAAAAACAACATTAATATATTACAAAAAATAAGCTTTACCTGTAACATTCATATATACAAGTTCCATTACATGAAAACCTGTCCATCCTATGTGTAAAGAATTCAAATGGAAGGAACATTATTGATTAAAAAGGCCAAACTATTATCCTTTTTTTAAATTCAAAGTGCATTTTTGAATAATACGATCCAAATTATAACTCAGATTAATATTCATTCTGTGATCAAATGGATACCATTAAAGTAATAGTATGTAGCTCTAAATTAATTTCACATTTTAAGAATTGTAGTAAATTGACCTCCTGGCCTTAAATGTTGATGTAAAATAAGTAATTTTATTAATTCTAATATTACAGTTAAGTCCCGCCTTCCCTTCTCTTAGTTATAGCTCAGAATCCGCGATGCCGTCCACGTTAACCAATCGAGGCATGCCAAGGGCTGTCAATCATCGGCGCTGATGCTCGCAGCTGCGCGCATGCTCAGTGGTTTGTTTTCGCAGATCCTCCGAATCAAGCCTCTATTAGGCTCTGGAACTACATGAAAACTGAACAAAGAATTCTGAACATCCGCGCTGAGGTACTTATGTATTTACTGAACCTATATCCATAATCAGATCCTCTGCAGAGGTGTCCTATAATGTTCAATTCATGATAATAGCTTCTTCCGGGTTTGACATGTTTTTTTGTGCATTAAAACATTATTTTTTTCATGAAAACGTTAACAAATAATTCTGAAAACCTTCGTGCACTTGTATTAATAATGTATTTAATGTGTTCTCTGATTAACATTTAAAAGTGTTACGGAAACGTAGGCGTAGACCAATCCGAAAGGAAGGGGGAGGGAGCTTGCGTCGTGTTTTTTTTTTTTTCAAATCAAGTACCTCTCTCTCTCTTTCTGACAAACTGCAGACAATCAATTTCATATTGACAATAACATAATATTAAATGAATACAATATTCTACGTAGAGTATTTGTATCATTATTATTTTTATTTAAATGTCTCTAAAAAATAAAAGAGGACTAAATATCACAAATTAGGAGCCGCTGACCACTGCAGTAGTGCTGAAACCAATCTCTCTAAGTATTAAATAACATACAGTATAGAACACAGTAAACATAAATCAGACATATTTATGTTTACCTCTTTTCCCTCACTTTAAAACTGTATATTTTGGAACCTTGTTTTGTTGGTTACACATATATAACCATCACTCCCATTTATTTTGAATTCACTTTATTTGCTTATACACACTATCTTTTTTAACTTAACCACAATCCCACTTTGACGTTGAACCTCATCATGTGAAGGAGAACAATTACCTTATTCTCTCTGGACACCACGGAGAATAGAAAAAAGATATGTTTTTGTTTTGTTGAACCCTTTTTACTCATGTTCTCACCTGCTGACTCTCAAAGGTCCACGTGCTGTCTGGCAGAGACGCGTCCAGGACACTGATGACCTCCTTAAAGTCAGAGGTGCTGCTGGGTTTAATCAGAGTGAAGTCACTGTACTCTGACATTGGAGACATGCAGGACCTGAACGACTGACTCTGGGACATCATGTCTCCCCCCAGGACCTCCACATACGTTATAGGGCCGTCAGTGTTGAGCTGGATCTGCAAGTTTCTGTTGGGGTTCTTGTAATCATCACAGTCACTGTGTCTGACGCAGCAGCTGCCCCTGCTGCTCTTCACACATTTCACCGCTAAGATGAGAAACGTCACCAGAGACAGCACGGACACAGAGGCCAGAGACAGGATCAGGTAGAGAGCGAGGCGGCCAGTTTTCCCGCTGGACTCCGCTGCTTTGTGCCTGATGTCCAGGATGGGCTCGTGCAGACCGTCCTCCATCAGGATGGACACCGTGACGGTGGCGGACTGCACCGGGTCCCCGTCGTCCCTGATCTCTATGAGCAGCCTCTGAGAGGAGTCGTCCTGCTCGGCCACAGCGCGTTTAGTCCTCACCTCCCCTGTGTACTGGTTCACAGTGAACAGAGACGCGTCCGTGGCCTCCGCCACTTTGTACGAGATCCACGCGTTATGGCCCGAGTCTGCGTCCACGGCCGTTACCTTTGTGACCAGGTGAGCCGCTTTAGCGGAGCGGGGCATCCTCTGGAGAGAGAGGGAGCCCAGGCCCGCGGAGGAAGGGTAGATGACAGCGGGGGCGTTGTCGTTCAGGTCCAGGATAAACACATGGACTGTGGCGTTGCTGCTGAGGCTCGGAGAGCCCTGGTCCTTGGCCTGGACCAAGATCTGAAACACCTTGAGCTTCTCGTAGTCAAACGAGTGCATGCTGTAGATGCTGCCGTTCTCTGAGTTGATGTAGACATAAGACGAGACTGACACGTCCTGCACTTTAGACTCTAGAATAGAGTAAGTCACTTTGGCGTTTTCTCCAAAGTCCAGGTCTGAGGCGGACACTGAGTACAGTATCCTCCCTGGAGGACAGTTCTCCTGGACATACGTAACATACTTTGAGTGGGAGAACGTTGGCGGATTATCATTTATGTCAGATAGATCCACTTCTAATATTTTTTCTACTGTTAAAGACGGTCTACCGAAATCAGAGGCCCTCATCTTCATTCTGTAGCGGCTACTCTTCTCTCTGTCTAGGGGCCCGCTGGTAACTAACGAGTAATGGTTGGAGTCAGATGGGTTTAATTTAAAAGGAGACCCAGAGGATAATGTCAGCGTTACTCTACCATTGTCACCCGAGTCTACATCCCGGGCACTTATCAACGCGATAACTGTCCCCACTGCTGAATCTTCTGGAACTGGAGAGGTCAACGACTTCACTATAATCTCAGGAGCATTGTCGTTTACGTCTATTATTTTAATCTCTACACTGCAGTGTCCGTCCATCTCGGGATTACCTTTGTCTTTCGCAGTTACATCAAACCTGTGTACAGCATTAGATTCGTGGTCCAGTGAGCCTTTCACTACAATGCTACCAGTGAATGGTTTAATTTCAAATAACGACAACGTGAGATCCGTGGTTTGATCTGCGAAATAATATTCGATGTCTCCGTTTAACCCCTCGTCTATATCTGTCGCTTTAACAGTTAAAATGTCTGCACCAGGTGCTGCTCTCTCGCTGACATTGGCCTCATAGACATTTCTCTCAAACTCAGGCGCATTGTCGTTTATATCAAGCACTATAATCGTAATCTGCGTTGTACCAGAGCGCACGGGATCTCCGCCATCTACAGCAGTGAGGATAAGGTTGTGAATTGGTTGCTTTTCACGATCAAGTGCTTTATCTAAAACCAATTCTGGAATTCTACGACCGTCCTTGTTGCTTTTAACAGCTATCTTGAAATGGTCATTTTTACTAATGATGTAAGAACGCACAGAGTTAGAGCCAACGTCGGGGTCTTGTGCGCTTTCTAAAGGGAATTTTGCGCCTGGATTGACCAACTCTGCAATTTTTAAAACTTTCTCCTTCGTGATAAAATGCGGTGAGTTGTCGTTTGTGTCCTGTATCTCTATTTCGACCCTGAATAATTGCAGTGGAGCGTCTATCACCAGCTCCAGAGGCAGCACGCATGATAGCTTATGTCCACACAGTTCTTCTCTGTCAATCCGGTCCGTCACTATCAAGTCTCCTTTTCTCGAGTTCAGGGCAAAATATTGCTTACCATCTTGTGAGGCTATCCTAAGTTTTCGTTTGTCCAAATCAGATACAACCAACCCCAGATCTTTGGCGAGGTTTCCAACTGTAGATCCCTGCTTCAGTTCCTCTGGGATGCTGTAGCGCGTCTGCCCGGCTATTGTACTCCAAAAGAAAGCAGAGTGACTCCACCACAGAATCAGCTGCCATGAACACGCTTTGGTCCACATTATTTCTCCTTCCTCGAGTAACTATACAGCATCGTGAAAAGCAGGTGATTTATAATCCAATAACGAATCTTGATTTGCAGTCTTATAGCCTACATCATTTTGTCGGTATAAATCCGGCTCTTGAGCGCCACATCACCATTGTTACAGAACTGAAGGCACTGGGAGAAGAGTAGATCTCTTTGTAGAGGCGAATATGCCATTGGAGGAGCCGTAAAGGAGTTTCCACCAATGATGAGCAAAGACCGTCAGCATCACCGTGACGTAAGGGCGTAAGATCAGTGTGTGTTCTATCTCTCTCTATCTAAATACTGTATTGTAAATGCCCATTGAATATGAAAAATATGACTTTGTCGTCGTTGCAGCAATATAAGTACTACAATATATAAATTTAGTAATACTATATTATGAATGTCTAAAAACATTTAAGACAGCCAACAAAAACGAATTGATTTCATTCAATAACAGTGACTATTTGCCTTACAAATCTTAACTTGTTTTTAATAAATAATCAATCATTTTTTTCAATTATGAAAATACAATAACATAGTAAATAAATATATAAATGAGATAGTCTAAAATAGAAAAAAAAGAATAAGGTGTTAACCTTAAGGTGTTAACGAGAAAAAGTGGCATGACATGCTTCCATGGCAACACTCATGCGTGTGGCTCAAGGCTCACCGGTGCCTTCCTGTGGTCAGAGAGGGAAAATGCACCGTGCTCCTCTTCACAGATTAGATTAGAGCAGTGAGCGTGCACTGCACCAGGCAGCAGCTGACGTAAGTACCCGTATGGAGGTCTGTAGAGCAAAGGGAGAGAGGCGGGGGAGCTGCCAAGCATGATGCACGCTGATCCAGTGTTTCCTGAACTAAATACAACGTGTATCCATTATTTACATTTCCTCATCCGAAATGTCAGAAATGAACCACATGTATCATTATTTTAATATTTGTGTAATGTTTAAAATACCATACAGTTGCATTTTATGTTCAAAATCATGACGATTTTGAGAATACAAACGTGTTTCAGTATTGTCTCGTAATAAAACGAGTCAAAATCTCACCGTAAATAGAGCTACTCAAATCACAGCAACAACAAAAAATGAGGTGCAAGAGAAGAGCACTTTGCTGTTCCCACTACAGGCAGCAGGGGGAGATGTGCAGAGCCGACATCTACAGCACAAGGGAGAGGGAGAGGTTTCAGCACCACGGAGGTGGACAGCGCCACACAGGCGGACAGCAGCTGCTGCTGCAGCCTCAAGCGCTCATCAGAAACTGCCGGCTGTCAGTACAGCACAACTATTACTACACTTATTATCTTGACTTTTCCTGAAAGAGGACTAAGGACACACACTTATTTGCAATGCTGAACCATGTATGTAGATTTTTATTTATGCATGCCTTCTTGTTTTTAAGATAAGATAAGATAGACTTTATTGATCTCACACAGGAGAAATGTACATGTCACATCTGGCATGGATAGAAACACTCAAGATTGTGCAAAAGAAAGAAATGTGCAAACATGTTAAATGCAGGATATATTATGTACAACAAAAGTGGCAAATTAAAAAGTGGCAATCAGGGAACAGTGTCAATAGTAGTGCAGGTTCTTTTCAGTCTTATTGCAGTGACTTAAAGTGACTTGTTGTACAGTCTGACAGCGGTGGGGATAAAGGCCCTGCGGTACCGCTCCTTCTTGCACTGAGGGTGCTGCTTTCACTTGTTTGCACGGCGAGCCAAAGCAATTTCCTAGTTTGTGACTTCCTGTTACTCACATGGCAATAAAATGATTCTGATTCTGATTCTGATTTTGATTATCAATACAACTTTCAAAATACACATCTAAAACATCACTTTGAATAAGAACCAGTTACATACAGGATGATGTATTAAACCGGCTGAAAATAGAGTGGTGGGACATCAGACCAGCACATTTGACTGAAACATTTAAATAAAACCTTGCCATTCAGAAGACAAAACATGTGTATAAGCTGTCTTTATGTGCTCATAACATTGGTATATTGTTATTTATATACTGTATGTTTTGTACTAAATTAAACAGTGTCATAATAAGGGCAGACCATAAATTATAACCAGCAGTGTATTAAAAGCTATTTGTTATGATTGAAAACTGCTGCCACAGATGTCAAATCTTCCCCTGTTCATTTCACATCATACAAACAGAAGTACGTGATTGTCCACAAACACCACACGCGTGTTTGAGTCTGTCGAGCAAAAGGTGTTCCTCTGGATAATCTCTGTTTTTGGCTGGAGCTAAAGACAGATTAGAAAACTAAAACACAGTCAACATTATTCTATTACAAATGTCGCTGACAAATAATGTAATCCTGTTCATAGTTTAATGTCTCTATTGTTGAGATCATGCTAAGAATGCTACCTAGAAACCACGTAAAAAACCAGCTCAACACTTCTCTAATGTAAAAATATTATTTGAAAAACAAAAAAGACGGATATACAAATTCTAAATAGGAAAAAAAAGGAAAATCATACAGATTCATTGCACATTCTATATTTCAAGTTTTTGTTAACAGCTTCCTGACATTTCACAAAGCAGTAAATGCACCTTTAAGTTGTATGAATCAATAAAGTGTCCTGTTGTAATCGTTCCAAACTTTCCCATGAGTCCAACAGCATGAGGTTCTACTTCAGTTCACTGCTCCATATAGTGAACAACATTATAATTCATATTTTCCTGAACAAGTGTCATTTCCTCAAATAAGATAAAAAAGATTTAAGATTGAGTTTATTTGCAATTTTCAGTAAAAATGCATTGAAATACCTGTGGTTTTCTAAAATCCTATGAACTGTCCACATTAATCTGACTTGTTTTAAATGGACCAGGTTTCCCCTACCACTAAAAACATGTACAATAGGTATGAATGTAAATGAGAGAGTGAATGGATGGTGTTGATTGGGGCTGATGCGCCAGTGTGTTCGGCGACTCGCTTCTGTGTGGAATGATTGGAACAATATCTGAACTCTGAGCATTGTAAAGTGCTTTGGATGACCTTGGTCTGTAAAATGCGCTATATAAATAAACATTGCTTACATTACATTACTAACCACAACAATTGCCCTTTATCTTATGAGAAAACATGTGTCCAATAATGTCCTCTGAGATAACTAATGTGAGGTCTTGAGTGTGACATTTGACAGATGTGTAAGTAAGAGCCTTTCCTGTCAATAATCGACTCTTTGGGCTCTGATCTAAAGATGTGATAAAACATGCAAATGAGAGCTTGTGATAGAAACCAGCTGTTTCGAAAATTATAAACTATTGATTTTTGTCTCTAGTTCATAATCCTATAGTTTAAAATGCAGGTACCCCATTATTAATGCAAACTCTTGTTTTGTGAGAAAAATGCTTAATAAATAAAGTTTGTGTTTATGGATTGTGTCAGAAATCAAAGGGAACAACTTTTTGTCTGATCCAAACAGACAAGACCATTTTACGATACGATACATTATCTGTCAATTGTGAAGAATGCAAATTTACAAATGTCATGAGTGTGTTTGGAAGTGTGCATTTATCAACCCTTGTACTTTTTGTTTTATACCTAACAATTTTTGTGCTTGAAATCAAAGTTGTTGCTTACCTTTAGTGGACAAGGCAGCATTTACAAGGACACGGAACAGCAGCGGCAGCAGCAGCAGCAGCAGCAGCGGCAGCAGCAGCAGCAGCAGCGGCAGCAGCAGCAGCAGCAGCAGCAGCAGGAGCAGGACATAAAAGAGAAAGACAAAAAAGAAGATTTTGATTAGAATGATTGTTCTGCAGACATTGAGTGGCAAAAAGGGAGTGAAAATAAACAAGATACTTACAAGATCTTGCAACAATTATTAATTTGACAGAAAAAGAAAGTGCTCATTGATGTGTTGATAGTATTGGTGAAACGTGTTGTAATGTTTTGTGTGTTTGCATATAGGAGAATACAGTAAATACTATGAGGCCTCACAGATAAAACATACGTAACACATACAGCTGTAGACGTATCTGCATGAAACACAAGTATTTTTGACATATTTGTTAGAAAGTAATGAAAGAAAGTATCATGCAATTGTCAACATCTTCAGGTTCAGGCTGTGTATAGCAAACGGAAATACTGCAGTTATTCAGCGGATATTATTCCCTTCACAAAAATAAAATGATGTTGTTGCGTATTCATTAAACAGACTATATATCACTGTAAATGTCAAAAAGAAGGTAATTACAGCTTGAGTTTAGCAATATTTCTCCTAATGCATGGCCAATGCATTAGGACATCTTTTTGTAAATGAATAAATATATATACATTTTTTGTAATTTCCTATTTCAAGGGAGAATTTGCATATTTACAGTGGAAATATTGTCTATCTAGATAAATACCACATTCTTCAAGCACTTAATCATATGTAATTAATATGTTTGAATTTTAAATCTGGACATGACCCATATATTACAGAGATCACATAATTCAAAAGTGCAATGTTTATCTGGAAATAAAAATATATCACTGATGACCAATTACTACTGTATATCTGTATATAAACATATTGACCAACAATTGATGGAATGAATGACGTATACTCTTCTAGATAGACATTTTTATGGCTAAATATTTTCCCCGAAGACCTTTTAATCAGAAAGAGAAATTGAATGTTATTTGGATTGTCCTACAATCATGTAATTGTTGTGGCATTAAAAGCAGGTTTATAATGTGGTCAAATATTTTTGTATATCACAATGTTTTTCTATCATCCATCAACATTTATTATTGTGACAGGCCTATACTTGAAGCCCTACCACAATTCTTAGTATTTGATTATGACGTGGTAAGGAATAACTGAACAGAAAAAATACATATTAAAGACATTTTCTCCTGATCTTTCAGCAGCTGCAAAATCTCATTGAAACAGAGCAATCATAGAGTTACCGTGCACTCAACAATACCATGCAATACGTGTCCTTCAATTTGTCTTTCATATTCTAACTTACATACCATCTGAATTACACACAACAATACACGAAAATAAAAAAGTGCAATGAATAAACACGCCTTTTCTAGTCTTAAACGGTTTATGCAGTGCCTGTGTTCATATAGGGAATAGATCTGCTGCTACCTCTTTCTGACAGCAGAGGGCCTAAAGGCGATGTCCACTCCTGTGCATTATTCATGTTTTCTTCTCCAGATGCACTTATATCTATTTTTTTTTTTACCAAACAACGCCTCTAAATAATACGCAGATTAATAATTACAACACGGAGCCCAAGAGACCAAACTGAAAATATATACCAATCACAAGACAAGACAGCAATCATACAAAAAACAGAATACTGCATTTCTTTTTGAATCAAAGAACACAGTATATGCCACGGTATTTTTCTGTCTACTCGCAGACAAAGCAGCTGTAATTGAGTATTTTCTTGTTTAGGTGTGGCAAATATACAGGGAAAGAACAAGTAGGATGGCTGACTGCTGTATTTTGAACAAAAAGCACAAGCAGCCATATTGAACCTCTCCCCTGCTTTCCTCCCTCATCCTCGCAGAACGCACTCCACACCTCAGCGCAAACGCAGGGGTGTCCTTTCTTCTCGACCCGTCACCACACACAGACAGCTACGCCGTCGCAGAAGCACATCCCTTCCGCCCTGTGGAAGTGGTACAGTCCTGCCCGTGAGTCAGCTTGTTTCCATGGCAACAAAGCCCACCTCACTCTCATCCCACCCTGCTGCCTTCTGCACCTCGTCTCACTAAAGCAAAACTGCGGTAAAATCAGATAGAAAAGCTGTTTCTGCTCAAATCACAGTTAAAGCAGGGGTACATCATTTTCAAACCACAAACAATGAACTACGTGATCAAATCCATTAACTATGTAAATGTAAATCTGTAATTTATTTATCCCTGAAGGGAACTTTTTAATTCAATTTGTTTGGATCTGTTTTTCCAGACAAACAAGTGAAAAAGATAGGACCATCCCTCACTCTGCGAATCTGCTCTCAGCCCAAAAGGGTCAAACAGTGACTCATAGGGCTCATTCTCACAAGAAATCAAAGCAGATCTAATACGACAACACGTGGCTACCATAGATTGTTTACAAAATGTGTCTTTTGAAAGACTCTCTGTCAGGACAACAATCAGGTTTACACCAGCTTTAAGTGAAGTAAAAATATGAACAAATAAATATCGGTGCAACCGTATGAGGTGAATACAAAGCTTATACGTTTAACTTATTCCCCCTTTGTTTCCAGCGACCAAAGAAACCCTAAAATGTATGTATGAAAGTGTGTTCATGTATGCATGTTTGTACCATGTATATTGTAAAGACTGTAAATTATGATTGTTGATTTTTTGTTTATAAGCTTGAAATAAATAAACAAAAAGTGAAATAGAAACAGACAATCCAGTCATATTACTGTATGCTCTGTATCACTGATATCACCACACATGGTTTATATGTGTATAACTAGAAAATATTGTATTTCGACAATTTCTTAGCTATATCAAGTGTCCAAAGAAGCAAATGTCTCTCCCTTTCTGCTTTCCCTTTTCTCTACTGCAGAGTGGTGCAGCTGGAGTGGAGAGGGGGAGGGGAGACTGCTCAGAAGAGAGGCACGAATGACTTAAACAACAAACTGCTGTATATCTTACACCCTGGCTTTTTCAGAAAGACGGGAAATGTGCGCCATAGAAATTACAAAGCAAATACAAATATAGGTTTTGTGTAAGGAAGTGACATCTTAAGAGTCCTGAAAACAAGAAAGCAAGGACAAGTAAATGCGTCATGAGCAAAGCAAAGTAACAGGACTTTACTGACCACTTCCACTTTGCCTAGAATGAAATGATGCACACAGATGGGACTGAAGCCACAGACGGTCAGAAGATTAAACCCAGTGATAAGTTTTATGCAAAATCAAAAATATATGTCCATAAGCACAAGCTTTTTAGTCAAGACATTGACTTTCTGATCCTGAAAGCAACACTCAATCAACTGCTGCTGCATGAAGCACCATCAGCATCAAATCACACATTGATGACACGTATCAGACCTTTGTGTTGTCAGAATATCATCTGAACTGTGAAGAATTTACAAAAGAAAATACACAACTATTCGTTTTGATCTTGTGTGATTCATATTCATGATGTTAACAGCTTGTGAAGAAAGAAATACCAGATATATACATTGCATTTGCATAATAAGGGTCTCTCCCTTATTCTCTAAAATTATATACAACGTAAAAGCACAGATACAGTATTGAGTCAACATTCCCAACATTTAAAAACAACCAATGAATAGTTGTTTTCGGAAGTACACTACAGTGAATAGTGTTGGTACATGGCATTTTTCTCAAGTATTAGAAAGTTCAAGGGAAATGTTCCATAGTTAATGTATTTCTTGTCTTTTCCTCTTGTGGTATATTTCATGACATTTTCCAGAATATTTTTTACAGAGAACAAATACAAAAAAACCAAAAACTATCAACACATCTCCTTCATTACGTGGGTTTGATGATAATTTTCTCATCTCATTAAAGAGTCGTTATAATTACAGTAGAAATATTTTCATTTTAATGATAAAAACCGTGTCACGGTCTGACAACCTTTGAAAGTCCTTTCATCACAAATAATAACAAACTCAGAAGCCTAGTATATTGTTTAAAAGTCCATTTACTTCTGTGATTCAACATACAATGTGAAACTTATATAGGGCAGACTAAGTACACACAAAGTGAGATATACCAAGCCTTTCTTTTGTTATAATGTTGATAATTATGGCTCATAGCTATGAAAACCCTGAATAAAGCATTGTGTGAGATTTTACTTTGAAGCAACTTTTGTTAAAGTTAAACTCATCATTCTATCAATGTGCAGAAGCCAGTACTTTTCCCTTGTTTTGTCTATCTGAAGGCCAAGCTACATGGCACCGTGGAAGCTGCTGATTGGAGGTCTCCATGCCTCCGCTCTGTATAATACACTTGCATTCTCTTGTATCTGTGATCGTGTGCTTTGTTCGTACTGTCTCTACCATCGACAATAAAACATGTCTTCTGTCTGAATGAAAGACGCGATCCCAGACATGTCATCTTCTTCAATTGCAGAAAGGATAATTTGGAAAAGGACTGTAATCCATAATCAACAACATTATAACAATCAAAGGCTTGGCAGTTGTCACTCTCATGTAATGTGTCTGTAAAAATGGTTTCACATTTTATGTTGCAGTACAGTAATGAACAAACATCTGAATGATAGTTGAAATTAGTTTTACCTGACACTAGTAGTGACTAGGGCAAATAGCACACAAGACATGGTTAAAGAACATGGTAAAAGAATAATTTCTTCAGTCAGCCGAGAGAAAACAAGCTTTGACTCTAGTCATAGACAACAGAACTCACAGTGCAACTCATGTCCATATGTATACCTAATGTGTTTTGCCATTACATACTCAATGAAATTATCCAACTATTAGTTCAACAAAGACAGCAGAACCTCAAAATGGCTTCCTACATCACAAACACAAATCAGGGATGGGAGAGACTCTACACCACGTGCTTCCTCCCCTCCCCCGCTGCATCACTTGCCCTCTATTCCCTTTCTATCAGACGAGCACCAGAAATGACTGCCACTCCACTCTCCCACACGACCGTCCCAATCACACACGAGAGGCAAAATCATCCCTTTGAACAGAAATGTGCCTCCATGTTTTGTTTAAAGCACGACAAGCATCCATCTAAACGGCTTAAAGCTCATGCCCCATGTAACGCAGGAACTAGGTCAGGGAAAATGTGACGCCCAGTGCAGGAGAGAGCCGATGAGAATGAATGGAAAAAGCCAGTGCTCATCTGCAGTCTCATTTTATGTAGCAGATAACAAAGCTTCAACTATCAATTTCATGAAATGGACATATAACAGAAAAATACCAAAAATATGATTTTTTATGGTATAATTAGGATTGTATATGACTGTGTACATATGAACTGCCTTTAACAAGTGAAAGTCAGTATATTATTGTTCAAAAGTACATTTTTCAACTTATAATGAAAAACTAATATATTACAGACTTATTACAAGGACAAATGTTTAAAAACCCAAATAAAATGGACTGTAACACACAAAGGCTTGGCTTTTGTCATTTTGAATGTAATATTACATTTTAGGTTAAATTCAATAAATAAATGAACTTTGAACAATATTTTTAACCGGTACAGAGTATAGATGACAACTGTCAAATGATAATACTACTACAGCAAAAAAATGCATCAAACAAGTCTCACCTCAACATATTTAGTTTCCATCTCTGACTTTAGCCTTGGCACTGTACTGGCGCCACTAAGGTCAAACGTTAGGCTGTTTTGACTGTAGGATCTTGGTGACTTCATATCACTCTTCCGCGAGTCTGTAGTTCCATACACTTCGTAGCTTGGGCCCTGCTTTATGGTGCCAGTTCCACCTACGTCTGCGTAAAGAGGTGGATAGTATGGGATCACAGGAAGATTCCCACTGGATTTATAAAAGAAACGCTCTTGTCTCCATCTGTAGATTTTCACTGAGATAATGACCACTACACACGTGATGAACAGAACGGAGACTACAGCCAGAGCCAGCACTAAGTAAAAAGTCAGGTTGTCATTGTACTCCTTGTCGTGCGTAAAGTCCGTGAACTCAGACAGTACTTCAGGAAAGCTGTCCGCCACCGCCACGTTAACAATGACTGTAGCTGAACGAGAGGGCTGCCCGTTGTCCTCCACTATAACAGCCAGTCTCTGTTTGACTGCATCTTTATCAGTCACTTGGCGAATAGTTCTTATTTCTCCATTCTGTGAGCCCACTTCAAACAGCGCCCTGTCTGCGGCTTTCTGCAGTTTATAGGAGAGCCAGGCATTCTGTCCAGAGTCCACATCCACAGCCACCACTTTAGTGACCAGATAGCCCACATCTGCTGAACGAGGCACCATCTCAGCCACCAGAGAGCCCCCAGTCTGGACTGGGTACAGCACCTGAGGGGCGTTGTCGTTCTGGTCCTGGACCAGGATCTTCACAGTCACGTTGCTGCTGAGAGGAGGAGAGCCTCCGTCCTGCGCTTTTACAGAAATGATGAAGTTTTTAATTTGTTCATAGTCAAGAGAACGGACAGCAATTATAGCTCCAGTCTTGGCATTCACTGAGAAATAAGATGATACTGTCTGTCCATTGGCCGGACTGTCTTCAAGGAAATAGGAGATATGCGCATTGTTCCCAGAATCTAGATCAGTGGCATTGACTGCAGTGAATGAGAAACCAGGTGCATTATTTTCTAGGATGAATGCTGTCACAGACTGTTGTTGGAACATTGGGGCATGGTCATTAACATCAGACAGTTTTAAATGTATTGTCTTGTTTGTAGAATGAGGAGGTGAACCCTCGTCTGTGGCTGTTATGGTTATGTTATATTCAGGCTCGGTCTCTCGATCTAAGTCATCATCTGTAACTAATGTATAGAAATTAAGAGATGACTTTTTAATTTGAAATGGTAAGTCTGAAACAATAAAACATTTGATTTGGCCATTTTTATCAGTATCTAAATCCTTTATGTTGAGCATCGCAACAACTGTACCTGGAGCAGAATCCTCCGGTATAGGGTTTGAAAGAGAGAGTATGCTTATAAAAGGTGCATTGTCATTAATGTCTGTAATTTCTATCAACACTTTGCACGTATCCATAAATCCACCTCTGTCCTTTGCTTCAACGTCAATTTCATAATGTTTAGCTTTTTCAAAATCTAACATACCAACAACAGCTATATGACCAGTCTGTGGGTTAATACTAAACAGAGCTGCGCCATCAGTATGCTGGGAGAAGGCATAGACCACATCTCCGTTTGATCCTTCATCAATGTCCGTTGCACTGACTCTTGTGATAACTGTGCCACTACTTGCATTTTCAGCGACTAAAACTCTGTACACAGACTGAGTAAATGTAGGAGCATTGTCGTTTGCATCTAAAACAACAACGTTTATTTTTACTGAGCCAGATTTTTGTGGATTGCCGCCATCGTAGGCAATCAGTGTTAATGTATGTGCCTCCTGAGATTCTCTGTCTAGAGCTGTGTGAAGAACCATTTCAATATATTTGGATCCATCAGAACGTGAAATAATATTTAATTTGAAATTTTCTGTAGGAATCAATTTGTATGTTTGAACAGCGTTATTTGCGGCATCGGGATCTTTGGCACTTTCAAGCAAATATCGAGCTCCAAGCAGCGTGGATTCAACAATGTCAAAACTATATTCATTTTTTGAGAAATGCGGTGCGTTGTCATTTATGTCTGTGATCTCTACGTCAATTCGATGCAGCTCCATGGGATTCTCTAAAATAATCTGGAAATAAAGCGAGCACGGTGAAATCTGCTCGCACAATTGTTCTCTGTCCATCCTTTTAGACACGACCAGCGTTCCCTTTTCGGAATTCAAACCAATGTACTCACTGCCGTCTTCTGTAAATATCCGAGCGCGTCCAGACTTTAGTCTCTGCGCATCCAAGCCCAAGTCAAGCACAATATTGCCGACCACGGAACCAGCGGCCAACTCTTCAGGTATAGAGTAGCGGACATGTCCACGCACAGAGTCTGCAACAAAGGCGCACACAAAAACACCCCACAGAGGCAGCAATCTTTGGTCAAAACCTCGACTATAAAACATCCTGGTCATATTCAGCAAGTTCCAAAACACGCCAAGGCAAGCTATTACAAAAAGAGCGAGCAGACCGAGAGGAACAGAGAAGAATAAATAGCAGGGTGCAGGAGAGGCGGATTGTGAAAGGGGATGACGTCAAAATAAGAAAAGCTTTTAACTCATCAATAGCGCCACTGTGAGGAAGTTAAAATAATTACAAACGAGATGAAGTAAGTCGAAAAAAAATATATATATATTTAAAGTATTGCATGCTTATTCATCACTCGTGGTGATGAGACAGAAATAAGTGAGAAACACGATCACAGTGTAATATGTGCTTTTCTAAAGGCATGTCTTCTTCACTCTTTTTCAATTAAGTAAGAAACATCAATAGATTAAGGTGTGAATTTGTACCCTAAGTACTGCTCTCCGTGGTTCTGAAACAGAGACACACACAACAAATGTCTAACCTCGAGAGGAGAGTCTGGCTCGTCCAGGATGCTCTTCTCACTCTGTATCCGCTGCATGGTTCCTGTTGAACTGGGATCCATTATCAGCACATTCTGACTCCCAGCTCTGCCAAACTTACAGTCACTCTTTCTGGAGTCTGTGGTCCTGCACGTGTCGTAATTGTACACGTGTGGGAGAGTCCCTGTGCCCAGAGTGTCTGAGTAACGCGGAGGATAATATGGGATCACTGGCAGATTGGAGTGATACAGGATGCGAGACTGTCTCCATCTGTAGATTTTCACTGAGATAATGACCACTACACACGTGATGAACAGAAAGGAGACTACAGCCAGAGCCAGCACTAAGTAAAAAGTCAGGTTGTCATTGTACTCCTTGTCGTGCGTAAAGTCCGTGAACTCAGACAGTACTTCAGGAAAGCTGTCCGCCACCGCCACGTTAACAATGACTGTAGCTGAACGACGAGAGGGCTGCCCGTTGTCCTCCACTATAACAGCCAGTCTCTGTTTGACTGCATCTTTATCAGTCACTTGGCGAATAGTTCTTATTTCTCCATTCTGTGAGCCCACTTCAAACAGCGCCCTGTCTGCGGCTTTCTGCAGTTTATAGGAGAGCCAGGCATTCTGTCCAGAGTCCACATCCACAGCCACCACTTTAGTGACCAGATAGCCCACATCTGCTGAACGAGGCACCATCTCAGCCACCAGAGAGCCCCCAGTCTGGACTGGGTACAGCACCTGAGGGGCGTTGTCGTTCTGGTCCTGGACCAGGATCTTCACAGTCACGTTGCTGCTGAGAGGAGGAGAGCCTCCGTCCTGAGCTTTGACGCACAACTGGAAATCCTTGATCTGCTCGTAGTCAAAGGAGCGCACTGCATGGATGACTCCGCTGTCTGCACTAACGGACACATATGAGGAGACTGGCACTCCGTTAACAGAGGAGTCCTCCAGTATGTAAGACACACGTGCATTCTGGTTCCAGTCAGCGTCTGTGGCTTTCACTGTGAATATAGAGAGGCCCGGGCTGTTGTTTTCTACAATGTAGGCCTCATACGAGCTCCTGTCAAAGACAGGCGCGTTGTCATTCACATCAGAGATGTGTAAGGTGAGAGTGACGCTGCTGGAGAGAGAGGGCACGCCCTCATCTGAACACGTGACTGTGATGTTGTACTGAGAAGACTGTTCTCTGTCTAAATTACCATCCGTCACTAAACTGTAGAAATTGTTTTTCGTAATTTTAAGATCAAAAGGAATATTTTCGTTGATAAAACACTGCACTTTCCCATTTTCATCAGAATCTACATCACGAATGTTTATCATAGTCACAACTGTGCCTGGTTCAGAGTTTTCGGATATCACACTGGTTTTAGATAAAACATGAATTGCGGGAATGTTGTCATTCACGTCTGTGATGTCAACAAAGACCTTGCACGAGTCTACGAGCCCTCCGTCGTCACTTCCGCGGACACTAAATTGATAGGTTTTGGCCTTTTCATAATCAAGGTTTCCTTTTAGAATAATTTGACCACTTTGGGGATGTATTTCGAATAAGCTGCGAACTTGATCTGACAAAGTTGACACGGAATATGTAATTTTCCCATTAGATCCCTGGTCTGCGTCAGTCGCAGTCACTGTTATCACTACTGTTCCGAGGGGCGCATTCTCCTTTATGGACGTTTTATAAACTGGTTTTGTAAAAACTGGAGCATTGTCATTGGCGTCTAAGACAGTGATTAGAATCTGCATTGTTCCAGACATCTGTGGCTCTCCTCCATCTAACGCAGTCAAAACTAAAGACAAGTGCTCACTCTTCTCTCTGTCGAGAGGCTTCTCTAAAATCATTTCAACATTTTTAGATCCATCTGCTTGATCATATAATTTAATTTTAAAATTGTCTCTTGGTTCGAGTCTATACGTCTGCAATCCATTTACACCGACATCATAATCAACTGCACTATCTAATTTGAATTTAGCTCCATTTACAACAGATTCACTGATTTTAAAATGTACTTTATCTTTTTCAAATAAAGGTGGATTATCGTTCACGTCTCTGATTTCAACAGTAACGCTGTAAATCTCCATAGGATTCTCTAAAATAATCTGAAATTCTAACGCACACGTTGCAGCTTGTCCGCACAGCACCTCTCGGTCTATCCTTTCTTTAACCAGCAGCACTCCCCTGTCGTTGTTCAGATCCAGATATTCACCGGTTTCGTGGGTAAAAATACGCGCTTTTCTTGATTTCAGCCTCTTTATATCCACACCCAAATCCTTTGCAATGTCCCCCACAACATAACCTTTCGGTAGTTCCTCCGGGACAGAGTAGCTGATGTGTCCGAGCGTCGAGCTCCAAAAGCAGAAAGACAAAAACGCCAGTACGTGCACTCCCATTGTTCTGTCCAGCACCATCTCCAAAAAACACGAGTCACTTAAGAATAATATCCAGTTATTCAGCAAAAAGATTCATACACCATATATTCCAGAGTATTTTACATTCGCAGAAGACAAAATGACTGTTTGTTTCGAGAGGATACGAGCTGTGTACTGCGTCAGCCTCAGATAAAGATGTGATGGGAGGAACATAAAGCTCTCAGTAAATTCAACAGAACATGGACAACAGCGGCCCTTAGAGTTTATAAGAGTTCACTGCAATTCAATTGCTCCAGACTATTAATAGTTTGCATTATATTAAAACCAAATGGGTAAATAATCAATATAATAAATAAACAACACTCTTAAACATGAATAATGATGAATAAAAACCAAACAATGTAAATATGTGGGCCAATACAAATGAACATTTAAAAGATAATACATTATATTTAAAACAGAGAGACCGTTAGAAGAGACATCAGGACCACGGTGCTGCTCTCCGTGGTCCTGAAACAGAGACATAGACCAAAAATGTCTAACCTCGAGAGGAGAGTCGGGCTCGTCCAGGATGCTCTTCTCACTCTGTATCCGCTGCATGGTTCCTGTTGAACTGGGATCCATTATCAGCACGTTCTGACTCCCAGCTCTGCCAAACTTACAGTCACTCTTTCTGGAGTCTGTGGTCCTGCACGTGTCGTAATTGTACACGTGTGGGAGAGTCCCTGTGCCCAGAGTGTCTGAGTAACGCGGAGGATAATATGGGATCACTGGCAGATTGGAGTGATACAGGATGCGAGACTGTCTCCATCTGTATATTTTCACTGAGATAATGACCACTACACACGTGATGAACAGAAAGGAGACTACAGCCAGAGCCAGCACTAAGTAAAAAGTCAGGTTGTCATTGTACTCCTTGTCGTGCGTAAAGTCCGTGAACTCAGACAGTACTTCAGGAAAGCTGTCCGCCACCGCCACGTTAACAATGACTGTAGCTGAACGAGAGGGCTGCCCGTTGTCCTCCACTATAACAGCCAGTCTCTGTTTGACTGCATCTTTATCAGTCACTTGGCGAATAGTTCTTATTTCTCCATTCTGTGAGCCCACTTCAAACAGCGCCCTGTCTGCGGCTTTCTGCAGTTTATAGGAGAGCCAGGCATTCTGTCCAGAGTCCACATCCACAGCCACCACTTTAGTGACCAGATAGCCCACATCTGCTGAACGAGGCACCATCTCAGCCACCAGAGAGCCCCCAGTCTGGACTGGGTACAGCACCTGAGGGGCGTTGTCGTTCTGGTCCTGGACCAGGATCTTCACAGTCACGTTGCTGCTGAGAGGAGGAGAGCCTCCGTCCTGAGCTTTGACGCACAACTGGAAATCCTTGATCTGCTCGTAGTCAAAGGAGCGCACTGCATGGATGACTCCGCTGTCTGCACTAACGGACACATATGAGGAGACTGGCACTCCGTTAACAGAGGAGTCCTCCAGTATGTAAGACACACGTGCATTCTGGTTCCAGTCAGCGTCTGTGGCTTTCACTGTGTGAATATAGAGAGGCCCGGGCTGTTGTTTTCTACAATGTAGGCCTCATACGAGCTCCTGTCAAAGACAGGCGCGTTGTCATTCACATCAGAGATGTGTAAGGTGAGAGTGACGCTGCTGGAGAGAGAGGGCACGCCCTCATCTGAACACGTGACTGTGATGTTGTACTGAGAAGACTGTTCTCTGTCTAAATTACCATCCGTCACTAAACTGTAGAAATCATTGTTTGTAAACTTCAGTTCATATGGAATATTATCATTAATAAAACACTGGACTTTCCCATTTTCATCAGAATCTACATCACGAATGTTTATCATAGTCACAACTGTGCCTGGTTCAGAGTTTTCGGCTATTACATTTGTTTTAGATAAAATATGAATTGTGGGCACATTGTCATTCACGTCTGTGATGTCGACAAAGACTTTGCATGAGTCTACGAGCCCTCCGTCGTCACTCGCACGGATACTAAATTGATACATTCGGGCCTTTTCATAATCAACACTTCCTTTGAGGACAATGTCACCTTTTTCTGGATTAATAACAAACAATCCTCGAGCTTGATCTGGCATACCTGACACAGAATATGTAATCTTCCCATTAGATCCCTGGTCTGCGTCAGTCGCAGTCACTGTCATCACTACTGTTCCGAGGGGCGCATTCTCCTTTATGGACGTTTTATAAACTGGTTTTGTAAAAACTGGAGCATTGTCATTGGCGTCTAAGACAGTGATTAGAATCTGCATTGTTCCAGACATCTGTGGCTCTCCTCCATCTAACGCAGTCAAAACTAAAGACAAGTGCTCACTCTTCTCTCTGTCGAGAGGCTTCTCTAAAACCATTTCGACATTTTTAGATCCATCTGCTTGATCATATAATTTAATTGCAAAATTATCTCTAGGTTCGAGTCTGTACGTCTGCAATCCATTGACACCGACATCAGAATCCACAGACCGGTCTAAAATAAATTTAGCACCATTTACAGCAGATTCACTGATTTTAAAATGTACTTTATCATTTTCAAATAAAGGTGGATTATCGTTCACGTCTCTGATTTCAACAGTAACGCTGTGAATCTCCATAGGATTTTCTAAAATAATCTGAAATTCTAACGCACACGTCGCAGCTTGTCCGCACAGCACCTCTCGGTCTATCCTGTCTTTAACCAGCAGCACTCCCCTGTCGTTGTTCAGATCCAGATATTCACCGGTTTCGTGTGTAAAAATACGCGCCTTTCTTGACTTTAGCCTCTTTATATCCACACCCAAATCCTTTGCAATGTCCCCCACAACATAACCTTTCGGTAGTTCCTCCGGGACAGAGTAGCTGATGTGTCCGATCGTCGAGCTCCAAAAGCAGAAAGACAAAAACGCCAGTACGTGCACTCCCATTGTTCTGTCCAGCACCATCTCCAAAAAACACGAGTCACAAAATTATCTCCAGTTCTTCAGCGAAACACTTCTTATAGTGTATATTCCAGAGTATTCTACATTCGCAGAAGATAAAAAATGACCGTTTGTTTCGAGAGGATACGAGCTGCGTACTGCGTCAGCCTCAGATAAAGATGTGATGGGAGGAACAAACAGCTCTCAGAAAATTCAACAGAACATGGACAACAGCGGCCCTTAGAGTTTATAAGAGTTCACTGCAATTCAATTATATCAAATACTGTATTGTGTAGTTTGCGTTATATCAAAACCAAATTGGTAAATAATTAATATAATTAATAAACAACACTATTAAACACGAATAATGATGAATAAAAACAAACAATGTAAACATTTGCGCCAATACAAATTAACATTTAAAAGAGAATACATTATACTTAAAATAGAGAGACAGTTAGCAGAGTCATCAGGACCACGTTGCTGCTCTCCGTGGTCCTGAAACAGAGACACACACCACACATGTCTAACCTCGAGAGGAGAGTCTGGCTCGTCCAGGATGCTCTTCTCACTCTGTATCCGCTGCATGGTTCCTGTTGAACTGGGATCCATTATCAGCACATTCTGACTCCCAGCTCTGCCAAACTTACAGTCACTCTTTCTGGAGTCTGTGGTCCTGCACGTGTCGTAATTGTACACGTGTGGGAGAGTCCCTGTGCCCAGAGTGTCTGAGTAACGTGGAGGATAATATGGGATCACTGGCAGATTGGAGTGATACAGGATGCGAGACTGTCTCCATCTGTAGATTTTCACTGAGATAATGACCACTACACACGTGATGAACAGAAAGGAGACTACAGCCAGAGCCAGCACTAAGTAAAAAGTCAGGTTGTCATTGTACTCCTTGTCGTGCGTAAAGTCCGTGAACTCAGACAGTACTTCAGGAAAGCTGTCCGCCACCGCCACGTTAACAATGACTGTAGCTGAACGAGAGGGCTGCCCGTTGTCCTCCACTATAACAGCCAGTCTCTGTTTGACTGCATCTTTATCAGTCACTTGGCGAATAGTTCTTATTTCTCCATTCTGTGAGCCCACTTCAAACAGCGCCCTGTCTGCGGCTTTCTGCAGTTTATAGGAGAGCCAGGCATTCTGTCCAGAGTCCACATCCACAGCCACCACTTTAGTGACCAGATAGCCCACACTGCTGCTGAACGAGGCACCATCTCAGCCACCAGAGAGCCCCCAGTCTGGACTGGGTACAGCACCTGAGGGGCGTTGTCGTTCTGGTCCTGGACCAGGATCTTCACAGTCACGTTGCTGCTGAGAGGAGGAGACCCTCCGTCCTGAGCTTTGACGCACAACTGGAAATCCTTGATCTGCTCGTAGTCAAAGGAGCGCACTGCATGGATGACTCCGCTGTCTGCACTAACGGACACATATGAGGAGACTGGCACTCCGTTAACAGAGGAGTCCTCCAGTATGTAAGACACACGTGCATTCTGGTTCCAGTCAGCGTCTGTGGCTTTCACTGTGAATATAGAGAGGCCCGGGCTGTTGTTTTCTACAATGTAGGCCTCATACGAGCTCCTGTCAAAGACAGGCGCGTTGTCATTCACATCAGAGATGTGTAAGGTGAGAGTGACGCTGCTGGAGAGAGAGGGCACGCCCTCATCTGAACACGTGACTGTGATGTTGTACTGAGAAGACCGTTCTCGGTCTAAATTACCATCTGTCACTAAACTGTAGAAATCATTGGTTGTCATTTTTAGCTCATAAGGAATATTATCATCGATGAAACACTGCACTTTCCCGTTTTCATCAGAGTCTGAGTCCACAATGTTTATCATTGTCACTACTGTCCCTGGAATGGAATTTTCCGATATACTATTAATGTTCGATAACACGTGTATATCTGGCCCGTTGTCGTTAACGTCAGATATGTCAATAATCACCTTACATGATTCCACGAGCCCCCCTTCATCACTTGCCCGAATATTGAGCTGAAACGTTTGCACTTTTTCATAGTCAACATTTCCTTTCAGCACAATCTGTCCATTTTCTGAATTTATTTCAAACAATCCTCGAGCCTGATCTGGCATACCTGACACAGAATATGTCATTTTCCCATTAGATCCTTGGTCTGCGTCAGTCGCAGTCACTGTCATCACTACTGTTCCGAGGGGCGCATTCTCCTTTATGGACGTTTTATAAACTGGTTTTGTAAAAACTGGAGCATTGTCATTGGCGTCTAAGACAGTGATTAGAATCTGCATTGTTCCAGACATCTGTGGCTCTCCTCCATCTAACGCAGTCAAAACTAAAGACAAGTGCTCACTCTTCTCTCTGTCGAGAGGCTTCTCTAAAACCATTTCGACATTTTTAGATCCATCTGCTTGATCATATATTTTAATTACAAAATCGTCTCTTGGTTCGAGTCTGTACGTCTGCAATCCATTGACACCGACATCAGAATCCACAGCCCGGTCTAAAATAAATTTTGCACCATTTACAGCAGATTCACTGATTTTAAAATGCACTTTGTCTTTTTCAAATAACGGTGGATTATCGTTCACGTCTCTGATCTCTAGAGTAACACTGTGAATCTCCATAGGATTTTCTAAAATAATCTGAAATTGTAACGGACACTGTGTGGCGTGTCCGCACAGCACCTCTCGGTCTATCCTGTCTTTAACAAGCAGCACTCCTTTGTCGTTGTTCAATTCTACAAACTCGCCCCGTTCACGAGTAAAAATGCGCCCTCTGCCATTTTTCAGCCTCTTTATATCCACACCCAAATCCTTTGCAATGTCTCCCACAACATAACCTTTCGGTAGTTCCTCCGGGACAGAGTAGCTGATGTGTCCGAGCGTCGAGCTCCAAAAGCAGAAAGACAAAAACGCCAGTACGTGCACTCCCATTGTTCTGTCCAGCACTATCTCCAAAAAACACGAGTCACTTAAGAATAATATCCAGTTATTCAGCAAAAAGATTCATACACCATATATTCCAGAGTATTTTACATTCGCAGAAGACAAAATGACCGTTTGTTTCGAGAGGATACGAGCTGCGTACTGCGTCAGCCTCAGATAAAGATGTGATGGGAGGAACAAACAGCTCTCAGTAAATTCAACAGAACATGGACAACAGCGGCCCTTAGAGTTTATAAGAGATTACTGCACTTCCATTCCTCCAGACTACTGTATTGTGTTGTTTGCATTATATTCAAACCTAAAGAGTAACGAAGTAAAATAATAAAGCAAATAGCTAAATGAAAAATATATTCAAAACTGAAAAAACAACACAAATATGCACTCTAGAAAAATGAACATATAAAAGAGAATACATAATAATTCAAACAGAGAGACAGTTAGCAGAGTCATCAGGACAACATTCCTGCTCTCCGTGGTCCTGAAACAGAGACACACACCACACATGTCTAACCTCGAGGGGAGAGTCTGGCTCGTCCAGGATGCTCTTCTCACTCTGTATCCGCTGCATGGTTCCTGTTGAACTGGGATCCATTATCAGCACATTCTGACTCCCAGCTCTGCCAAACTTACAGTCACTCTTTCTGGAGTCTGTGGTTCTGCACGTGTCGTAATTGTACACGTGTGGGAGAGTCCCTGTGCCCAGAGTGTCTGAGTAACGTGGAGGATAATATGGGATCACTGGCAGATTGGAGTGATACAGGATGCGAGACTGTCTCCATCTGTAGATTTTCACTGAGATAATGACCACTACACACGTGATGAACAGAAAGGAGACTACAGCCAGAGCCAGCACTAAGTAAAAAGTCAGGTTGTCATTGTACTCCTTGTCGTCGTAAAGTCCGTGAAAACTCTCTACACTGACCCTCTACACGGACGGTTGTGTTCTACAGAAGTTCTCTGACGACTCTGCCATCATCGGACTCAGCTCCGAGGACGATGACACAGAGTACAGAGGAGTTATACAGGACTTTGTGGACTGGTGTCAGCGGAACCACCTCCTCATCAACGTGAGGAAGACCAAGGAGATGAACCACCTCCTCATCAACGTGAGGAAGACCAAGGAGATGAACCACCTCCTCATCAACGTGAGGAAGACCAAGGAGATGAACCACCTCCTCATCAACGTGAGGAAGACCAAGGAGATGAACCACCTCCTCATCAACAGAAGACCAAGGAGATGAACCACCTCCTCATCAACAGAAGACCAAGGAGATGAACCACCTCCTCATCAACGTGAGGAAGACCAAGGAGATGAACCACCTCCTCAGATCTATGGGAAAGATCTATGGGAAACTCTCAAAGATCTATGGGAAACTCTCAAAGATCCATGAAACTCTCAAATATCTATGGGAAACTCTCAAAGATCCATGAAACTCTCAAAGATCTATGGGAAACTCTCAAAGATCCATGAGAAACTCTCAAAGATCTATGGGAAACTCTCAAAGATCTATGGGAAACTCTCAAAGATCCATGAAATTCTCAAAGATCCATGAGAAACTCTCAAAGATCCATGAAATTCTCAAAGATCCATGAAACTTTGAAAAATCCATGAGAAACTCTCAAAGATCCATGAAACTCTCAAAGATCCATGAGAAACTCTCAAAGATCCATGGGAAACTCTCAAAGATCCATGAAACTCTCAAAGATCCATGAGAAACTCTCAAAGATCCATGAGAAACTCTCAAAGATCCATGGGAAACTCTCAAAGATCCATGAAACTCTCAAAGATCCATGGGAAACTCTCAAAGATCCATGAAACTCTCAAAGATCTATGAAACTCTCAAAGATCTATGGGAAACTCTCAAAGATCCATGGGAAACTCTCAAAGATCTATGGGGAAACTCTCAAAGATCAATGGGAAACTCTCAAAGATCTATGGGAAACTCTCAAAGATCTATGGGAAACTCTCAAAGATCTATGGGAAACTCTCAAAGATCTATGGGAAACTCTCAAAGATCTATGGGAAACTCTCAAAGGTCTATGGGAAACTCTCAAAGATCTATGGGAAACTCTCAAAGGTCTCTGGGAAACTCTCTACACTGACCCTCTACACGGACGGTTGTGTTCTACAGAAGTTCTCTGACGACTCTGCCATCATCGGACTCAGCTCCGAGGACGATGACACAGAGTACAGAGGAGTTATACAGGACTTTGTGGACTGGTGTCAGCGGAACCACCTCCTCATCAACGTGAGGAAGACCAAGGAGATGAACCACCTCCTCATCAACGTGAGGAAGACCAAGGAGATGAACCACCTCCTCATCAACGTGAGGAAGACCAAGGAGATGAACCACCTCCTCATCAACGTGAGGAAGACCAAGGAGATGAACCACCTCCTCATCAACAGAAGACCAAGGAGATGAACCACCTCCTCATCAACAGAAGACCAAGGAGATGAACCACCTCCTCATCAACGTGAGGAAGACCAAGGAGATGAACCACCTCCTCATCAACGTGAGGAAGACCAAGGAGATGAACCACCTCCACATCAACGTGAGGAAGACCAAGGAGATGAACCACCTCCTCATCAACGTGAGGAAGACCAAGGAGATGAACCACCTCCACATCAACGTGAGGAAGACCAAGGAGATGAACCACCTCCTCATCAACGTGAGGAAGACCAAGGAGATGAACCACCTCCTCATCAACGTGAGGAAGACCAAGGAGATGAACCACCTCCTCATCAACGTGAGGAAGACCAAGGAGATGAACCACCTCCTCATCAACAGAAGACCAAGGAGATGAACCACCTCCTCATCAACAGAAGACCAAGGAGATGAACCACCTCCTCATCAACGTGAGGAAGACCAAGGAGATGAACCACCTCCTCATCAACAGAAGACCAAGGAGATGAACCACCTCCTCATCAACAGAAGACCAAGGAGATGAACCACCTCCTCATCAACAGAAGACCAAGGAGATGAACCACCTCCTCATCAACGTGAGGAAGACCAAGGAGATGAACCACCTCCTCATCAACGTGAGGAAGACCAAGGAGATGAACCACCTCCACATCAACGTGAGGAAGACCAAGGAGATGAACCACCTCCTCATCAACGTGAGGAAGACCAAGGAGATGAACCACCTCCTCATCAACGTGAGGAAGACCAAGGAGATGAACCACCTCCTCATCAACGTGAGGAAGACCAAGGAGATGAACCACCTCCTCATCAACGTGAGGAAGACCAAGGAGATGAACCACCTCCTCATCAACAGAAGACCAAGGAGATGAACCACCTCCTCATCAACAGAAGACCAAGGAGATGAACCACCTCCTCATCAACAGAAGACCAAGGAGATGAACCACCTCCTCATCAACGTGAGGAAGACCAAGGAGATGAACCACCTCCTCATCAACGTGAGGAAGACCAAGGAGATGAACCACCTCCTCATCAACGCGAGGAAGACCAAGGAGATGAACCACCTCCTCATCAACGTGAGGAAGACCAAGGAGATGAACCACCTCCTCATCAACAGAAGACCAAGGAGATGAACCACCTGCGGCATGGTGGCTGAGTGGATAGCACTCTCGCCTCTCAGCAAGAAGGTCCTGGGTTCGAATCCCGGTTGGACCAGGGCCTCCTGCTCTATATGTACAGTATATAACTCCTGCTCTATATGTACAGTATATAACTCCTGTCTATATGTACAGTATATAACTCCTGTCCTATATGTACAGTATATAACTCCTGTCCTATATGTACAGTATATAACTCCTGTCTATATGTACAGTATATAACTCCTGTCCTATATGTACAGTATATAACTCCTGTCTATATGTACAGTATATAACTCCTGTCCTATATGTACAGTATATAACTCCTGTCCTATATGTACAGTATATAACTCCTGTCCTATATGTACAGTATATAACTCCTGTCCTATATGTACAGTATATAACTCCTGTCCTATATGTACAGTATATAACTCCTGTCTATATGTACAGTATATAACTCCTGTCCTATATGTACAGTATATAACTCCTGCTCTATATCTACAGTATATAACTCCTGTCTATATGTACAGTATATAACTCCTTTCCTATATGTACAGTATATAACTCCTGTCCTATATGTACAGTATATAACTCCTGTCCTATATGTACAGTATATAACTCCTGTTCTATATGTACAGTATATAACTCCTGTCCTATATGTACAGTATATAACTCTGTCCTATATGTAGAGTATATAACTCCTGTCCTATATGTACAGTATATAACTCCTGTCTATATGTACAGTATATAACTCCTTTCCTATATGTACAGTATATAACTCCTGTCCTATATGTACAGTATATAACTCCTGTCCTATATGTACAGTATATAACTCCTGTCCTATATGTACAGTATATAACTCCTGTCTATATGTACAGTATATAACTCCTGTCCTATATGTACAGTATATAACTCCTGTCCTATATGTACAGTATACAACTCCTGTCCTATATGTACAGTATATAACTCCTGTCCTATATGTACAGTATATAACTCCTGTCCTATATGTACAGTATATAACTCTGTCCTATATGTACAGTATATAACTCCTGTCCTATATGTACAGTATATAACTCCTGTCTATATGTACAGTATATAACTCCTGTCTATATGTACAGTATATAACTCCTGTCTATATGTACAGTATATAACTCCTGCTCTATATGTACAGTATATAACTCCTGTCCTATATGTACAGTATATAACTCCTGTCTATATGTACAGTATATAACTCCTGTCTATATGTACAGTATATAACTCCTGCTCTATATGTACAGTATATAACTCTGTCCTATATGTACAGTATATAACTCCTGTCCTATATGTACAGTATATAACTCTGTCATGGAGCTTTCGCGAAAGTTCACTGTGGTAGACCCGGCTGCTGCTGCCAGGCCACAGGCTGCTCTTCCTCGACTCATCAATACCAGCAACGCCCACACCCAGTCAACCAATAACCACCAGGACAGCAAGTTAAAAGCCGGAGACGCCCATTTCCCGGTCTTCTGAAGTCTGCAAACTTCTGAAGCCTGCAAGGTGCATGTCGCTAAACGCTCCTGTTCGCAAATGCATGCGTTGTTCTGGAGGGGTCGCTTCTGCTCACGTGTTGCTCGTGCGCGTGGCCCGGCTGTCCTCAGTCTGGCTGCTCATGGTCTGCTCCTCCTCCGCGTCCCTGCACCTGCTGTGGTTCGCATATCCCCACTGCTCTCCTCCTCTGCGGGCTCTTCTGCGGGCTGCTCCGCGGGGCCCCTCCGCGGTTCTGTGCTGCTCGTTCCTCGTGGTCTGCTGCCGCGCGCAGACGGTCTGGCGGTGCCGTGCGTGTCCCTGCCTCCGACTGGCGGTGCCGCGTTGTCCCGTTGCTCTTCCCAAGTCTCCTGGCACGTGAGTACAGTGAGTGTGCCGACCGCGGACAGTTTAATCCCGGAGTCTAGGCTGCAGGCGGCTGGTTTTTGCCCTACGCACTTGACTGCAGGCGTCAGTCTTCGCCCGTGCTTGGTCTGCAGGCTCCGTTTTACACGTGTTGAGCTAACTGAGGGTCAATGCATCTTAAATGGCATCAATCTCCAATGTCTGAGGGATATAAGAGGAGCAATGTGCATTAATTCAGATTCATGTTCTGCCACTTGCAGTAAAACCACGTTGGAAAAAATGTGCAAAGACTACCCCATCGTGCTCCAGACGGCACACACAGAGCTCTTGCACGGCGCCATCTTTACAGCATCAATCTCATTACTCGCAAGTCACTATTGTTAAATGATGTATTTAAATTCGTCTATCTGCAGGAGGAAGGAGGGGCCATGCATTTAAATAGCTAGGTCACTAGTATTAAACTGGGTAACTAAACTGCAGTTGTTGCATTTCGAAAGTGCAGCAGAAAGAAAAGGGGCCCAATGTGAATCTGCAATGGGTTTGAAGTGGAGCTGTAGCTATGAACGCATGGATCAGTGATCGTTCATGCGTATCTGCCATAACCAAAGCAGCAAGATGGCTCCAGGGGACATCTGTTTCTCGCATGGGAATGTTTCGGATTCGGGTTGATTTATTTCCTCAGGCTCTTAAACAACCGTGGGCATGGTTCTCTGACCGCCGCTGCTGCGGTCCCTGCTGCCGTTCCTACTGATGCCTGATCCCGCTGCTGCCTATTCCTGCTGCTGCCTGTCCCTGCTGCCTGCTCCTGTGCTCCTACTACTACATGTGCCGCTGCTGCTGTTCCTGCCGCTGCCGCTCCGCAGGCTCCCAGGCTGCACCTATCTCTACGGCTCGGCTCTTCAGACACGTACGTAACCTGGCTCACGGAGACAAGCGGCGCACGCTGGCGTGACACGTCTGTTGTTCGTATGAATTGCATTGTGCTGCTGCTGCTTGCTGCTTCTGCTGCCGCTACTGCTGCTATTGCTGCCGCTGCTGCTTCATACTGCATCTGCTGCCGTGCTGCTGCTGCTTCTTTACTTTGACACCTCTCTTCACTGCGCATCTCTTTTACTGAAACACTAAACAGCTTCAACTATATTCTACTGCGGTGGCTTGATACAGGATTATTGCTGTTATTATCTACGGATGCTGCAACCGCTGCTGCTGCTGCTGCTTCATGCTGCTACCGTTACTGCTGCCGCTGCTGCTTCATACTGCATCTGCTGCCGTGCTGCTGCTGCTTCATGTACTTGACATCTCTCTTCACTTCGCATCTCTTTTACTGAAACACTAAACAGCTACAACAATATTCTACTGCTCTGGCTTTGATACAGGATTATGGCTGTTATTATCTACGGATGCTGCAACCGCTGCTGCTTCATACTGCTACTGCTGCTACTGCTAATGCTGCTTCTGCTGCTTCATACTGCTACCGTTACTGCTGCTGCTACTGCTGCGCTGCTGCTGCTGCTTCATGTACTTTGACATCCCTCTTCACTTCGCATCTCTTTTACTGAAACACTAAACGGCTACAACAATATTCTACTGCTCTGGCTTTGATACAGGATTATTGCTGCTATTATCGACGGATGCTGCAGCTGCTGCTGCTTCACACTGCTACTGCTGCTGCTGCTTCATACTGCTACTGCTGCTGCTTCATACGGCTACTACTGCTGCTGCTTCATTTACTTTGCCATCTCTCTTCACTTCGCATCTCTTTTACTGAAACCCTGAACAGCTACAACAACATTCTACTGCTGTGGCTTTGATACAGAATTATTACTGTTATTTTCTAAGGACGCTGCTACTGCTGCTGCCGCGGCTTGATACAGGACTTTGCTGTTATTTTCTGAGGCTACTGCTGCTGCCGCTGCTGCTACTGCTACTGCAACCCATTCTCTCAGAAGCTTATCCTGCTTCTAATGGATGCAGCCCGGCTGAGTATGCCGCGCTGCGCCGGACTCGCACCTATGCTCCCAGGGTCGCTTCGGCGGTCGTGCTTCATCTTTCTACTGAATCTCCTGATTCTATCAGATGCAGCTGGCCAAGTAGCTGCGCTGAGCCGTCAATCGGACTCCTAATCAAAGGCATCCATACCTGGTTCTTCACTCTTCTGATCACAGGCTCCCCATCATGCTGCCCATCCTGCAGCGGCGCTGAACTCCGGCTCATCTTCCAAGTACATGTCTGCCCTCCTCGCAGCATCTTCTGCTCGCCTTCTGTGGCTTCTCTGCATAAGCGTTTCACCACTGCTCACTCAACCTTCAATGCGGTCCGAGACACGGCTTCCCGTCCTATCCTACTGGCCTAATTATCTACTCTCCAACCCAAGATTCTAAGCGTAAAGGCGCCTGCAACATCAATGGCCCTCTCCGGTGTGTCTCTCTGCCCCTACAGGTCTCCGCTTCTACACGGACGCTGCCCCTTCCGTGGGTTTTTGGGGGATTCTTCCAGGACCAGTGGTTCGCCGGGCCGTGGCCCGCTACTTTTCCCCGGAGCATCTCCTCGGCCTTACACGAAATCTACCCCGTGGTCGTGGCCTGCGCGCTCTGGAGTCATACGTGGCGGAGAAAAAGGATCTCTGTCATGTGTGATAATCTGGATGTAGTGGAAGCACTAAACAAAGGTCGCTCTTCGTCACCCAACATAATGTCCTTTCTCAGACGCATCACTTGGCTCTCCGTTTTAAACAATTTCATTATCACTGCACGCCACGTTCCCGGTCACCTTAACCAAATCACTGACTGCCTTTCTCGTTTCAAATTCCAGGAGTTCCGGCGCCTCTGCCCCTCAGCCTGCACGAAGCCACTCGCAATCCCGACCATGGATCAACTAACCCTGGATTAATCTCACCTTCCCTCTCTCACCTCCTCTCCTCTGCTTCTTCCTACATGAGAAAGGGCCTCTCCCCCTCTACACTGTCTACATACAGCTCCGCTTGGAGAACCTATTCCCTCTTCTGCCACGCTCACAACATTTCTCCGTTACCTCCATCTGTATCTACTGTCATGGCTTTTATAGTACACTGCTCGGACAATCTCCATTACAAAGTAACTTATATCCGTACGCTGCTCTCTGGCATTCAGTTTCAGGCCCGCTGTCATAACCCCGCTTTCTCCTCTCTATTCTCCGAACCCTCCATCAAACTCCTCATCAAAGGCATTCACAAATGTACTCCCCACTCTTCTGATCACAGGCTCCCCATCACGCTGCCCATCCTGGAACAGCTCTGCGCCACACTGAACTCTGGCTCTCTCTCCAAGTACACTTCTGCCCTCCTTCGCAGCGCGTTCCTGCTCGCCTTCTATGGCTTTCTCCGCATAAGCGAGTTCACCACTGCTCGCTCGACTTTTAATGCGGCCCTAGACATTGCTTTTTCCGATCTGTCCTACTACCCTGACCACTTCAACCTTCATCTCAAACATTCAAAAATCAAAGGTGCCTGCAATATAATAATAGCTCGCTCCGACACATCTCTCTGCCCCTACAAGTCCATGATGCGTTACACTCGCCTCCGCTGCAAAAAAGGAGATTCCAACGGTCCTCTATTTCTCACTCCAGACCACCTTCCCATGACAGCAACCTGGTTCAGAGCTCAGCTGAGATCCCTACTGCTCCTCTGTAAATTGTCTCCCCAGCTCTACACAGGTCACTCATTCAGGATAGGCGCTGCAACGCGCGCGGCCTCACTGGGGCTCCCCCACTCTTCGCTGCAACAGCTGGGGCGCTGGTCCTCTTCGGCCTTCTCCGCTTACATCAGGCCAGATGCGACCTCCATCCTGGCTGCACAACGTCAACTGGCTTCCTCGTAAAGCTCCCAGCAAAGCAAGTAAGCAACAAGATTCTGGTGGCGGCACGCACTTTTTTCTTACACTCAAAAGATTCCACTGCTGCGGCTGGCTGAACATGCGCGCGCGCGCGCATGTTCTCAGTTCGCTCAAAGACTCCTCTGCTGCGGCTGGCTGAACATGCGCGTGAGCGCATGTACTCAGTTCGCTCAAAGACTCCTCTGCTGCGGCTGGCTGAACATGCGCGTGAGCGCATGTTCTCAGTTCGCTCAAAGACTCCTCTGCTGCGGCTGGCTGAACATGCGCGTGCGCGCATGTTCTCAGTTCGCTCAAAGATTCCTCTGCTGCGGCTGGCTGAGCATGCGCGTGCGCGCATGCTCTCAGTTCGCTCAAAGACTCCTCTGCTGCGGCTGGCTGAACATGCGCGTGCGCGCATGTTCTCAGTTCGCTCAAAGATTCCTCTGCTGCGGCTGGCTGAGCATGCGCGTGCGCGCATGCTCTCAGTTCGCTCAAAGATTCCTCTGCTGCGGCTGGCTGAGCATGCGCGTGCGCGCATGCTCTCAGTTCGCTCAAAGATTCCTCTGCTGCGGCTGGCTGAGCATGCGCGTGCGCGCATGCTCTCAGTTCGCTCAAAGATTCCTCTGCTACAGCGGCTGGCTGAACATCCTTTTTGGGGTCATGCACGCGAGCAAGCGCCGTGCGCAACAGCATCCCGCCCGGGCCTAGGGCGCCAAACATGCTCAATCAATTAACATGCTTAAATCTAATAAATCTAATGCGTTTCCTCATGGGTCTCTCCAAGGTGAAATGGAGCTTTCGCGAAAGTTCACCGTGGTAGACCCGGCTGCTGCTGCCAGGCCACAGGCTGCTCTTCCTCGACTCATCAATACCAGCAACGCCCACACCCAGTCAACCAATAACCACCAGGACAGCAAGTTAAAAGCCGGAGACGCCCATTTCCCGGTCTTCTGAAGTCTGCAAGCCGCCGCCGCCCCAACCTCCTCCTTCTCTCATGAAGCGTGCTTGCCTACTGCCTCTGCCGTCACCAGTGCCTAGGCCCCGGGGGGATCATGCACGCGAGCAAGCGCCGTGCGCAACAGCATCCCGCCCGGGCCTAGGGCGCCAAACATGCTCAATCAATTAACATGCTTAAATCTAATAAATCTAATGCGTTTCCTCATGGGTCTCTCCAAGGTGAACTATATGTACAGTATATAACTCCTGTCCTATATGTACAGTATATAACTCCTGTCCTATATGTACAGTATATAACTCCTGTCCTATATGTACAGTATATAACTCCTGTCCTATATGTACAGTATATAACTCTGTCCTATATGTACAGTATATAACTCCTGTCTATATGTACAGTATATAACTCCTGTCCTATATGTACAGTATATAACTCCTGTCCTATATGTACAGTATATAACTCCTGTCTATATGTACAGTATATAACTCTGTCCTATATGTACAGTATATAACTCCTGTCTATATGTACAGTATATAACTCCTGTCTATATGTACAGTATATAACTCCTGTCTATATGTACAGTATATAACTCCTGTCTATATGTACAGTATATAACTCCTGTCTATATGTACAGTATATAACTCCTGTCCTATATGTACAGTATATAACTCCTGTCAATATGTACAGTATATAACTCCTGTCTATATGTACAGTATATAACTCCTGCTCTATATGTACAGTATATAACTCCTGCTCTATATGTACAGTATATAACTCCTGTCCTATATGTACAGTATATAACTCCTGTCCTATATGTACAGTATATAACTCCTGTGGGTGGTGGGTGGGTGGTGGGTGGTGGGTGATGGGTGGTGGGTGGTGTGGTGGTGGGTGATGGGTGATGGGTGGTGGGTGGTGGGTGGTGGGTGGTGGGTGATGGGTGGTGGGTGGTGGGTGATGGGTGGTGGGTGGTGGGTGATGGGTGATGGGTGGTGGGTGGTGGGTGATGGGTGGTGGGTGATGGGTGGTGGGTGGTGGGTGATGGGTGGTGGGTGGTGGGTGGTGGGTGATGGGTGATGGTGGTGGGTGGGTGTGTGGTGTGGGTGGTGGGTGATGGGTGGTGGGTGGTGTGCATTAGGAAGTAGCAAGGTGCAGAGGATAATGACTAGACTGAGAATTGGGCACACAGGTTTGAATAAGTCGTTACACATAATCAATAAACATGAGACAGGATTTTGTTCACAGTGTAATGAGACAGAGTTAGTAGAGCATGTATTGATTAATTGTAATAGGTATGAGAGGTTCAGGCAAACGATAAAACAAGATATTCAACAGCGAGGGTCGGAGGTCACAATGACAAATATTTTAACAAAAGTGAAGGTGAAAAAGATCATAGCATATTTAAAGGATGCAGGACTTATAGGGAGAGTGTAGTTCATAAGTGTATGTGTGAGTAGGTAGATATATGCGTGTATATGGGTAGGTGTATGTGGGTATACCCAGGTAAAATAAAGTACAACTAAATGTACTTAAATTATATTATCTTTTCTAAAAGTATGTTTTAAGTACATTACTCCATTATATGTACTAATTTTCAGTACATTAAAAAAAACTTTGTATACCAGCTAAAAATATATTTAAATTTCAGCTGTAATTAATTTACACTTAAAAGTACTTAATTAAAATGTACTTTTGATTTAATGTATTTCAGTGTATTCAGAGAAATGTACTTGCAATAAAATATAATTAATTTGAATTTTAATACACTATATAAGAAAATATACTGACAAAATCTGAATGACTGACAAAAAATACATATCATTCAAATGTTGTTTCAAAACAAGAATCCCTCCTTTTACAAATATCTGTAGTTTTAAAATTAAACAAGCAAAAGATACAGCTCAAGTATTTTATTTTTTCAAATCAAATTGTACATTAGTCCCTTTCAATATTATTTGGCAAAGTTGTGACAAACATTTTGTCATTGTCATTAATAAGAACACATTTCTTGTTGAAATAACGAGCATGGACTGCATAAACAGTATTTTCCTCAGTCACCTCATGAATAAACCAGGATGTGATTTTAAGATCATAGTCTCTACAAAAACACCTCCCTGATGGACGGAGCTTCTTAACCAGAACACACGTTTGGTTTGATATGTGGTCAAAAGCTACCAGACCTATTATCTTACAGAATGTGCCATCATACAACAACACAGTTATGTCTTTTCTGAAGTCTTGAATTTTCATACGAATGATAAAGCACACCATTAACAATGAAACGTTCAAAATACCTTCCGCTTTTCACTCTAAATCCAAAGAGGTCCTCAATTGCCAGAATGTGCCTTAAAAGCAGATTAACAACACGTGGATTTCCAAAAAGGCGCACACTGTCCGAGAGGCGCAGTTTCAACACAATGATGTTGCAGATCGTAGAAAAGTTCTTTGATAGTGTTTTCAGCATATTTCATGTACTTTTCTGATTTGCTGTTAATATCTCTCCATTTGAGAAACCGCTTTACAATCTGGCTATCAACATGTGTAGTTCCATTAAAAAATCTCATGAGGGTACCATTAAAAGACTCAAAAGGAAATGTGGATGTGGCCCAAAGGGGTCCCCAATTCCTCACACATGTAGAAATATGTGTCATCAAGTGCACATTAAAAGTCATGTTTCTTTTCCCATACAACTTTTCAAATTCTTTCACAAATTTGTTTAAGGCCTTTTCAGCCTGATTAACCTGAACATGTTGAATCTTTTCTTGGAGAAGAGAATAAATCCCAAACACAAGAAGAAAAAAATGATTCAAGTATTTCTTTGAAAGAACACCACAAAGCACAGGTAAAGCATAAAACAACAAAAAAGACCTCCACTCAGACGCTTTCCAATATTTTCTGTCTTTTACTGAGCGCGGAACCCTTACAAGTTCTGTGGGGGGCCTAATAGACAGTAACTTCTTGTCAATGATTTCTGTTTTTGTTCCTATGTACCACGGTTTTTCATGATTGTTAGAATCTAGCCACAATGTCATTAACTGCCTAGTTACCCCAAGGCATACACTGTGTTGGTATTCGGGCACAAACCCATTAATCATCTGAAAGTTTCTAAGCTTCATTAAAGGGGAAGGTCCTTTAACGCCCATGACAGGATGAGAAGGAGAAGCAGCCATAGCATGTTGGTAATGTACAGATTCAACTCTCAGCGGTGGCTCAGGGTTCACGTAAGAATATGCTCCTCCCCCTTTGTGATAACAGAAATCACAGCCATATTCACCATTAAACTGTTTTGTGTTTCTAATTTGGGGCCGCGCAATGGAGTCTGAGCTACAGATAAGAGCAAAGACTTTGGTGAAATGTGTCTTGTTCTGTGCATCAGTCCATGTTATTCCAGAGTTCTCCAAAACTTGAAGTTCTTCCACAAAGGGGGTTAAGAGAGTCATGATGTTTGGTTTCTTTTCACCAAACCATATGCAGGGTATGCAAATATTATTTTTTCGCTCTTTAGGTTTGAGTTCTATTATTTGACATTGAATTGGCCACAATTGACATTTGGAGCTTTTGAACACAGGAATGCCATCACAGTTCCAAATCAAACTTATGTCGTCACTCCCCATTTCACCGCTTTCAATTAGTTTCTGATATTCCATTCCAGAATATATGTCTGTTATATCGCCAGAATGATTTTTTTGTGCAAAAGAGATCTTTTGGTTCTCAAGGATATCTTTTAACTGTGTTGACAAACTTAGAACTAGAAAGTATGACCCATTTTTCAAACAAGTATCTATATCAAATGATGTCTGACAAACTGAGCACACAGTAAATCCATCACCCTTACCAATGTAATTTGTGCACTCTGAGCAGTAGAAATGTGCTTCATAGTGTCCATACTTGCCATAAGCTTTATGGAACAAGTAAGATGTTGCTGGCAGAGATCCTGGGAACAATTCATTAAATATTTTGAGGAGGTGTTCAAGTGCTGTCCCCGTCAGGCTGTGTCTCAAAATGTAGGCCATCAATAGAAGTAAACTTTGTCCTTTGGTAATTGAAGCCCCTGGGTAAAGTACATCATCCACCATCTACACAGCAAAAAAAAGAAAAAACACACCCACACACACGTATGCTATTATTATTATTACATCTTTCAAAAAGAGATTAAATTATGACAAACATATAACTTACCTCACGTGGTGCTGTTGTGGTTGCCTCAGTGTGGTTGTTCGGAGGGCCAATACGTACAGGGATTCCATGGACCTAAACCATGTAGACATTACTTGATCAGCCAACTATGATTTAAATCAGTGCCCTTTTAATTCAGCCAATATTAATGGATCAATAAACAATGGAGGGGAAAACATGATAGATCGGAACATTCTCCTAATTAACTTATAATTCAAATGGTTAGCCCAAATCAGTTATGTGGATCACTTCTCTTCTTTCTTTTCTAAATGCTTTTAGTAACCTACCAAGTCTGAAGAAAGCGGATCTCCTTGTCCATCATCATCACCGTGTTCCTCATCCATAAGATTCTAAACAAATACAGACTAGTCATATAAGCAGATTCATATGAACAAGTAAATGAGAGGCCTTATGGTTATAACTTTAATTGTTTTACCTCTTTAGATGTAACTACATCATCGGGTTCATCACTGTGTTCACTGTTTCTCAAAGCTTGGACAACACATATTGGCTGTACAAAAATATATGCTAAATGTTTATATGTTGTAAAATTCCTGTTATCATGTTTCTATATTTCACAATGTCTTTTTTTACCTGCACATTTTCAGGCTTGTGAGGCCCTGTAGTCTCATCCAAAGTAAAGGGGACTTGTCCCATATAATCATCTTGTGACAACAAATCCCCATGCTAATGGAAAGTTAGAGTTGAGTAAAATGTATTTACGCAAAAATATAATATACATTGTTGGAAAGTTACATGTGTTTCAAGAGCAGTCTCTCTTAGTCTTTTTGAGGATGGCTGTTCATTTCTCCTCTGGTCAACTGACTGCTGTGGACAACATAATGAAGAACCAAATGTAGATAACAGTTAACACATGGTGTTAATTAGGCCAAGTGAAAGTAAATGTATACAGGTGTTTATTTCATACCAGTATTCTTTTTCTGTAACTGCTTGTCCGGGGCACCTCTTCGTGGCCCTCCACATACCTTTTATAAAATGATCTGGTTGAAATCTAGAAAGACAAAACAGAAACAATTCCAAAATTCAGTCTCCAATATAAAGTACAACGTTGAATAAATCATGCTTCCCTCCTTGTTTGAAGATTTATTTTTTCCGTGACGATAGAATGTACTTCTGGGAACTTCTTCACTTGAAGCCTCAATGTAGGTCTTGTATTTCTTCATTTCTGTTGAATCACACATTTAACTAACGTGATATTAAAGTGGTATTTTCCGCTTCAATTTAAAAGCGCGTCATGGGCGCCCAACGTCATTATGCGCGCTTATAACTATGTAACCACAATTTCCCCTCAAACATGTTAGCTTAGCGGTACATAACTCTTGTTTTAACACATAATTGTATAATTCTCACCTGTGAAAAATAGTTTCGCCTGTTCTGTCCCTTCACAACGCTGCGCAGACGTGTGTGTACCATTGATCCACTGCTCACTTGCGGCGGGATGATCTAGTTAGCCCCCTTAGCCCCGCGTTAGCTCCGTACATAAACATGAGCGCTAACGTGATGACGCAGGTCGTACTTGCGCGCGCTTGTGTTCATCCACCAATCACAGATGGACCACTTTCTCCATCAAAACGTTTTCAAATGGTGCTTGAAAATGTCTCTGCCAAAATTCTGTCTCCTTTTTTATCCTGGTGCAAATGCTGTGTCTGTGGAGTCGTCGGATGTGATAAGAGCGGAACACAGAAAACTTGAGAACGTAGTAGAAAGTATGGATGATCTGGAGCATGAGGACGGGTATGTCGAAGTTACACTTCCCAGCCGGAGCAGAAAAGGACCAAATCAAATTCTGGCTGCTAAAATTCTTTTATTTGGTGGTAAGTAACAGATCATGTGTATACAATGTTATGTTAATCCTTTCATTCATTTTTATTCTGATGAGTGGGCACTGCTATTATGAGTACAATGAGATAGCAGCCTAGCCAGCTAACGAAGTAGCTTATTAACATTAGCAATTTCGTTTTTCTTAGAAAGCAGCCAGATTGCCTGCACCTTTTTTATTTTTATATTATGTTTAGTGATTCCTCATGTTGCTTTAATGCTACGTATAACGCTTTACAATCTAAAATGAGTCCCAGTACTGTCTAGTTGTCCATACATTTGACCATGCTGTCATTAGGCAAGGACCCACGTGGCAGTGCTAGGCTAATCGTGCTACGGTTTTGAATCAATCAGGATATGAATATTGTGTTATGTTTATTTTATTGTTTTTAGATGTTTACCGTGACCTTGTGATAAAGAAGGACGCTTTCAAAAAAGGATACTGGACTCCTGGTCAAAGTTTCTCTGAGATGGTATTTCCTTAACTTTTTTTTCAGCACTCATTTTCTACACTTAAGTACATTTTGTGATATTCTTTCAGATCAGTCATGCATCCCCCAAGAAAGCTACCAAAAAGGCTGCTACTAAACAGGCTGCTGCTAAGAAAGCGGCAGATGTAATGACGGAAAATTTAAAACGAAGTCTCATGGCGGGCAAGCATCAACCAGCAGCACTGCAAGAATCGGATGAAACCGATATTGACACAGATATTGATTTATTTGATCATTCTCAAAGATGGACGAGAAAGAAAAGAAAAGTAAACAAAGTTACATACTAATCTACTATATAGTGTATTGACTGGACTGTATTTGTTTTTCTGTTTCATGGCACAGGCAATTTTAGAAAGTGATGACGAAACTGAAGAATCGTCTCAAACCATTGTGGATGGGGCAGGAGTAAGTCCTTCAATTCTGGCCCAAAGTGGCACTAATAACTACACGGTTTTGGACCAAAGTACAGCTAATGCTATTAAGGGTATGAACATTAATAATATATATTCGTTTTAGTGTCTTTGTAATTGTATTTCTCTTTGTAGAACTTCCAAGTCTTCTTCTGCAAATAAAAAACACTCTGGCAGCAATAACATACAATTCTACAAGCACTCCCTGTCCCTCTGTAAGCTCTGATGATGGACACATTGTGACACAAACACAAATGGTAAGTTACACATTCTTTGGACAGACATAATGCCCATTTACATGTAAATGACACCAAATATTATCACGGCATCTTCCTTTCCATTGACAATGATGACTATTTGACCAGTTCTTTTTTGTCAACAGATTGCGCTGGGTGGATCAGATGTTCAAGTTGAAAAAAAACTTTATGATAGGCTCAATACATCCAGAGTATCTCTCTTTGTCCAAGATTTGGCTTCACTTGTCTTTGGAAAAGAGTGTCTGGGGAGATCCACATTGACAGGAAAGGGTGGAAAAGAACAGTTGGATTCACACAAAGTGAATGTAATTGCAGGTATGTGTTGAATGTATTCATTTTCTCAAAAAATAAATAAAAAAAGTATAATTTGTATGCGTTTTCAGACACTGTGAGGGAGCGTTTCCCAGGAACATCAGTGTCTGAGATAAGGAGTCTCCTTCGTCGCAAATGCAACAACGAAAGTTACTACACCAAAAAAACGTGCTAATAGAAGAGTTCAAAGTCTCCTTCGTCAAAAATGCGACAACAAAAGTTAATACACTAAGAAAAACGTGTTAGAGTTCAAAGAGTCCACTCATGTTTTGATGGAAATTTACAATTCATATTTCTGGTAAATATATTTGAGCAGAAATAAAATATACTTTTAAAAATGTGTTTTGATCACTAATATGTTTCCAATTATATTTGTATTATGTCTAAGTACAATTTAAGTTGTTTAAAAAGTGTAATAATACTGAACTTTTAGTCTATTTTTATGGTGTTTAAAATAGAACAGAAACATAATGTAAATACATTCTAATTGCACTTTAACATATTTTAGTAATATGCTTGAAGTATATTATTATGTACATTTTCACAAGCACATCTTTAATATACTAAAAGTCATCTTAAGTTGTTCCATTTTAACACAACTTAAAGACAACTTAATATATTCAAAATGTACAAAAGTTGAACTAAAGGTGATATAAAATGTAACTTAATTTGTAATTAGTTGTTCCAAAATAACACACTTAAAGCATATTCAGTACAGTGGAATGAAAGTATATTTAATACTACAAAACAAGTACAACTTAAATGTATTTTTTTTTGACCTGGGACAGTCAACAGCGGCGCTCACCGTCCAAACAGGGAATCAGAGTCTTTCTCCCAGACACTGTGTATTTTAGATAAGGCCTAAAATTATAGCTCTGTTTTTTTTCCTTCATCGTAATTAAATGCCAAATACAAAATAATAAATTGACACGTGAATGTGGATTTAAAAAAACAAAAATTATGTAACTGTATTATCAAAAAACATATATATTATTTGATTATATTTGTGTATGTATAGTGATGAAACATTGGTTACCAGAGTAACTTGATGAGAATATACGTTTGGGAAAAGGCGTATTTTGTAAGGTTTAGAAAGATAAAAATGTTCTGTTTGTAAAAAAAAAAAAATAGCATGATTTCAGAACCAGGTACAGCGTCTGAAACCCCTCCAGATAAGAGAAAAATGCATACGACGACTCACCAGTGTTGACATGTTGGAGCCTGCGAGCTGTTTCTCTAACTGTTGGGTCTCAGCATCAGTTCCACCAACATCCAGTAAACATTGACTCATCGGCTGCATGTATTTAATGTCACTCTTTCTGGAGTCTGTGGTCCTGCATGTGTCGTAATTGTACACGTGTGGGAGAGTCCCTGTGCCCAGAGTGTCTGAGTAACGTGGAGGATAATATGGGATCACTGGCAGATTGGAGTGATACAGGATGCGAGACTGTCTCCATCTGTAGATTTTCACTGAGATAATGACCACTACACACGTGATGAACAGAAAGGAGACTACAGCCAGAGCCAGCACTAAGTAAAAAGTCAGGTTGTCATTGTACTCCTTGTCGTGCGTGAAGTCTGTGAACTCAGACAGTACTTCAGGAAAGCTGTCCGCCACCGCCACGTTAACAATGACTGTAGCTGAACGAGAGGGCTGCCCGTTGTCCTCCACTATAACAGCCAGTCTCTGTTTGACTGCATCTTTATCAGTCACTTGGCGAATAGTTCTTATTTCTCCATTCTGTGAGCCCACTTCAAACAGCGCCCTGTCTGCGGCTTTCTGCAGTTTATAGGAGAGCCAGGCATTCTGTCCAGAATCCACATCCACAGCCACCACTTTAGTGACCAGATAGCCCACATCTGCTGAACGAGGCACCATCTCAGCCACCAGAGAGCCCCCAGTCTGGACTGGGTACAGCACCTGAGGGGCGTTGTCGTTCTGGTCCTGGACCAGGATCTTCACAGTCACGTTGCTGCTGAGAGGAGGAGAGCCTCCGTCCTGAGCTTTGATTACGCACAGAAACTCTTTTGTTTGTTCATAATCAAATGAACGCGCAGCACTAATAACTCCATTTTCTGAATTGACAGAAATATAACCAGAAACAGGAGAGCCTCCGATGTCACACTCCTCTAAAATATATGACACACGCTCGTTCTGGTTTTCATCCGGGTCTTTGGCTACAACACTCACCACAGAAAGACCAGGGGAGTTATTCTCAGCTATTGTCGCGCTGTAGAGTGCACGTGTGAAAACTGGAGCGTTGTCATTCATATCTGAAATCTTTAGTTCAAATGTTTTTTTCACGGAAAGTGGAGGCTTTCCTGAGTCTGAGGCGATCACTGTGACGTTAAAAGCCGCTAAACTCTCTCGGTCTAAAGGCGCATTGGTGACCAGTGCATAATAGTTTCTAACATTAGATTTAATTTCCACAGGGGCGCTACCCTCCACTGCGCACCTCACCTGTCCGTTCTCACCTGAATCCAAGTCTTTGACATTAATTATACCAATAGTGGTTCCCACTGGGGCGTCCTCTGACACAGGACTAGTGAAGGACATCACATTAATAACAGGGGCATTATCATTTACGTCAATAATGAGTATTTCTACTTCACATGTGTCTGTCAGTCCTCCTTGATCCTTCGCCTCCACTCTGAACTCAAACTTTTTATCTTTTTCAAAGTCCATGTTTTTACTTACCAAAATACTTCCAGACATGTGATCTATTTTGAAATAACCCCCTTTGGGCGACTTAGACTTGGAAAATGAGTACGTTAATATTCTGTTCACTCCAATGTCAATATCACTAGCATTTACAGTAACTATATGCGTGCCTTCGGGAGAATTTTCAATAACTGATGCTTTATACAACTTCTGTGTAAACACAGGGGCGTTGTCGTTGGCATCTAAGACCACTATATTAATATTCACTGTACCAGATCTCTGCGGACTCCCACCGTCAACAGCCACGAGTTTAAGATTAATCTGCTGCTCTTTCTCTCTGTCTATTGCGTTCTGAAGAACCATCACACCATATTTAGTCCCGTCGGGATTCACGTGCTGTTTTAGAGAAAAGTTTTCATTTTGCGTCAACAAATAATTCTGCAAACCATTTTCTCCGACGTCAGCATCAGTAGCTGCTTCTAGGTCAAAGAGCGATCCTATCATGGCAGATTCGCTTATTTCAAAATCCAAATGTTTGCTCTCAAACGTGGGCGCATTGTCGTTGACATCCAGCACTTCTATAGTCACGGGGTGCAGCTCCATCGGGTTTTCCAGTAAAATCTCAAACGTGAAGCTGCAGGGCGTCACGTCTCCACAGAGCTGCTCTCTGTCTATCCTCTCATTCACGACCAGAGTCCCTTTGTCTGCCTTCAGCTCCGTGTACTCTACATTTTCTCCAGTCACGATACGAGCTCGGCCTGAACGAAGCCTTTTTATGTCCAAACCCAAATCCTGCGCCACGTTACCAATAAGAGAGCCTTTCCTCATCTCCTCTGGGATCGAGTAGCGGATCTGTGCATCGACGTGAATCCAAAATAACAAAAAGAAGAAACACGACGACATCGTCTGTCCTGATGGCACGGAGACTCTCCTTTGCTCTTTGAATGTCATCATCAAAAAAACATAAATATACTGTATTAAATGTTCCGTAGGTGTCGCGGAGAAGATCAAACTCAATATTCCTGACCCTCCGTTGGTAACTGTGATTCAGGAGCAGAATCAGAACTCGCTCCGCAGTATCAGACGAAACGAAGTGATGGGAGGGGATAAAGCTGCTCAACAAAGCGACAAAACAACTTACAGATCAACAGCGTCGCTATGAGGCAAAAACACGACAGTGTAAAGCAGACTGAGCCAGACTCCTTCATCAGTAGATGTGTTACAACTCATTTGTTTGCGAAAGGAAAGGTAAAACAGCTTTTAATATAATTATTGCTTTAGAAAAAATTGCAACCAAAATACACATTAATATGAATTAATTTCAGATCAAACACAGCCATCAGTAAAATGTAGGCAATGTCTTCTCTCTAACCACAAACATCTGACCACTCAAAGTAATCTACAGGGTAAGAAATAAATCCAAGTTATCCAATGTCTCACTCATAAATGTACATATCATAATTATCTACAAGTATACTAAGAAAACAAATTGATTGTAAACATTGTTGATCAATGCACACAATTGAATTCAGCAAGCGTCATCAGCACCACGGACAGAGCAAAGGACGCCAACTTAAAACACAACAATTATAGAGAAAGTCACCAAAAACTCCGTTGTCAAAAGAAAACAGAGCTGGAGTTTGTCATGTTTTATTAATATAATATAATCAAAGTTTAATCTCACACAAACAATGAAACAAATTGAATATGCGTTCTTATTTGTGTCGAAGCAAGAGAAGCTTTAAACTTCTTAACTCTGTCTGAGGGAGTCGAGCTCTCTGATGAGAATGGTCTTAGGGATGTAGCAAACAAAATGCAGTTATTAGGAGGATTGGAAATTATTGTAAAAACTGTGTTCAAGCATTTGTGAGTCTTTGTGGATGATGGTGTTCTATTTTAACTGGTTTTAATCAAATTCAAAACATTTGGTTTATTATGGTCTCAGATAGAAATTAGATTTTAGTAGGGTATTGTCTGCGTATGATATTAGTATGCCATTTGTCTGTCAAAAAGGTAAATTAGATAGTTAATACAACTTTTAAAGCAGTTAATTGAGAGTTGCATCGTGAATAAAAAAACAAATCAGAAGGGAAGGAAAACCATGAAAATAAATCAATAGCTACATCTCAATCATTCACTATTACCAGTAGTCCATATATATTTTGATATATATAGTATAGAATTTAGATGTGTTTTATATCTTAAAAAGCAACATATTAAATCATTTTATTGTTAATAATAATTTGCTGTTTTTTGTTAATAACTTGTGGCAAAAACTAATCCTGTAAAGAATTATGTTGGATGAGAAAATACTAATTTAAAAAGAAACAAATGTTATGAGTGAATCTAAAATGATGCACTGTGTATTCTAAACCGATATAAGGCAAGACAAATAAACAAAGAACGCCTAAAAACTACTCACCAGAGTTGACATGTTGGAGCCTGCGATCTGTTTCTCTAACTGTTGGGCCTCAGCATCAGTTCCACCAACGTCCAGTAAACTTTGAGTCATCGGCTGCATGTATTTAATGTCACTCTTTCTGGAGTCTGTGGTCCTGCACGTATCGTAATTGTACACGTGTGGGAGAGTCCCTGTGCCCAGAGTGTCTGAGTAACGTGGAGGATAATATGGGATCACTGGCAGATTGGAGTGATACAGGATGCGAGACTGTCTCCATCTGTAGATTTTCACTGAGATAATGACCACTACACACGTGATGAACAGAAAGGAGACTACAGCCAGAGCCAGCACTAAGTAAAAAGTCAGGTTGTCATTGTACTCCTTGTCATGCGTAAAGTCCGTGAACTCAGACAGTACTTCAGGAAAGCTGTCCGCCACCGCCACGTTAACAATGACTGTAGCTGAACGAGAGGGCTGCCCGTTGTCCTCCACTATAACAGCCAGTCTCTGTTTGACTGCATCTTTATCAGTCACTTGGCGAATAGTTCTTATTTCTCCATTCTGTGAGCCCACTTCAAACAGCGCCCTGTCTGCGGCTTTCTGCAGTTTATAGGAGAGCCAGGCATTCTGTCCAGAGTCCACATCCACAGCCACCACTTTAGTGACCAGATAGCCCACATCTGCTGAACGAGGCACCATCTCAGCCACCAGAGAGCCCCCAGTCTGGACTGGGTACAGCACCTGAGGGGCGTTGTCGTTCTGGTCCTGGACCAGGATCTGAACAGAGACCACTGAGCTCAGTGGAGGGGAGCCTGCGTCACGAGCAGTTGTATTGAATTCAAACTTCTTTATTTGCTCATAATCAAATGATTTTGAGGCAGAAATCACACCACTTTCTGAATTTACAGACACTAAAGCAGATAGAGGCGCTCCATTTATTTCTATTTCTTCCAGGAAATACGAGATCCTCGCGTTTTGACCCCAGTCTGCATCAGTGGCGCGGACAGTAAATATAGAAAATCCAGGTGAGTTATTCTCTGGTATTGTCCTACTATATTCTGACTCGTCAAACATTGGACAGTTATCATTGACGTCAGAAACCTTGACCTGAAGTGTTTTTCTGTTTGAAAGCGGAGGGGAGCCTCGGTCAGTCACTGTTAGAGTGATGTTATATTCTGACACGCTCTCTCTGTCTAATCCATCATCAGTCACTATTGTATAATAACCAGACAATGAAGACTCTATTTTAAAAGGTAAATCAGGAGCAATAGAACATTCCACTACACCGTTTCTTTCAGAGTCGTCGTCATGAACATTAATGACAGCTATAGTTGTGCCCGGAGGAGCATCTTCAGAGATCGAGCTGGAAAAAGACATGAGCTGAATAACAGGAGTGTTGTCGTTCACGTCAGTTATTTGGATAAAGACTTTGCACGTATCTGAATAACCCCCGTGGTCACGAGCCATGACGTTTAACTGATACGATTTGGATGATTCATAGTCTAGCTTTCCCCCAACTTTAATTTCTCCTGTTTTAATATTTACGTCAAACAGCTCTTTTGCTTCTTTAGAGATGCGGGAAAATGAATACGTAACGTCTCCGTTAACACCTTTGTCTGCGTCACTCGCACTGACTGTGGTGACCACGGTTCCTATCGCAGAGTTCTCCTGGACCTCTGCTTTATACACCTGTTTACTACAGACTGGTGCATTGTCGTTTGCGTCGAGTACAGTGATGTGAATCCGTGCTGTTCCAGATCTCTGAGGTGCGCCTCCATCTGAAGCAACCAGCATCAGAGTGTGCTCCTCATTCTTCTCTCGGTCTAACGGGGTTTCCAGAACCAGCTCCACAAACTGACTCCCGTCAGACTGGCTCTGTGTTTCTAATTTAAAATGATCCAAAGGTTTTAGCGTGTATTTAAAAACATCATTAATGCCCACATCAGCATCATCCGCACGCCCCAAGGCATAACGAGTCCCCGGAGCAGCAGTTTCAACTATTTGTAAAACGATCTCTTCTTTGGGAAAAGCTGGAGTATTGTCGTTCACGTCTGTTACCTCCACAGTGACACGATACAGTTGAATTGGATTTTCCAGAATGACCTCAAAACTAAAACTGCAGGGCGTTGTTTTCTTACACAGCTCCTCTCTGTCGATGCGCTCTTTTACAACAAGGATGCCTTTGTCACGATTTAAATCCACATATTGTCGAGTTCCTTTCGTCACAATGCGTGCGTTTCCCGAGACCAGTCTCTTTACATCTACTCCCAAATCTCCAGCAATATTTCCAACAAAAGACCCCACCGCCTGCTCCTCTGGAACCGAGTAACGAGCCTGTGCAGACACGGACTTCAGCGTAAAGAGACAAAGAGCCAGGCCGAGCCACGGGCCTCTGTGAGCGACATCCAGCAACCACCACATATTCAATCAATCCAGACAAAAAAATGTTGTTATCCGTTTACAATATAAATAAAGAATCACAGCCAACTGTGTAAAAGCCACAAAGAATCTGCGCAGTAGAAACGACCGTCCTCTGTAACAGTGAATGTAGCATACGGAATAAGGGGAGGACCAAGACACAGAGCAGCAGCTCACAGTCAACAGCGGCGCTCACTGTCCAAACAGGGAAACGTATTTCTCCCAGACTCATTGTGTCTTTTATAAGAGGCCTAAAAGTATAGTCCCATTTATATTTCTTTGTTAATTTGTCCCGACATAATAATTATATAACAAATAAATATAGCATTAGATATACAGAAATGTTATTGTTTTCCATATATTTGTATTAATATATCAAAGTATTCATGATTATTATCTGTTGATATTTGTATGTATTGCATCGTTGACCATGAGGGGAAACACGTTTGGGACAAAAGTGTAGTTGTTTTATTATTCAGGAACAACACAACTCCAAATTAGCATAATTTTAGAACCACGGACAGAGTTTAACTCATGTAGAGAAAAAAATTGATGAATACATAAAAAACGACTCACCAGAGTTGACATGTTGGAGCCTGCGAGCTGTTTCTCTAAATGTTGGGCCTCAGCATCAGTTGCTCCAACGTCCAGTAAACTTTGAGTCATCGGCTGCATGTATTTAATGTCACTCTTTCTGGAGTCTGTGGTCCTGCACGTGTCGTAATTGTACACGTGTGGGAGAGTCCCTGTGCCCAGAGTGTCTGAGTAACGTGGAGGATAATATGGGATCACTGGCAGATTGGAGTGATACAGGATGCGAGACTGTCTCCATCTGTAGATTTTCACTGAGATAATGACCACTACACACGTGATGAACAGAAAGGAGACTACAGCCAGAGCCAGCACTAAGTAAAAAGTCAGGTTGTCATTGTACTCCTTGTCGTGCGTAAAGTCCGTGAACTCAGACAGTACTTCAGGAAAGCTGTCCGCCACCGCCACGTTAACAATGACTGTAGCTGAACGAGAGGGCTGCCCGTTGTCCTCCACTATAACAGCCAGTCTCTGTTTGACTGCATCTTTATCAGTCACTTGGCGAATAGTTCTTATTTCTCCATTCTGTGAGCCCACTTCAAACAGCGCCCTGTCTGCGGCTTTCTGCAGTTTATAGGAGAGCCAGGCATTCTGTCCAGAGTCCACATCCACAGCCACCACTTTAGTGACCAGATAGCCCACATCTGCTGAACGAGGCACCATCTCAGCCACCAGAGAGCCCCCAGTCTGGACTGGGTACAGCACCTGAGGGGCGTTGTCGTTCTGGTCCTGGACCAGGATCTTCACAGTCACGTTGCTGCTGAGAGGAGGAGAGCCTCCGTCCTGAGCTTTGACGCACAACTGGAAATCCTTGATCTGCTCGTAGTCAAAGGAGCGCACTGCATGGATGACTCCGCTGTCTGCACTAACGGACACATATGAGGAGACTGGCACTCCGTTAACAGAGGAGTCCTCCAGTATGTAAGACACACGTGCATTCTGGTTCCAGTCAGCGTCTGTGGCTTTCACTGTGAATATAGAGAGGCCCGGGCTGTTGTTTTCTACAATGTAGGCCTCATACGAGCTCCTGTCAAAGACAGGCGCGTTGTCATTCACATCAGAGATGTGTAAGGTGAGAGTGACGCTGCTGGAGAGAGAGGGCACGCCCTCATCTGAACACGTGACTGTGATGTTGTACTGAGAGTCTCTCTCTCGGTCTAATTCACTGTCTGTCATTATGTTATATAAATTATTAGCAGAGGAGGAAGTTGAAAAGGGAATATTCTTATTAATCATACATTTCACTTTTCCATTTTCCTCTGAATCAGGATCATTTACGTTCATTACAGCTACTACTGTCTCAGAGGGAGAATCCTCTCCAATTGAATCTGTTTTAGAAATCATTCTAATAAAAGGACTATTGTCATTTATATCGTTTAATTCAATTATAACTTTACAAGAATCAGAAAGTCCTCCTCGGTCAGTTGCTTCTACGTCTATTTCATATTTTTTGACCCTTTCATAGTCAATTGGTCCATTGATTAAAATGTTTCCTTCATGTGTTATTTGGAATAAGTTTGAGAAGCCACTTCTACTGTTTCCAATGGCATAAGTAACCTCTCCGTTACTGCCTTTGTCTGCGTCAGTCGCGCTGACCTGCGTTATGAGCGTCCCCTTCACAGCGTTTTCTTTAATACTCGCTTTGTAAATGGATTGAGTAAATACAGGAGCATTATCATTAACATCTAACACTGTAATGTGGATAAGCATAGTCCCTGACCGCTGTGGCTCTCCTCCATCTACCGCTGTCAGCAGTAAGGAAACTATCTCCTCTTTCTCTCTGTCAAGAGGCTTTTGCAAAATCATCTCCACCTTTTTACCACCGTCTGATTGGTCATGCAGTTTGAGGATGAAATTATCACTGGGCTTCAGTGTGTAGCTCTGCAGACCATTTAGTCCTATGTCAGGATCTATCGCTTTTTCCAGCATAAATTTAGATCCAACTACAGCGGATTCACTGATTTCAAAACGTCTTTCTTGTTTCTCAAACAACGGAGGATTGTCGTTAATATCTGTAATTTCAACTGTGATGGGATATACTTCTATGGGATTTTCTAAAACGACTTCATAATGCAGCGCACACGGTGTTATTTGCGCACAAAGGGCCTCGCGGTCTATTTTCTCTTTGATAACGAGGACGCCTCTCTCCTTGTTAAACTGAATGTATTCCTCACTTTCTCCGGTGTGAATTCGAGCTTTACGCATCTGCAGCCGCTTCACATCGAGACCTAAATCATGAGCAATATTACCGACCAACGAGCCCCTGGCCATTTCCTCTGGAATAGAATAACTGATCTGTCCCAGCGCACATCCGACAAAAGCAAGCGACAACCACAGCAGTACTTGCCCTCCCATTGTTCTGAATAAATATTATCCAGAGCGAAAACAGCAGGTGAATAATCCACACTTCACAAAACGTCAGAATCAAAAAGCCAAGGAAAGAAGGTAAATCCAAAATTTGATATGTGCTCTACCACGTATGCGTCTGTGGTGTTGACTGGTCTGACGAGTAGAAGGGGATGTGCTGGTAAAAATACTGGACTACAGATCAGTGTGAGGCTGGTAGACAGCGGCCCAGTGAGTCCACAATGTGGAACTGCAAGTGCTGAGAAAATCAGCTCAAATCATGTGACTCAATTCTTGTCAGTTCAACCAATATTGGAATAATTAGTACTGTTAAGAACGAAACGCAATACCCGAAATGTCAATTATAGATAAATTATAGATAAATATACATCTTAGACTGTTAATACGTGTACTACAGTATGTTTTCCATAGTACACGTGCCAACCCATGAATTTAAATTTCATGAAGGTGAACACAATCACTTGAAATCTACCTCCACTTCGGCCATATGTAATATCAGCACCGTGGACAGAGATTTAAAAAACAGTCAAAACGTGTTACCACAAATGATGAAACCCAAAAGCATAAATGACTGAATCAAAACCGTAGTCACAAGAGAAAAATTCTCACCCTAAACAATAATAGAAATTGGATCTGCAACATCATATACTCTATTCTTTGACAAAAAGAAAGGTATAGTGTATAAAAGGTGTTCATTAAGATTCACATCAAGAAAGAAAGGCCAAACAAGGACTGTTAACTTTTGTATTATAATTTTTTTTTTTACTTTATCCTTGCCTCTGCCTTATTTTCATTGCCATTTGCAAACCTGAACCTGCATGGGGTAACTAGGTACGATTACACATAGAATAGTGAGCAAAGATTTATTTTGTAGTATATATATGTTAAATCTCAAAAGTAGCATTTACCATTTAAAAACCATGAGATAGAAAACAAATATTAAATATTTCAAGTTTTTTAAGGTTGTGCTGATGAATAAATATAAAAAATCATGTTTAAAAACTGTGAGGATTAAATGGGTAAAATGTTTCTAAGACCAAAGAAATTAACTCTTTATGAACTAAATTGTATTTAAAATCATTCACCACCACGGTTTCAAATTCCACAACTACAGAGACGACACTCAGCTTTAACTCTAAGCTAAATCCATAACCCATGCCACCATCTCCTCCATAACAAACTGCATATCCGCAATATAATCTTGGATGTCCACCAATTTCCTCAAACTCAACAGCAAAAAATCAGAAATAATAGTTATCGGCCCCAAGTCCCTGCTTTCCAACACCCCGAATTTCAAACACTCCATTGACAGCCACACCATCTGACCGTCTAATCAGAAACCTCGGAATCATCTTTGACCCCACCCTTTATTTCAAGCCCCACATCCGCAACATCACCAAAACTGCCTTCTTTCATCTTAAAAACATTGCCCGTCTTCGCTCATATCTGTCCTCCACCGCTGCTGAAACCCTGATCCACGCTTTCATGTGCTCCCGACTCGACTTCTGCAACAGTCTTTTATACGGCCTTCCTTCATCTGATATCCTATAGCTGCAATATGTCCAAAACTCTGCCGCACGCCTCATAACTCAGACCCAATCCAGAGAACACATCACCCCTGTCCTTCAAAAACTCCACTGGCTCCTCATCAAACACTGCATCCATTTCAAAATTCTCCTCATCACCTACAAATCCCTCCATAACCTCGCTCCTCCATACCTCACTAAACTTCTACAGCCCTAGAGTCCCTCCCGTCGACTCCAATCTGCAGACTCTCATCTCCTCAATCCCACTGTCAAATCCAAGCACAGAACTTTGGGGGGCCGAGCTTTCACCATTTCTGCTCCCACTCTCTGGAACTATCTCCCCCCTCATCTCAGAAACTCGGACTCACTAACCTTCTTTAAAAAAACAGTTAAAAACTCACCTCTTCCTCCAAGCATATGACTCTTACTGTCTTAGTTTCAGCTTTGTACTCTTCTTTCCTGCTTTTAAATATTTAGTTTTGTCTGTCCATCTAAATGTGTGTGTGTGTGTGTCCTGAATTGTGAATTGTCTTTGAGTTTTGAAAAAGCGCTATATAAAACCAATGTATTATCATACATGTAATTATAATTACATTTCAGCACCAGAGAACAAAAATGTAATATTTTTTGACTCACCAGAGTTGACATGGGGGAGCCTGCGATCTGTTTCTCTAATTGTTGGGCCTCAGCATCAGTTCCACCAACGTCCAGTAAACTTTGGCTCATCGGCTGCATGTATTTAATGTCACTCTTTCTGGAGTCTGTGGTCCTGCACGTGTCGTAATTGTACACGTGTGGGAGAGTCCCTGTGCCCAGAGTGTCTGAGTAACGTGGAGGATAATATGGGATCACTGGCAGATTGGAGTGATACAGGATGCGAGACTGTCTCCATCTGTAGATTTTCACTGAGATAATGACCACTACACACGTGATGAACAGAAAGGAGACTACAGCCAGAGCCAGCACTAAGTAAAAAGTCAGGTTGTCATTGTACTCCTTGTCGTGCGTAAAGTCCGTGAACTCAGACAGTACTTCAGGAAAGCTGTCCGCCACCGCCACGTTAACAATGACTGTAGCTGAACGAGAGGGCTGCCCGTTGTCCTCCACTATAACAGCCAGTCTCTGTTTGACTGCATCTTTATCAGTCACTTGGCGAATAGTTCTTATTTCTCCATTCTGTGAGCCCACTTCAAACAGCGCCCTGTCTGCGGCTTTCTGCAGTTTATAGGAGAGCCAGGCATTCTGTCCAGAGTCCACATCCACAGCCACCACTTTAGTGACCAGATAGCCCACATCTGCTGAACGAGGCACCATCTCAGCCACCAGAGAGCCCCCAGTCTGGACTGGGTACAGCACCTGAGGGGCGTTGTCGTTCTGGTCCTGGACCAGGATCTTCACAGTCACGTTGTTGCTGAGAGGAGGAGAGCCTCCGTCCTGAGCTTTGACGCACAACTGGAAATCCTTGATCTGCTCGTAGTCAAAGGAGCGCACTGCATGGATGACTCCGCTGTCTGCACTAACGGACACATATGAGGAGACTGGCACTCCGTTAACAGAGGAGTCCTCCAGTATGTAAGACACACGTGCATTCTGGTTCCAGTCAGCGTCTGTGGCTTTCACTGTGAATATAGAGAGGCCCGGGCTGTTGTTTTCTACAATGTAGGCCTCATACGAGCTCCTGTCAAAGACAGGCGCGTTGTCATTCACATCAGAGATGTGTAAGGTGAGAGTGACGCTGCTGGAGAGAGAGGGCACGCCCTCATCTGAACACGTGACTGTGATGTTGTACTGAGAGTCTCTCTCTCGGTCTAAATTACCATCTGTCACCAAACTGTAGAAATTGTTGTTCGTAATTTTAAGATCAAAAGGAATATTTTCATTTATTAAACACTGCACTTTCCCGCTTTCTGCAGAATCGATATCACGAATGTTGATCATTGTCACAACTGTCCCTGGCTTTTCATCTTCAGCGACACTATTAATTTTAGATATAACGTTAATAATTGGCGCATTGTCATTTACGTCTGTAATTTCGACAATTACTTCACATGAATCAACAAGGCCTCCATCATCACTTGCTTTGATACTTAACTGAAATACGCTGGCTTTTTCATAGTCCACTTTCTCTTTCAGAACTATTTCCCCATTTTCTGAATATATCTCAAATAATCCTCGAGCTTGATCTGGTAAATTTGACACAGAATATGTAATTTTCCCATAAGATCCCTGATCCGCGTCAGTCGCAGTCACTGTCATCACTACTGTTCCGAGGGGCGCATTCTCCTTTATGGACGTTTTATAAACTGGTTTTGTAAAAACTGGAGCATTGTCATTGGCGTCTAAGACAGTGATTAGAATCTGCATTGTTCCAGACATCTGTGGCTCTCCTCCGTCTAACGCAGTCAAAACTAAAGACAAGTGCTCACTCTTCTCTCTGTCGAGAGGCTTCTCTAAAATCATTTCAACATTTTTGGATCCATCTGCTTGATCATATAATTTAATTGAAAAATTGTCTCTAGGTTCGAGTCTGTACGTCTGCAATCCGTTTACACCAACATCAGAATCCACAGCTCGGTTCAAAATAAATTTTGCTCCATTCACAGCAGATTCACTGATTTTAAAATGTACTTTATCCTTTTCAAATAAAGGTGGGTTATCGTTCACGTCTCTTATTTCAACAGTAACGCTGTGAATCTCCATAGGATTTTCTAAAATAATCTGAAATTCTAACGCACACGTTGCAGCTTGTCCGCACAGCGCCTCTCGGTCTATCCTGTCTTTAACCAGCAGCACTCCCCTGTCGTTGTTCAGATCCAGATATTCACCGGTTTCGTGGGTAAAAATACGCGTCTTTCTTGATTTCAGCCTCTTTATATCCACACTCAAATCCTTTGCAATGTCCCCCACAACATAACCTTTCGGTAGTTCCTCCCTGACAGAGTAGCTGATGTGTCCGAGCGTCGAGCTCCAAAAGCAGAAAGACAAAAACGCCAGTACGTGCACTCCCATTGTTCTGTCCAGCACCATCTCCAAAAAGACGAGTCACTTTACAAAAATGTCCAGTTCGTCGGAAAAACAATTCATACACCGTATATTCCAGAGTATTTTACATTCGCAGAAGATAAAATGACCGTTTGTTTCGAGAGCTGCGTACTGCGTCAGCCTCAGATAAAGATGTGATGGGAGGAACAAACAGCTCTCAGTAAATTCAACAGAACATGGACAACAGCGGCCCTTAGAGTTTATAAGAGATTACTGCAATTCAATTGCTCCAGACTACTTTAATAGTTTGCATTATATTAAAACCAAATGGGTAAATAATTAATATAATGAATAAACAACACTATTAAACATGAATAATTATAAATAAAAACCAAACAATGTAAATATGTGGGCCAATACAAATGAACATTTAAAAGAGAATACATTATAATTAAAACAGAGAGACAGTTAGCAGAGTCATCAGGACCACGGTGTTGCTCTCCGTGGTCCTGATACAAGGACACAGACCACACATGTCTAACCTCGAGAGGAGAGTCTGGCTCGTCCAGGATGCTCTTCTCACTCTGTATCCGCTGCATGGTTCCTGTTGAACTGGGATCCATTATCAGCACGTTCTGACTCCCAGCTCTGCCAAACTTACAGTCACTCTTTCTGGAGTCTGTGGTCCTGCACGTGTCGTAATTGTACACGTGTGGGAGAGTCCCTGTGCCCAGAGTGTCTGAGTAACGTGGAGGATAATATGGGATCACTGGCAGATTGGAGTGATACAGGATGCGAGACTGTCTCCATCTGTAGATTTTCACTGAGATAATGACCACTACACACGTGATGAACAGAAAGGAGACTACAGCCAGAGCCAGCACTAAGTAAAAAGTCAGGTTGTCATTGTACTCCTTGTCGTGCGTAAAGTCCGTGAACTCAGACAGTACTTCAGGAAAGCTGTCCGCCACCGCCAAGTTAACAATGACTGTAGCTGAACGAGAGGGCTGCCCGTTGTCCTCCACTATAACAGCCAGTCTCTGTTTGACTGCATCTTTATCAGTCACTTGGCGAATAGTTCTTATTTCTCCATTCTGTGAGCCCACTTCAAACAGCGCCCTGTCTGCGGCTTTCTGCAGTTTATAGGAGAGCCAGGCATTCTGTCCAGAGTCCACATCCACAGCCACCACTTTAGTGACCAGATAGCCCACATCTGCTGAACGAGGCACCATCTCAGCCACCAGAGAGCCCCCAGTCTGGACTGGGTACAGCACCTGAGGGGCGTTGTCGTTCTGGTCCTGGACCAGGATCTTCACGGTCACGTTGCTGCTGAGAGGAGGAGAGCCTCCGTCCTGAGCTTTGACGCACAACTGGAAATCCTTGATCTGCTCGTAGTCAAAGGAGCGCACTGCATGGATGACTCCGCTGTCTGCACTAACGGACACATATGAGGAGACTGGCACTCCGTTAACAGAGGAGTCCTCCAGTATGTAAGACACACGTGCATTCTGGTTCCAGTCAGCGTCTGTGGCTTTCACTGTGAATATAGAGAGGCCCGGGCTGTTGTTTTCTACAATGTAGGCCTCATACGAGCTCCTGTCAAAGACAGGCGCGTTGTCATTCACATCAGAGATGTGTAAGGTGAGAGTGACGCTGCTGGAGAGAGAGGGCACGCCCTCATCTGAACACGTGACTGTGATGTTGTACTGAGAGTCTCTCTCTCGGTCTAATTCACTGTCTGTCATTATGTTATATAAATTATTAGCAGAGGAGGAAATTGAAAATGGAATATTCTTATTAATCATACATTTAACTTTTCCATTTTCCTCTGAATCAGGATCGTTTACGTTCATTACAGCTACGACTGTCTCGGAAAGAGAGTTCTCTACGATTATTTCAGATTTAGAAATGACAGAAATAACTGGGCTGTTGTCGTTAATGTCATGTATTTCAATAATTACTTTACACGAATCAGAAAGTCCTCCTCTGTCACTTACTTCTACGTCAATTTCATACACTTTTGCCTTTTCATAATCTATAATTCCATTTAATAAAATACTTCCCTCTTGCGTAATTTGGAACACACTCGAATGACTCTTTCTCCTCTTTCCAATGGCATAAGTAACCTCTCCGTTGCTGCCTTTGTCTGCGTCAGTCGCGCTGACCTGCGTTATGAGCGTCCCCTTCACAGCGTTTTCTTTAATACTCGCTTTGTAAATGGATTGAGTAAATACAGGAGCATTATCATTAGCATCTAACACTGTAATGTGGATAAGCATAGTCCCTGACCGCTGTGGCTCTCCTCCATCTACCGCTGTCAGCAGTAAGGAAACTATGTCCTCTTTCTCTCTGTCAAGAGGCTTTTGCAAAATCATCTCCACCTTTCTGTCACCGTCTGATTGGTCATGCAGTTTGAGGATGAAATTATCACTGGGCTTCAGTGTGTAGCTCTGCAGACCATTCAGTCCTATGTCAGGATCTATCGCAGGTTCAAGCAAAAATTTTGAGCCAACTACAGCGGATTCACTAATTTCAAAACGCATTTCATTTTCATCAAATAATGGAGGACTATCGTTAATATCTATAACTTCAACTGTGATGGGAAATACTTCTATTGGATTTTCTAAAACAATCTGAAAATGCAGCGCACACGGTGTTATTTGCGCACAAAGGGCCTCGCGGTCTATTTTCTCTTTGATAACGAGGACGCCTCTCTCCTTGTTAAACTGAATGTATTCCTCACTTTCTCCGGTGTGAATTCGAGCTTTACGCATCTGCAGCCGCTTCACATCGAGACCTAAATCATGAGCAATATTACCGACCAACGAGCCCCTGGCCATTTCCTCTGGAATAGAATAACTGATCTGTCCCAGCGCACATCCGACAAAAGCAAGCGACAACCACAGCAGTACTTGCCCTCCCATTGTTATGAATAAATATGATCCAGAGCGAAAACAGCAGGCGAATAATCCACACTTCACAAAAGACGTCAGAATACAAAAGCCAAGAGGAACAACGGAAATCCAAAATGTTGTATGAGCTCTACCACGTACGCGTCCGTGGTGTTGACTGGTCTGATGAGAAGAAGGGGATGTGCTGGTAAAAATACTGGACTACAGATCAGTGTGAGGCTGGTAGACAGCGGCCCAGTGAGTCCACAATGTGGAACTGCAGTGCTAAGAAAAACAGTTCTAATTAAATGCCTCTATTCTAAACAAGTCGTTTTAACCATATTGGTATAGTGAATAAGGAAACGCATTATAGGATATCACATTAATATAAATATACTTAAAACTTTCATTACATTCACTCTGTTATCCATCTCTTGATTAAGAGTCTAAACAACATGAAGATGACCACAATCAATTAAAAAAAGCAATTATAAAAGCGGGACAAGAAATACAATTCGGGTAAACGAGGTATCAGCACCTTGGACAGAGACAAAAACAACATTAAAAATCATATCAATTCATACTGTATTATGTATTTCCAAAAATATAAAATGTCTGAATCACAAAAATAGTCAAAACAGAGAAAGTAAGCCACAAAACACCTTACCCAAAAGAATAATGGATATGGATTTAGTCATGGGCGTATCAGTAAAACCATAGACTCTATGAACAAGAATAAAGTATAAAGTTCCTATCAATTTTTGTTTTGTTTATAAATAATATTTTAAAAGTTATTGAAACTGTGGAGCGAAAATAAGTAAAACGTTTTGGGGACGCACAAATTTGGCTCTTCATGACCAGAAATTTATTTAGATTTTAGCACCAGAGACAAACAAGTACATATTTTTTGACTCACCAGAGTTGACATGTTGGAGCCTGCGAGCTGTTTCTCTAATTGTTGGGCCTCAGCATCAGTTCCATCAACGTCCAGTAAACTTTGAATCATCGGCTGCATGTATTTAATGTCACTCTTTCTGGAGTCTGTGGTCCTGCACGTGTCGTAATTGTACACGTGTGGGAGAGTCCCTGTGCCCAGAGTGTCTGAGTAACGTGGTGGATAATATGGGATCACTGGCAGATTGGAGTGATACAGGATGCGAGACTGTCTCCATCTGTAGATTTTCACTGAGATAATGACCACTACACACGTGATGAACAGAAAGGAGACTACAGCCAGAGCCAGCACTAAGTAAAAAGTCAGGTTGTCATTGTACTCCTTGTCGTGCGTAAAGTCCGTGAACTCAGACAGTACTTCAGGAAAGCCGTCCGCCACCGCCACGTTAACAATGACTGTAGCTGAACGAGAGGGCTGCCCGTTGTCCTCCACTATAACAGCCAGTCTCTGTTTGACTGCATCTTTATCAGTCACTTGGCGAATAGTTCTTATTTCTCCATTCTGTGAGCCCACTTCAAACAGCGCCCTGTCTGCGGCTTTCTGCAGTTTATAGGAGAGCCAGGCATTCTGTCCAGAGTCCAAATCCACAGCCACCACTTTAGTGACCAGATAGCCCACATCTGCTGAACGAGGCACCATCTCAGCCACCAGAGAGCCCCCAGTCTGGACTGGGTACAGCACCTGAGGAGCGTTGTCGTTCTGGTCCTGGACCAGGATCTTCACGGTCACGTTGCTGCTGAGAGGAGGAGAGCCTCCGTCCTGAGCTTTGACGCACAACTGGAAATCCTTGATCTGCTCGTAGTCAAAGGAGCGCACTGCATGAATGACTCCGCTGTCTGCACTAACGGACACATATGAGGAGACTGGCACTCCGTTAACATCGGAGTCCTCCAGTATGTAAGACACACGTGCATTCTGGTTCCAGTCAGCGTCTGTGGCTTTCACTGTGAATATAGAGAGGCCCGGGTTGTTGTTTTCTACAATGTAGGCCTCATACGAGCTCCTGTCAAAGACAGGCGCGTTGTCATTCACATCAGAGATGTGTAAGGTGAGAGTGACGCTGCTGGAGAGAGAGGGCACGCCCTCATCTGAACACGTGACTGTGATGTTGTACTGAGAAGACTGTTCTCGGTCTAAAATACCATCTGTCACTAAACTGTAGAAATCATTGTTTGTAATTTTCAGTTCAAATGGAATATTATCATTAATAAAACATTGGACTTTCCCGTTGTCATTGGAATCTGCGTCCATAATGTTAATCATAGTCACAACTGTCCCTGGTTGTGCATTCTCTGGTATATTGTTTACTTTTGATAATAAGTGTATATCTGGTATATTGTCATTAACGTCCGTAACTTCAACAATTACATCACATGAGTCTACGAGCCCCCCCTCATCACTTGCTTGGACACTCAACTTAAAATGTTGTGCCTTTTCATAGTCAACATTTTCTTTCAGCACAATCCGTCCGTTTTCTGGATTTATTTCAAATAATCCTCGAGCTTGATCTGGTAAACTTGACACAGAATATGTAATTTTCCCATAAGATCCCTGGTCTGCGTCAGTCGCAGTCACTGTCATCACTACTGTTCCGAGGGGCGCATTCTCCTTTATGGACGTTTTATAAACTGGTTTTGTAAAAACTGGAGCATTGTCATTGGCGTCTAAGACAGTGATTAGAATCTGCATTGTTCCAGACATCTGTGGCTCTCCTCCATCTAACGCAGTCAAAACTAAAGACAAGTGCTCACTCTTCTCTCTGTCGAGAGGCTTCTCTAAAACCATTTCAACATTTTTAGATCCATCTGCTTGATCATATAATTTAATTGAAAAATTGTCTCTTGGTTCGAGTCTATACGTCTGCAATCCATTCACACCGACATCAGAATCCACAGCATAATTTAATCTAAATTTAGCTCCATTCACAGCAGATTCACTAATTTTAAAATTAACTTTATCTTTATCAAATAAAGGTGGATTATCGTTCACGTCTCTGATGTCAACAGTAACGCTGTGAATCTCCATAGGATTTTCTAAAATAATCTGAAATTGTAATGTACACTGTGTGGCGTGTCCGCACAGCGCCTCTCGGTCTATCCTGTCTTTAACCAGCAGCACTCCCCTGTCGTTGTTCAATTCCACGAAGTCGCCACGTTCTCGAGTAAAAATGCGCCCTTTGCCATTTTTCAGCCTCTTTATATCCACACCCAAATCCTTTGCAATGTCCCCCACAACATAACCTTTCGGTAGTTCCTCCGGGACAGAGTAGCTGATGTGTCCGAACGTCGCGCTCCAAAAGCAGAAAGACAAAAACGCCAGTACGTGCACTCCCATTGTTCTGTCCAGCACCATCTCCAAAAAACACGAGTCACTTTGGAATAATATCCAGTTTTTCAGCAAAACGATTCTTATATCGTATATTCCACAGTATTCTACATTCGCAGAAGATAAAATGACCGTTTGTTTCGAGAGGATACGAGCTGCGTACTGCGTCAGCCTCAGATAAATGTGATCTGAGGAACAAACAGCTCTCAGTAAATTCAACAGAACATGGACAACAGCGGCCCTTAGAGTTTATAAGAGTTCATTGCACTTCCATTCCTCCAGACTGTATTATTTATAGTTTGCCTTATATTCAAAGTTAAAGAGTAAATTAAGTAAAATAATGAAACAAACAATTATGAAAAAATGTAATCACAACTGAAAAAACAACACAAGTATGCAAACTAAAAAAATGAACATTTAAAAGAGAATATATAATAATTTAAACAGAGAGACAGTTTGCAGAGTCTTCAAGACCACGGTGCTGCTCTCCGTGGTCCTTAAACAGAGACACACATCACACATGTCTAACCTCGAGAGGAGAGTCTGGCTCGTCCAGGATGCTCTTCTCACTCTGTATCCGCTGCATGGTTCCTGTTGAACTGGGATCCATTATCAGCACGTTCTGACTCCCAGCTCTGCCAAACTTACAGTCACTCTTTCTGGAGTCTGTGGTCCTGCACGTGTCGTAATTGTACACGTGTGGGAGAGTCCCTGTGCCCAGAGTGTCTGAGTAACGTGGAGGATAATATGGGATCACTGGCAGATTGGAGTGATACAGGATGCGAGACTGTCTCCATCTGTAGATTTTCACTGAGATAATGACCACTACACACGTGATGAACAGAAAGGAGACTACAGCCAGAGCCAGCACTAAGTAAAAAGTCAGGTTGTCATTGTACTCCTTGTCGTGCGTAAAGTCCGTGAACTCAGACAGTACTTCAGGAAAGCTGTCCGCCACCGCCACGTTAACAATGACTGTAGCTGAACGAGAGGGCTGCCCGTTGTCCTCCACTATAACAGCCAGTCTCTGTTTGACTGCGTCTTTATCAGTCACTTGGCGAATAGTTCTTATTTCTCCATTCTGTGAACCCACTTCAAACAGCGCCCTGTCTGCGGCTTTCTGCAGTTTATAGGAGAGCCAGGCATTCTGTCCAGAGTCCACATCCACAGCCACCACTTTAGTGACCAGATAGCCCACATCTGCTGAACGAGGCACCATCTCAGCCACCAGAGAGCCCCCAGTCTGGACTGGGTAGAGAACCTGAGGGGCGTTGTCGTTCTGGTCCTGGACCAGGATCTTCACAGTCACGTTGCTGCTGAGAGGAGGAGAGCCTCCGTCCTGAGCTTTGATTACGCACAGAAACTCTTTGGTTTGTTCATAATCAAATGAACGCGCAGCACTAATGACTCCATTTTCTGAATTGACAGAAATATAACCAGAAACAGGAGAGCCTCCGATGTCACACTCCTCTAAAATATATGACACACGCGCGTTCTGGTTTTCATCCGGGTCTTTGGCTACAACACTCACCACAGAAAAACCAGGGGAGTTATTCTCAGCTATTGTCGCGCTGTAGAGTGCACGTGTGAAAACTGGAGCATTGTCATTCACATCTGAAATCTTTAAGGTAAATGTTTTATTCACGGAGAGTGGAGGCTTTCCTGAGTCTGAGGCAATCACCGTGACGTTAAAAGCCGCTAAACTCTCTCGGTCTAAAGGCGCATTGGTGACCAGTGCGTAATAGTTTCTAACATTAGATTTAATTTCCACAGGGGCGCTACCCTCCACTGCGCACCTCACCTGTCCGTTCTCACCTGAATCCAAGTCTTTGACATTAATTATACCGATAGTGGTTCCCACTGGGGCGTCCTCTGACACAGGACTAGTGAAGGACATCACATTAATAACAGGTGCATTATCATTTACGTCAAGGATTTCTATCTCTACTTTGCACGTATCTGTCAGTCCTCCTTGGTCTTTGGCCTCAACTCGGAACTCCAACTTTTTGTCTTTTTCATAATCCAGCTCTTTCGCTAAGAAAATATCTCCAGTCTGTTCGTTAATTTCAAATAAATCATCTACTGATGCCTTTGATTTTGAAAAAGTGTACGTTATTTTACCGTTTGATCCCATGTCTGCATCTGTGGCATTTACTGTAACAATAAATCTTCCAGTCTGAGAATTTTCAGTAACAGTCCCTTTATAAAACTTCTGTTTAAACACTGGAGCGTTATCGTTCGCATCTAAGACTACTATATTAATATTTACAGTACCAGATCTCTGCGGATTCCCACCGTCAACAGCCACGAGTTTAAGATTTAGATTTGACTGCTTCTCTCTGTCTAAAGCATTCTGAAGAACCATCTGCATGTGTTTAGTGCCATCAGGATTTACGTTTTCCTTTAAAACAAAATTGTTATTTTTAGTTAAAATATAATCCTGTAAAGTGTTTTGTCCGACATCAGAATCGCCTGCTGCTTCCAAGTCAAATGCTGAGCCAATTGTGGCTGATTCGCTTATTTCAAAATCCAAATGTTTGCTTTGAAACGTGGGCGCATTGTCGTTGACATCCAGCACTTCTATAGTCACGGGGTGCAGCTCCATCGGGTTTTCCAGTAAAATCTCAAACGTGAAGCTGCAGGGCGTCACGTCTCCACAGAGCTGCTCTCTGTCTATCCTCTCATTCACGACCAGAGTCCCTTTGTCTGCCTTCAGCTCCGTGTACTCTACATTTTCTCCAGTCACGATACGAGCTCGGCCTGAACGAAGCCTTTTTATGTCCAAACCCAAATCCTGCGCCACGTTACCAATAAGAGAGCCTTTCCTCATCTCCTCTGGGATCGAGTAGCGGATCTGTGCATCGACGTGAATCCAAAATAACAGCAAGAAGAAACACGACGACATCGCCTGTCCTGATGGCACGGAGAATTCCATCAACAAGCTCACGAACAAGACCAAAAAATCAAGTCCAGTAGATGTGGTTGGAAAATAAACAAACTCTTCTAAGATGAGCCTCTTTTGGTGACTGTGTTTTAATGATTGAAGAGAAAAACCAGAACTCACTCCGCAGCCTCAGACAAAACGCAGTGATGGGAGGAGATAAAGCAGCTCCACAGAGGCTCAAAACAACTTACAGGACAACAGCGTCGCTAAGAGGCCGAAACACGACACTGCAGAAGGAAAACTGAGCCAGGCTGCTTCATTATAATTCACTGGCTATAATTAAATGTTGGTGTAATGTATTTTATCTACATTGGAGACCGCTCCACTGGTCACGTGATTTCAGTGAGGAGCTGCTGACACAAGTGTGGATGTTGTAATACTTATCATTTGTTTGAGAGAGAGAGACTGTGTAATCATTTTTTGAAGGTTTTACACAATATTGATTCTTAAATGTCAGAGCAAACAACTCAATATAAAACAGTTACAAATCATGCAACAAAACTATTATTTCACAAAAGGACCTTGATGCTCATTATGCTCATCTTGTCACAATAAATACAAACACGGTGAACTTTAGTATCACCGACACACACATTGAATAAAAAGCTTGTTTCAAAGGATCTTTCCAGCAAATGACTCATCAGCACCATGGACAGAGGAACTACCGCCAACACAAAATAGTTTCTCATATACAATACTCCAAAAACACAGAATTTAACACAATCACAACAGAAAAAAGAACAGCACTTTAGTCACTTTAAAGCTGCACTAACTGACTTTATTTTTGTATTCATTACAAAAATGCTATCCGTGTCCATGTAGTTCATTGGGATTGTAGTGAAGCTTTCACTATAATTAGCTGGTTATTGTCTTATTGTTGTCTCGGAGTGGACATCGGTCAGGATGCAAATGATCAGCCTTGTTGATGGTTATTCCCTTTATTCTGAGTTGCAGAACGTTGTGTATGTGTGTGTGTGTGTGGTTCTGTAACACAAACAGATAGAAATACAATATTAGAATAATATAACAGTTACTTAGTTATTACACAGTAATAATGTGCATCACTACAATTAGCATAATCTAATAATAACACTAAACATAGTTATACACATCACACTAATGTCTTCCTAACCTAATAACATAATAACCCAGTGCTAATAACATGACTACTTAAGATTTTCTCTCAGTGTGAACGCGCCTCTCTCTGGCCATATGCATAGTAATGCCTCAGCTTTTACTGTATCTTAACCATAGCTTTAATTACACACAAATGAACACAGCTCAGATGCTCCTTGCTCTAACTGGAACTAACAGAGGAACCAATCACTACCAAGTGTATTTAAATAATAAAGTAATGACTAAACATACACTCAGAGGACTAGCCTAGCCACCTAGCCCAGGAGCTAAACTAGCCTCAATCCCCATGAACTTGCACTAAACACTTAAACTACAATTCTAACCCATTCCCAAACCCATAACACATATTAAACACTATTGCCAATCACCCACCTCTCTAATGGACGCACACAAGCCTTTTACACACAGCACTGTAATCTGTCATTATCTCTTGAGCACACAGAACATCACTAAAACAGGCCAAAACTTTTCACTGCTCACTAGCGGGCGCGCCCCTGGTGGCCAGGCCAGGTACTGCAACTATATACAAAACGCTCTATTTAAGCCCTGCCTTCATAACAGGGATATACGTCCTTTTGAAGAAAAAGTAGCGCAGATTTGTGCTGGCGTGACAATATATTTTAGATCGAGTTTTGATGAAACAGGGAAGAGAATGTGTTTCGGGTCGCAGCGGACCACTAGCCCCCACTTTTGTGAGAAATCTACAGGTTCGTTAGCACAGACAGCTGAGTTAGCACAACAAGCCGAGGAGCTAACCTGAAACTTCCTCGTCTTCGTCACTGGTTACTGCTTACTCAGCGAAACAGCCATCCAAAAGAAAGTCCCGTTCCTCCGTGCTTCCCGGTTCTATCGTTCTATGGTCACGCCATCCACGTGCAAATCCATGTCCATGTATTATCCATATTGGGAGACGCTAGCTCCTTCAATAACAGTGGGTGTGTGTGGGGGGCGACAGCATGGTGGGTGCTTGGAGGGGAGCAGAAAGAGAAAGGCCAGTGTGTCCGCTGCTTCAAAATCCCAAAGTCAGTTAGTGCAGCTTTAATGTCTATTCCTTGATGATTTTAATCTGCTCTGTGCGTGAAAGGTAAAAGAACAATTTGATAAGATGTAACTTTCCCCATAAAGAAAACACTGAATCAAAATAACATCAGAAAATATTTAATATCTAACGTTATGCTCAAAAGGGAAAAGAATGTATGTATTTATTGTCACTGTGTTCTTAAAGAGTTGCTATGGTATTATCCATAAGTCAATTATAGACGTCTATAAAACATGGCACAGAAGCAGGTTCAGAATCTCAGCCACACAGCCTCGGAATCAAGCCTTGCATCTCCTTTTGCAACTGTTGACGGGCCTTCAGGGCTGGTGGCAACACGACTGGTCACACACTGCTGTAGTGAAGAGCTGCTAACACTGCTGTAGTGAAGAGCTGCTAACACTGCTGTAGTGAAGACCTGCTAACACTGCTGTAGTGAAGACCTGCTAACACTGCTGTAGTGAAGAGCTGCTAACACTGCTGTAGTGAAGAGCTGCTAACACTGCTGTAGTGAAGAGCTGCTAACACTGCACTAGTGAAGAGCTGCTAACACTGCACTAGTGAAGAGCTGAATGCTGCAAAAGCATGAGATGAAGCAAAAAGAGGAGATATTGTCCATGAAATATGTTTATGAACGTTTGGTGGAAAAATATGTTTTCATCATTATTACATCAACAAAAACATCTGAAAAATCTGTGGTAATAAAAGGATTTAACAAACAACAGGATGGAGTGTCTTTATTAAAGCAAGTCTGACCTTCACTCAGAACTGACAAAAACAAAAATTATTCACTGTGTCACAATGCAGCAGGACGTGCTGGAGCTGGTAGTCCATTGATAATAACAGATACAGTGGGGAAAAAATTAAGATCAAGCGGAAGTTCAAATTTGTAGACTGCCTACGTCATCGCACTGGGCCCACGCCTTCCTCAGTCTCACATCAGCTTCATCAACTCCCTGCTAGCCATGCTAATCAAGCCAGTGCTAATCATGCCAGCGTTTAAAAGCCAAACACTGCGCACCAAACAGCCTTTCAAGCCACAACCACCTCCTCCCCACCTCTGCCTCAGGATTCTAAATTCAGTGTCTAGGCCCGGGGGTCATGATCTGCACTCAAGCACAGATCCTCACAGAGCAAGGCCACAGCCTCAAACTCGCAATCAATAAATCTTTTAAACGTACAGTATATTGTGTCTTGTATTCTCTCCAGATTGAACAAGAACGTACACAGAAGAACAACCTCATTGTTGATGGCATCACGGAAGCAGAGAGAGACTTAAAAAAATATGTATATATATTGTTCAAACATACGTATATATTGGATTTGTTTTAGAAAAAGGGAGCCAAGAACTGAATGAGGAAAAAGACCAAACGATTCTACATTCTAAAACCAAACGTTAAAGGATTCAATTTTTCGGATAGCGTAGCCTCCCATGAGTAAAGTAGTATAAACATAAATGAGTTAGAAGAAGTAGAAAATAGGAACCTTGTTGTAAATATGATGCTAGAAATGCCAATGGTGTTTATCAATTATTATATGATACGCATCAGAGTTATGGTTTTGAAGGGATGGACTACACACAAACAAAATAATCCAGGCTGGAAATGTAAACAGATTTAAAACATTCCCTAAAATTATCCGTTCAGACAAAATGCATGAAAATATTCTATTCTTGTAATTAAGGACTCACCTGAACTATGACACCAGAAGAAACTCAAATATGTAAAACAGCAGGGTACTATTACCATGGTAATTCCATGCTTTTACCTCAATTTGGTGAAGAAATCTGGTTAACAATTGATATGTATTGGGATTGTCTTCATAATCTTTTAAATTGAAAAAAAAGACACAATGTTTAAAAACGACTCACCAGTGTTGACATGTTGGAGCCTGCGAGCTGTTTCTCTAATTGTTGGGCCTCAGCATCAGTTCCACCAACGTCCAGTAAACTTTGAGTCATCGGCTGCATGTATTTAATGTCACTCTTTCTGGAGTCTGTGGTCCTGCACGTGTCGTAATTGTACACGTGTGGGAGAGTCCCTGTGCCCAGAGTGTCTGAGTAACGTGGAGGATAATATGGGATCACTGGCAGATTGGAGTGATACAGGATGCGAGACTGTCTCCATCTGTAGATTTTCACTGAGATAATGACCACTACACACGTGATGAACAGAAAGGAGACTACAGCCAGAGCCAGCACTAAGTAAAAAGTCAGGTTGTCATTGTACTCCTTGTCGTGCGTAAAGTCCGTGAACTCAGACAGTACTTCAGGAAAGCTGTCCGCCACCGCCACGTTAACAATGACTGTAGCTGAACGAGAGGGCTGCCCGTTGTCCTCCACTATATAACAGCCAGTCACTCTGTTTGACTGCATCTTTATCAGTCACTTGGCGAATAGTTCTTATTTCTCCATTCTGTGAGCCCACTTCAAACAGCGCCCTGTCTGCGGCTTTCTGCAGTTTATAGGAGAGCCAGGCATTCTGTCCAGAGTCCACATCCACAGCCACCACTTTAGTGACCAGATAGCCCACATCTGCTGAACGAGGCACCATCTCAGCCACCAGAGAGCCCCCAGTCTGGACTGGGTACAGCACCTGAGGGGCGTTGTCGTTCTGGTCCTGGACCAGGATCTTCACAGTCACGTTGCTGCTGAGAGGAGGAGATCCTCCGTCCTGAGCTTTGGTCCTGATTCCTGATAAAACAGCTGGGTTGAAAAAAAAAATAAATAATACAATTTTACTCTGAAAGTTTTCACAAGTAGTTTGTGGTTATGTTATATCCGTCTGGATAAAGTAATTAATGCAACGCATTGAAATGTACACATGAGGATCACACTTATTATTCAAAAACATATTCACTATAGTTGTATTGGCATATTGCAATGAGCGACAACTTTGCTGTAGTGAAGCGAGTGAGTGTGTGGTGCGTCAGATTTCCACTGGGGGGTAGATGTTCTCCATTTGCCTTTGATGCATTGCCGCTGAGGATGAAGTCACTGCAAATGTTATTTGTATTCACATTTGTTCATGGCGTGACTCATTCTGCAATCTGTGTCAGTGGAACTTGGAGAAGTGGGTTAAAGCTGGCTGCGCGCAAACCACTGCAGAAACGCACAGAAGCTCCGTGTGTGAGCGTGTGTGAATGTGTGTGTGTGTTTTTGCGCCTGCGCGTTTGTATTTATATGTGTGTGTGTGTGTGTGTGTACATGCAAGAGTCGAGCAGGCAAGGGAGAGAAATTGGGATGTAGAGCGAGAGGCACGTAAGCCGACATGCTCCCTTTTAATAGAGCATGATTAATACAGCCAGGGATGAGGCGAAGCTGCGAGTTGGTAAATCGCAGGGCAGTTTAGATTTTTCCACTGTAGCAGATAGTAACCATGTGTCTGAAAGTGCACATATTTTGGACCTTTTTCCTCCTTTTTGCTTCGTCCTACGGTGAAGTCCGGTATGCACTTTTGGAGGAACTACGGCGTGGAGACGTTATTGGAAATGTTGCTCAAGATCTCGGACTCAGAATTATGGATCTTCGCAGGCGGGGAGCCCATGTCATTTCCGAAGGCACCGCTAGACTTTTTGAAATGGACATTACTTCGGGAAATCTGATCATCAGCCAGCGCATAGACCGAGAGGAGTTGTGCGCACAAACCTCTGTCTGCACCCTGCACTATCAATTGTTACTCGACGATCCTCTTCAAGCGCACAGTATAGTTTTGGATGTCGGAGATGTAAACGACAACAGCCCCGTATTTGGCACACATGAAATAAAGTTAGATATTCTGGAATCTACAGACACTGGACGAAGGTTTCCTATCGAGAGTGCACAGGATCCAGACTTGGGTATAAATGCTGTGCGCTATTACAAACTAACCTCAAATGATCATTTCACCTTGGAGCACAATACTCAAATAAATGGAGTAATTTATCCCGAGCTAGTCTTGAACAAAGCTTTGGATTATGAAGCACAGCGTCAACATATACTAGAAATCAATGCCATTGACGGGGGAAATCCTGCAAGATCTGGGACAGCATCTATCCTTGTGCGTGTTTTGGACGCAAATGACAATGTTCCAGTTTTCAATCAGCGTGTTTATAAAGTGGCTGTGCCAGAGAACTCGCCCCTCGGAACTACAGTCATCAGACTTAATGCTACAGATGCGGATGGCGGGCTTTATGGAACTATCACCTACTCCCTCCGTCACAAAATAGAGACATTTGAGATTAATCATGCGAGCGGAGACGTCATTGTGGCCGGTGTTATTGACTTTGAAGAGACGAATATCTACGAACTCGATATCCAGGCAAACGATGGGGGCGGACAGACGTCACTTTGCAAACTCTTAATTGATGTAACTGACATGAATGACAACAAACCCGTGGTCGAAATAAAGTCAGCATCTACGAACGTACTGGAGGATTCCAATCCCGGAATCATGGTTGCTCTTATCAATGTGTATGACTTGGACACAGGGAGCAGTGGGCATGTTACTTGTGTAATAACAGAAGATGTTCCCTTTAAGCTTGTATCAGATGTGAAAAATTACTTTATGTTAGTGACTGATGGTATTTTAGACAGAGAAATTCAAGACAAATATAACATTACTATTGTGGCCACTGATGGGGGCTCTCCCGCTCTTTCAAGCTTCCAAATATTAACAATTACAGTCAGTGATATTAATGACAACTCACCGAGGTTTGTGCAGAATGACTTTACTGCAAATGTTTTAGAAAACGAGCCAGTTGGCCAGTTGGCACATACGTTATAGCTGTGAAAGCAGAAGATCACGACGCTTCATCAAATTCTCAATTGGAGTATCACATTTCAAAGCACACAGACGACGCTTCGTTTTTCAGCATCAGTTCAGAAACAGGGGTGATCTTCACAACACGTCCATTTGATTATGAAAACTCTGTACATTACCAAATTGTCGTAATAGCCCAGGATGGGGGCACACCTCCTCTTTCCTCTAGCTGTACAGTAAATATTTTTATCCAAGATCAAAACGACAATGCACCTGCTGTGTTGTACCCTGTCCAGAGCAACGGCTTGAACACTGAAGAACTGGTTCCTTTTGATGCACCCAAAGGTTACCTTGTTACTAAGGTGGTGGCTGTTGATGGTGACTCGGGTCACAATGCTTGGCTTTCTTACCAAATCATAAGTGCCACTGAGCCTCATATGTTTAGTATTGGTCACCACTCCGGGGAAGTCAGAACGGCCCGCGCCTTTATGGAAAGTGATGAACCAAAACATAGTTTGATAGTTTTAATAAGCGATAACGGGCCAGCAACTCTGTCTGGCACGTGCAGGGTCAGTATTGTAATTACTTCTGGATTACCAGTGTTGAATGAATTATTTGAGTTTGAGGAGCTCCAGGATGGCGAAAATATAACTTTTTACCTAATATTAGCACTTTCAATTATCTCTTGTCTTTTCATGCTTTTCATTGGGGTGGTTTTTTATTCTAAACTTTGTAATCAACGTTACATGTATCGTTCAAATAGCGCGTCTCTCCCAGTTTTTCCCACCAGCTATTGTCCACCTCCTTTTGCGGAATTCAGTCGTTGCGGGACACTTTTGAACGATGAACAATTTGATCCATTTATGACCACTGGCTCGTGGAGAGGTGACTTTCGATTCAATTCAAACACAGACACGGACACGTTAAAGAAGCGAAGTGCTGCTTATCACAAAGGCACCATTAGGGGTATTAGTGCAGACCAATCAGGGGTCAGGACTGATGTTCCGCATCCATTCTACGTAATTACATGAGAGAAAATAAAATATTATTATTATTAATAATAATAATAATAATCAAATGCCCACTCTCTCATGTCAAAGAACATGAGATGTACATTATTTCAGTTGTTGTTTTTAAGTTGTTTGAATTTAATACATGCATGAGTTAAAGTGATAGTCTGGAGTTTGTCAGAAAAAAGAGAGAGAGGTACATGTTTTTTTTTTTTTAATACGAGCTATAGCTAAGATAATATTATAATTCATAAAATGACTTATTTTATATCAATATTTAAGGCCAGGAGGTCAATTGAATACAGGTCTTAAAACATGTAATTCATTTAGAGTTCCAGACTATCACTTTAAAGGTAAACATTATCTACCTTCATACTGTAATTTAAAATGTTTAGTCTATAACATTGTTTATCTATTCGTGTTGATATCTTTCCATTGGTGCACTATATACTTAAAAGAACGTTCTTGCATAGATTGTAATTATAATGTTTCTCCCATGTCTCTGTCTGCATATTTGTATATTGTTTGAATAAAATTCAATGTATTTAATTTCTGACGTGCAATGTGCTGGTTTTATAATTCTGTAGTTCACACAAAAACAACACAAAAAGTAAAAGTAAAGTAAAATGTAGGGAAGTAATATGAATGAATAAATAACTTACAATGCAATAACTTGGCACTTAATAGATTACATTTTCCACAATTTAATCTGAAAAGCATTCAACTTGAGCTGTTCTATATAAATAAAGATTGCTTGCTTGCTTGCTTCTGTTCTTCCATCATTCCCTAAATGTCACCTTGGTGTAAGCAATACAGAAAAGATCAGATGACTTGGTACTTGGTCAGTGTGTGTCTTGCTCTTCTTTACCTTTGTATTTTGAAACTCTTAGAAACTTTTTTTAGGTCTCACAGGACAACAGGTCAATTCTAGTCTTTGTTCAACTGGTTATATATCTTTGTCATACTTAAATAAGTGATTCAAAATGTACCCCTCACAAAACAATGTGATTTTGACAATCAGCTGAAATGGCATCTGCTAATAAACACCTTTCTCTCTCTCTCCTTTTGCATGTATTCCCGGGGGCACTACACATGATTTCCAGCAGGTAAGACCCTTTAAACTACTTAATCACACTGTTCCTCTCCCTATTTCAATCTAAACCTGTTCACATTTACTTCTCACATCGTCAAAGCAGTACAACCCATTTCACAAGCACATTTAGGCTTGCTTCTATTGTACATTAAATCCGTTACCGGATATTACACACACAGATTACAGGAAAAACAGCTCTTGTGCAAAATGTTGACAGCGATTGCACGAGACAAAATAAATACTACATCTACCACAACAAAAAGTGGCTGACTTTTTGATATTTATTTTTAGTTATTTGAATGGCCTGTTACTCCTCACCAACATAAACATAAAATTCATAGATCGTGAAAGGAGAAAGGAGTTTCCACTGTGAGACTTTGCGAATTGCTTTTCCACTTTTGTTGTTTACTCGACTGTACCTGCGGTTGCTTCTACCTAGGCCGCACCAAACAAAATTCAAAGAATGAATGTGCCACCACAACACAAAATCGAGATACTAACAACAATCATAAGGTCATGGTTTTTGAAACAGTAAAGATAGACCTCTGAGGCGGCGACAGACTTAAGAAACTGCTTCAAAGAAAATTGACAAGGAAATTGACTTTAAACATTATAATTTACAGCAGAGTAAAAGGAGGAAATAAGAGCACTCAGGTTGTACACCTTGGCCTTTTCTGTTGTTGATGCATGACTCACTGTATTGCCACTGGTATTCTATTCATGCAGTGTTATCTACGTTCTGTTTTCTTCTAAGCAAACTATTTGTACATGTGTAAATGTGTGTGTGCTTCTATACACTGTGTGCCATGTGTTACGGCTGGCTCAGGGCCACAACAAATAGCGAGGCAAGACGGGGGTAAAAAGTTCTAAAAGTATATTTAATTATAACAAACAAAGTATAACATGAACAAAAACCAAGGTATGAGGTGTGAGGCGTGAGCCTGTTGTAATCAGTGTGTGGTGCAGGTGTGAGTGCAATGAAAGCCAGTGTGTGGTGTGCAGTGAATGTGGTGCATAAAACAAAAGACAAACTCAAATGTGCAACAGAGGAATGGGCATGGTGGCTCAAAGCAGAGCCCACCAGGACAGGACCGACCAAGACAGCAGCACAGGAGAGTGAGCAGCTCTCAGCTCCCAGCTGAAGAAGGTCCATTGATGAGGAGGTGTGGCATGGTGCAGAGGAGGAGACGGCAGAGAAGGCAGGGAGACAAAAATCAGAACTAGAAATCGTTACAAAAATTATACATCTCTCCAAACAAAAACAATTATCTCCGCAAGATGCTATGGAATTGTCTAAATTGCAAATTCATTTAGACAACATTTACAAATCTAAAGCTAAAGGTGCCTTCATAAGGTCAAGACTTAGATGGATGGAATATGGTGAAAAAAATTCTAAATATTTCTTTAACTTGGAGAAGAGGAGGAAGGAAATGTCTTCAATAAAAAAGCTTATTATCAAGGATACAACAACAGAAGATACTGCAATTATCAAAATATTTAGTGGACTTCTATCAAAATCTATACTCTTCTTCTAATCCATGCTTAAATGATATTCAAACATTTCTAAATACAATATCTCATAAAGTTAAGAAAATAGATTTAGAATAGACAATTATAAAACAGTATGTGATGATCCATTTTCTCTGGGAGAAATTGAAAATTGTATTAACAACCTTAAGGAAAACCGGGCTCCAGGAAATGATGGCTTAACCACAGAATTTTATAAGTTTTTTTGTGATCTTTTAGCACCCTTTATTCTTCTTTTATTTCAAGAAGCCGTAAAGGAGCAGGAATTTCCTGCATCCCTTAAGCAAGGTGTAATCACCCTCATACCCAAACCTAGTAAAAACAAATTACATATTGACAACTGGAGACCCATCACCTTATTAAACAATGACTGTAAAATGTTCTCCCTTATTCTTGCCAAAAGGTTAAAAACTGGACTTGAAGATATAATAGATGAAGAACAATCAGGATTTATGCCGGGTAGAAATATTCATAACAATATCAGGCTTATACTGGACATGATTGACTATAATTACCTGATACCAACTGAGAGTTTCATACTATTTATTGACTATTATAAAGCCTTTGACACTGTCGAACACATTTTTTTGTTCAAGGTAATAGAATTTTTAGGTTTTGGTCCAAATTTCTTGAAAGCAGTTCAAACACTGTACAATGGCTGCAACAGCTCAATAAAATTACATTATGGTACTACGCAAAGATTTCAACTTCACCGTGGTTTGAAACAGGGCTGCCCGTGTTCTCCCTTTTTATTCCTTTTAGTAGCACAAATGTTGGCTTCATATATCAAAATGGATAATTTTAGAGGTATTTCAACTTTAGGTACTGAATTTAAAATTTGTCAACTAGCCGACAACACTTCATTGTTTCTAAAGGATAAGAAGAAGTCTCAAAAGCTGTGCAATGTGTTAGTCAATTTTCTCATGTCTCTGGCCTAAAAATAAATCTTAAAAAATCTGTTCTCTTCCCACTCAAAGAGTGCAGACTGACCCATGTCGATGGAATTGAAGTCAAAGAAACTGTTACCTATTTAGGCATAACAATTTGTAAAGATGAAAAGTTATGAACCAAACTTAATTTTGACCCAATAATAAGCAATACTCAAAATAGATTCAATTTATGGTTATCACATGATTTATCTTTACATGGGAGAGTGCTCTTGTCTAAAGCTGAGGGCATATCTAGATCAGTTTATGCCTCACTCTCCTTGGAAATGCCCATCGAAATATCAAAATCACTAAACTCGCATATGTATAACTTTATATGGAGGAATAAACCACATTATCTCAGGAAGGAAATTTTAACAAACAGTAAAAATAAAGGTGGTTTAGAAGTGTTGGATTATGATTCATTAAACAAAAGCTTCAAAGTCAACTCGATTATTAAATTAATAAAAAACCAAAAAACAAGTACATAGTACAAGTATATGGAATATTTTCCCTGATTTTATTTTCAAGAATGTGGGAGGAATTGAATTTCTTCTCAAATGCAACTATTCTGTTAATAAACTACCTATTAAACTGGCAAATTTTCACAGACAAGCATTCTTGGCATGGACTTTAGCATTTAAACATAATTTTTCACCCCACAGATATTATATCTGGAATAATCAAGATATTCAGTTTAAACATAAATCTCTTTTTATTAAGGTGGTTTGATTGTAACATCTTTCTTGTAAGCAACTAACCAATGAGAATGGTATATTACTATCTTATGATGAATTTCTCCAAAAATACGATCTGCCTGTCACGCCTAAGGAATATGCTGTGGTGTTTGATGCCATCCCACAAGGTGCTCTACTGCTTCTCAAAGACTGTTCCAAAGACACTATCTTGTAATACCAACATAGGACAATGGAGAGATGGCATTTTTCTGGGGGACATAGACATTCTCAACAAAAGATGCAGAAACAAGAACATACGATATATTATTGTTGGAAACACTACTCCTCCATCTCAACATGTCTGGGTGTCTCTATATGGCAGTGTCAATTGGAAGAAAGCATGGAACGTCACAAACACATACTGCCGAACCAACAAGATAAAAGAGGTGTCTTTTAAGATGCTTCACAGAATATACCCCGCAAAACATGTTCTGGAACGGTTTAAACTGAATATTGACTTTTCGTGCGTTTTCTGTGGACTACACAAGGAAACAATTATTCACTTGTTTTTTGAATGCATGTACTGTAAAATATTTTGGATTGATGTTCAAAACTATCTCTACCGGAAAATTGGACAATTAATTATTTTAAATGCCAAAGATGTATGTATCTATTTTGATCGAAAAATTGATAGAGATGTGAAATTTGTTTTTCAGCTTTTTATTTTAATGGGAAAATATCACCTACATAAAATGGGCTGACAAAAAAACAAACTTCTATACTTTTCTTGCAGACATGAACCTCTATATTTCTACTATTAATTCAATACAAAATAAAAAAGCAGGTAAAACAATGTATATACTAGAAAAGTACAGTCTTACTCCTGGCCCCTCTTAATATTTTTGTTATGAATGTTTTTTGTGGTTTTTTTTAATGAATTATCTTCCTCTGGTGTAATGTGTGTAATGTATCCCCTGGCACTATTTCCTCATTGTTGTAACTACATGTATAAACGTTAATAAAAAATAAATAAAAGGCAGGCAAACCCCAGACAGCTCCCTCTCCTGGACAGTAAGGGCCTGGCCGTAACACATGGGTAATAGTTCTGTATGTTTTAGTACTTTGACAACACAATTATGTATATCTCACAGCACTTAGATCACATGATCATACCACAACATGTCTGGCTATAAAAAGCACAAGGCACTTATTTTAACTTATGCTCTGACTACACGTTGGCTTTGTCCACGTGAAACAATGAAAGACTGACTGAATTTGACTACGGAGTGCGCCTCAGACCTCTCTTTTGACTCCTTTTCACAAATTTGAATGTAAGTTTACACGGCAGCATTCTCCACTGTCTTGTAAGAGAAAAATGTTGTTGCCCTACATTCATATTCGCATCCTGTAGTCAAATTGGTGTGGGTCTCGGCTTTACAACTAATTCCTCTGCTCAAAAGTAGGTCATTGTGTGTCTGTCATATTGGATCAGTGAAGCAGTTCTCGACTGAAACATCGATTGAAAAAAGTGATTTGCATTAATCAACACTATTGATTTTAAAACCCATCCATCCATCCATCCATTTTCTTCCGCTTTATCCGTTGCCGGGTCGCGGGGGCAGCAGTCTAAGCAGAGACGCCCAGACTTCCCTATCCATTTTAAAACCCAGTATTAGTCATAGTGCTATTAAGGATTTATGTGTTTAATTTCATGTTTCTGAAATTGGTTCAACACAATGTATAATGATAAATATGGTGACCTTATCCAAACAAAGTTGTCAATTGAAGACCACAATAGTTTTAATGGGATTTTGGTTGAAGTGAAAACACACAATAAATAAAATGAATAAAGGTGCTGCTGTTGACCTGTGAGATCATTTCTACCTGGTTTAACCCTCCCATCTTTGCTGCATTGTAACAGAAGGTTTAGCTTGTTCCAGCTGCATTCATCTCAGAAGCGCATGTGACCGAGGGAAGAATATAACACTTATTTTAACATAAAACCTAGTTAAAATCCACTGAACAAGGTCAGCAACGCTACCTAGAAAACCACTGGAGTGAGCAGTATAAATAAACCAGGTGATAGATTAAAAATAGATTACAATAAAATGTTAAAATCAATAGGCGATTGCCAATAAAACCAGTCAATAAAAAGTAAAAAGAAACTGCAGTGGGCAGACCCGGTGCGCCTGCGTTCTGGCCCCCAAACGCTCCACTCCGGGCCTCAAGGTTGCTGCGCCTCTTGGTTCACCCGCTCCTGAGGGGATAAAAACAGGACCGCCAGTGGGGGAATGTTGGCCCCGGGAACCCCCGCCCCTTAGTGGTGCCACTCACTGGGTCTGAGCAGATATCGAAATGGCCGCTCAGGTGAAGTATTTGCACCTTGAGTGGCTGGCCAACTGGTTCCCTCGTCCCGCTGCTGTGGCTCGTCCCGCTGCTGTGGCTCGTCCCGCTGCTGTGGCTCGTCCCGCTGCTGTGGCTCGTCCCGCTGCTGTGGCTCGTCCCGCTGCTGTGGCTCGTCCCGCTGCTGTGGCTCGTCCCGCTGCTGTGGCTCGTCCCACTGCTGTGGCTCGTCCCACTGCTGTGGCTCGTCCCGCTGCTCTGGCTCAACCCGCTGCTGTGGCTCGTCCTGCACGCCGCTTGCCTTTCCCTTTCTCCCTCCTTCGCTCCATCTTGCCACGCTGCCAGCAGGCCCACTCCTGCCGTCCCCCGTCCCGTCCCGTTCCATTCCATTCCATTTCCCTGATCCGCTCGTTTGCACTCCTTCCCCGTGTTTCTGTGACCTCTCAGCACTTTTCAATCTGTGTCAATTGGTCCTTCATGCGCCACAGGTGCGCAGTGTCCATGACAGACTAGTGGGTGGGGCCTGCACTCCATCACACCGCACACAGTTAAAAGGAAGCTTCAATAAAAACATGCATTGATGATACAAAAAGCTTCAAAAAAATCATGCAATGAAAACAAAGAGTGCATTAAAAGGTCCCACGCATAGCTCCAAGACATTTGTAAAATGACTTTATATTATTTGGTATTGTTTTACTTTATTGATTGATCCTTTAACGAAGGATCCTTTAACGAAGGAGTTTAACAAAACCGTGTTATGATATGAAAAATAAAAATCGAATCCAATCTGTGCAATAAGGACAGGCAATGACGTTGTGTTTCTTCTTGCTGTTTTTTTGGATTTTTTGGATCGATGCACAGATCCGCTACTCGATCCCAGAGGAGATGAGGAAAGGCTCTCTTATTGGTAACGTGGCGCAGGATTTGGGTTTGGACATAAAAAGGCTTTGTTCAGGTCGAGCTTGTATCGTGACTGGAGAAAATGTAGAGTACTCGTAGCTGATGGCAGACAAAGGGACTCTGGTCGTGAATGAGAGGATAGACCTGTTATTAATGTGATGTCCTTCACTAGTCCTGTGTCAGTGGACGCCGCAGTGGGAACCACTATCGGTATAATTAATGTCAAAGACTTGGATTCAGGTGAGAACGGACAGGTGAGGTGCGCAGTGGAGGGTAGCGCCCCTGTGGTTATTAAATCTAATGTTAGAAACTACTAAGCACTGGTCACCAATGCGCCTTTAGACCGAGAGAGTTTAGCGGCTTTTGACGTCACAGTGATCGCCTCAGACTCAGGAAAGCATCCACTCTCCGTGAATAAAACATTTACCTTAAAGGTGCCATATTTCTTTTTTTCATTTTTCACAATCCATCCTATGCACATTTGTGATAATAATTTGGGTGATACTCAAAACTTGCAAATTTTAGCCATTTCGTGCATAGAGGTGATGTCCGCCTCCCCCCGCCGGTGCGGTGACGTAGCATCACGCTAAGTGTCGAGATTTCACAAACAATGGCAATCTGTCACATGGAGCCCTTTGTCCGCGATCCAGAATCAGACCCTAATTATTTAATTCTGTGACATAGAGCGACTTATTTGCATTTGTACTCACAGACCGAAGCTCCTGTTAGCGTCTTTTATGTTGGAATAACATCAGGTTTCCATATCAGCTTTTGAATAGGTCCCGTTTCAAGGTAACCATAGTTCTGGAACAGTCTTTGGTGCTGTCACCGTCACTCGCAAGGAAACATCTACGAGTTTCGTCACGGATTTCAGACTCGCGCGGATACGAGGCAGATCCCCGTTCTCTGTCTTCGAGCCAAATACTCTTCTCACATATTTACACCAGCAACACATTTTCTCCAAGTTGACATGAAAAAAAAACCCCAAACGCTTATTTACTGTCTACGGGCCACACGCTGGACTCAGAGAGAGGCTGCATGGGCTTACCATAGACGGCGTGATTCGCTGGTTCAGTTTCTCCCCGCTGTCAATCACCTCTTGGAGGCGGGCTTTTGATGTCACGGATTGTGTCACGTCGCGATTTGAAACAGCTCTTTTCTGTGCCTCTCGAGAATGAATAAGAAAGATCGCTCTCTAATTAAAGCTTGAGGAAATCAATGAAAAAACTACTCTGGGCATGTGTATGAAGGCCAAATAGCACTGTAATGATGTTTAAACCAGACAAAAGTCGAAAAGCGTAATATGGGATATCAGATGTGAATGACAATGCTCCAGTTTTCACACGTGCGCAACAATAGCTGAGAATAACTCCCCTGGTTTTTCTGTGGTGAGTGTTGAAGCGGATGAAAACCAGAACGCAAGTGTGTCATATATTTTACAGGAGTGTGACATCGGAGGCTCTCCTGTTTCTGGTTATATTTCTGTCAATTCAGAAAATGGAGTCATTAGTGCTGCGCGTTCATTTGATTATAAACAAACCAAAGAGTTTCTGTGCGTAATCAAAGCTCAGGACAGACGCTCTTGCTCCTCATGGAAATGTCACTGGTGGGACAAGGTTCTTTGGACCCGGTTTTAAAAGAGACCACTGGATTAAAAAACAAGTTAAAAAGATTCTTTGAAAATATATTAAAAAAACAAAAACCTACAAGCTAAATAACCCTCTCTTGGCCACGGACTGGGCCGCTAGACCACGGGGCTTTCCACGAGGAGCGTCTGGCCCCATGTCTCTCAATCAGGCTTCCTCCCTCCTCCCCCTCCTCAAGGCACAGGTGTTCTAACGATTATCACGTGGGGAGCCAGGGTGCTTTGGGTGGTGCAAGTGAAATACACACAAGCCACGCATACAAATGTAAATACACACCTTATTAAAACCCGCCACCCATTTCCACCCACCGACATACAATTACGACACGTGCAGGACCACAGCTTCCAGAAAGAGTGACATTAAATACATGCAGCTGATGAGTCAACGTTTACTGGACGTTGGTGGAACTGATGCTGATGCCCAACATTTAGAGAAACATCTTGCAGGCTCCAACTTGTCAACTCTGGTGAGTAGATTTGTCGATGACTTTCTCTCTTGTTTTCTTCATGTTTCTTAAACGCTGTCTATGGTGCTGAAACTGCACAAAAAAACGTGTTTTCCTACGATTGAGTATGGGTTGTCATGTTACAAAGATGAAAATGAATGTTAGAGTTTCTCCTGTTGTTTCATATTCTTTTTTTATATACGGTAAAGTGTTGTTGGAGTGCAAGACTTTAGCCTGTATGACTTTAATTCATTAAACTGTAGCGTGTGGTAAGAAGTGGAGGACACTTGACTTATTTGTGGCCAAATTAGATTTACGTTTGTCTGCATCCTGTATACAGTATATGTAATTAATATATAGCCATATATTGAAATGCATGATTAATTTAGAATATTTTCATTGTCTAAAAATCCATTTTAAAAAGACTTCTTAGGCCTATACAAATTTATGGTATTCCCACACAGTATCTTTGCCTTTTTTGTGAGTTTTCTATTATAACATACGTTATATCTGGACTGGATCTTGGCCGGAACGTTTCCCTGTTTGGACGGTGAGCGCCGCTGTTGACTGTGAGCTGCTGCTCTGTGTCTTGGTCCTCCCCTTATTCCACAATCTACATTCACTGTTACAGAGGACGGTCGTTTCTACTGTGCAGATTCTTTGCGGCTTTTACGCAGTTGGCTGTGATTCTTTTGTAAACGGATTACAACATTTATGTTTTTGATTGATTGAATATGTGGTGGTTGCTGGATGTCGCTCACAGAGGCCCGTGGCTCGGCCTGGCTCTTTGTCTCTTTACGCTGAAGTCCGTGTCTGCACAGGCTCGTTACTCGGTTCCAGAGGAGCAGGCGGTGGGGTCTTTTGTTGGAAATATTGCTGGAGATTTGGGAGTAGATGTAAAGAGACTGGTCTCGGGAAACGCGCGCATTGTGACCAAAGGAACTCGACAATATGTGGATTTAAATCGTGACAAAGGCATCCTTGTTGTAAAAGAGCGCATCGACAGAGAGGAGCTGTGTAAGAAAACAACGCCCTGCAGTTTTAGTTTTGAGGTTATTCTGGAGAATCCAATTCAGCTGTATCGTGTCACTGTGGAGGTAACAGATGTGAACGACAATACTCCAGCTTTTCCCAAAGAAGAAATCGTATTTAAAATAGTTGAAACTGCTGCTCCGGGTACTCGATATACGTTGGAGACCGCGGATGATGCTGATGTGGGCATTAATGATGTTTTTAAATACACGCTAAAACCCTTGGATCATTTTAAGTTAGAAACACAGAGCCAGTCTGACGGGAGTCAGTTTGTGGAGCTGGTTCTGGAAACCCCGTTAGACCGAGAGAAGAATGAGGAGCACACTCTGATGTTGGTTGCTTCAGATGGAGGCGCACCTCAGAGATCTGGAACAGCACGGATTTACATCACTGTACTCGACGCAAACGACAATGCACCAGTCTGTAGTAAACAGGTGTATAAAGCAGAGGTCCAGGAGAACTCTGCGATAGGAGCCGTGGTCACCACAGTCAGTGCGAGTGACGCAGACAAAGGTGTTAACGGAGACGTTACGTATTCATTTTCCCGCATCTCTAAAGAAGCAAAAGAGCTGTTTGACGTAAATATTAAAACAGGAGATATCAAGGTCAAGGGAAAGATTGACTACGAAATGTTTAAATCATATCAATTAAACGTCATGGTTCGTGACCACGGGGGTTATTCAGATACGTGCAAAGTCTTTATCCAAATAACTGACGTGAACGACAACACTCCTGTTATTCAGCTCATGTCTTTTTCCAGCTCGATCTCTGAAGATGCTCCTCCGGGCACAACTATAGCTGTCATTAATGTTCATGACGACGACTCTGAGAGAAACGGTGTAGTGGAATGTTCTATTGCTCCTGATTTACCTTTTAAAATAGAGTCTTCATTGTCTGGTTATTATACAATAGTGACTGATGATGGATTAGACAGAGAGAGCGTGTCAGAATATAACATCACTCTAACAGTGACTGACCGAGGCTCCCCTCCGCTTTCAAACAGAAAAACACTTCAGGTCAAGGTTTCTGACGTCAATGACAACTGTCCAAAGTTTGACGAGTCAGAATATAGTAGGACAATACCAGAGAATAACTCACCTGGATTTTCTATATTTACTGTCCTCGCCACTGATGCAGACTGGGGCCAAAACGCGAGGATCTCATATTTCCTGGAAGAAATAGAAATAAATGGGGCGCCTCTATCTGCCTTAGTTTCTGTAAACTCAGAAAGTGGTGTGATTTCGGCTTCAAAATCATTTGATTATGAGCAAATAAAAAAAATTGAATTCAATATTACAGCTCGTGACGCAGGCTCCCCTCCACTGAGCTCAGTGGTCTCTGTTCAGATCCTGGTCCAGGACCAGAACGACAACGCCCCTCAGGTGCTGTACCCAGTCCAGACTGGGGGCTCTCTGGTGGCTGAGATGGTGCCTCGTTCAGCAGATGTGGGCTATCTGGTCACTAAAGTGGTGGCTGTGGATGTGGACTCTGGACAGAATGCCTGGCTCTCCTATAAACTGCAGAAAGCCGCAGACAGGGCGCTGTTTGAAGTGGGCTCACAGAATGGAGAAATAAGAACTATTCGCCAAGTGACTGATAAAGATGCAGTCAAACAGAGACTGGCTGTTATAGTGGAGGACAACGGGCAGCCCTCTCGTTCAGCTACAGTCATTGTTAACGTGGCGGTGGCGGACAGCTTTCCTGAAGTACTGTCTGAGTTCACGGACTTTACGCACGACAAGGAGTACAATGACAACCTGACTTTTTACTTAGTGCTGGCTCTGGCTGTAGTCTCCTTTCTGTTCATCACGTGTGTAGTGGTCATTATCTCAGTGAAAATCTACAGATGGAGACAGTCTCGCATCCTGTATCACTCCAATCTGCCAGTCATCCCTTATTATCCTCCACGTTACTCAGACACTCTGGGCACAGGGACTCTCCCACACGTGTACAATTACGACACGTGCAGGACCACAGACTCCAGAAAGAGTGACATTAAATACATGCAGCCGATGAGTCAAAGTTTACTGGACGTTGGAGGAACTGATGCTGAGGCCCAACAATTAGAGAAACAGCTCGCAGGCTCCAACATGTCAACTCTGGTGAGTTGTTTAATGCAGTTTTTCCCACCTTTCTTATTGTTTTATTCCTCTTTAAGTCTAGCGATGTTAAAATCATGTTGTGTATCAACATTTGCCATTACCAAAATAGTATAAACGTCACTCTTCTCGTTCGTTTTTTAAAAGAAAATGTGTTTAAATAGAAAATAGAAACGTGTACTAATGGATAACAACAGCCATATCCATGATTTTGGAGGACAGCCTTTTTGGTTACCTTGTTCTAAGGTTTTTGTTATTCGTAACGCAACGTTGTTCCAGATTAATTAGAATTCATCTTTTTTTTCTGTAATGGTGCTAAATTATACAATAAGGTGGATAACATAGAAACATCTGAGGAAATGTATACAATTATGTACACATTTCAATATCTTTGAATATCTTCAATTTGTTTTGATTTTTTTCTTGTATTTTTACAGGAGCATTGAAACTAAAATATTGTTTAACTGCGTATGGTTATAGCTGTTTTTCTCAGCACTTGCAGTTGCACATTGTGGACTCACTGGGCCGCTGTCTACCAGCCTCACACTGATCTGTAGTCCAGTATTTTTACCAGGACTTCCCCTTGTCAGCAGACCAGTCAACACCACAGACGCGTGGTATAGAGCACATATAACATTTTGGATTCCCTTCTTTCCTTTGGCTTTTGGATTCTGACGTTTTGTGAAGTGTGGATTACTCCCCTGCTGTTTTCGCTCTGGATAATATTTATTCAGAACAATGGGAGGGCAAGTACTGCTGTGGTTGTCGCTTGCTTTTGTCGGATGTGCGCTGGGACAGATCAGTTATTCTATTCCAGAGGAAATGGCCAGGGGCTCGTTGGTCGGTAATATTGCTCATGATTTAGGTCTCGATGTGAAGCGGCTGCAGATGCGTAAAGCTCGAATTCACACCGGAGAAAGTGAGGAATACATTCAGTTTAACAAGGAGAGAGGCGTCCTCGTTATCAAAGAGAAAATAGACCGAGAGGCCCTTTGTGCGCAAATAACACCGTGTGCGCTGCATTTTCAAATTGTTTTAGAAAAACCAATAGAAGTATTTCCCATCACAGTTGAAATATCAGATATTAACGATAATCCTCCCTTATTTGATAAAGATGAAAGAAGGTTTGAAATTAGTGAATCCGCTGTAGTTGGATCTAAATTCATGCTGGAAACAGCGATAGATCCGGATATAGGACTAAATGGTCTGCAGAGCTACACACTGAAGCCCAGTGATAATTTTATCCTCAAACTGCATGACCAATCAGACGGTGACAGAAAGGTGGAGATGATTTTGCAAAAGCCTCTTGACAGAGAGAAAGAGGAGATAGTTTCCTTACTGCTGACAGCGGTAGATGGAGGAGAGCCACAGCGGTCAGGGACTATGCTTATCCACATTACAGTGTTAGATGCTAATGATAATGCTCCTGTATTTACTCAATCCATTTACAAAGCGAGTATTAAAGAAAACGCTGTGAAGGGGACGCTCATAACGCAGGTCAGCGCGACTGACGCAGACAAAGGCGGTAACGGAGAGGTTACTTATGCCATTGGAAACAGTTTGAGAGGCTCCTCCTTATTGTTTCAAATAACTGAAGATGGAAATATATTACTGAAGGGACCAATTGATTACGAGAAAACAAAAATGTTTCAAATTAACATAGAAGCCACGGATCAAGGGGGGCTATCTGATTCTAGCAAAGTCGTAATTGAAATAAGCGATATAAATGATAACAGCCCCGTTCTTGGCGTGATTTCCAAAACAGATTCAATTGGAGAGGATTCCCAACCTGAGACGGTAGTAGCTGTAATGAACGTAAATGATCCTGATTCAGAGGAAAATGGAAAAGTGAAATGTATGATTAATAAGAATATTCCCTTTTCAATTTCCTCCTCTGCTAATAATTTATATAACATAATGACAGACAGTGAATTAGACCGAGAGAGAGACTCTCAGTACAACATCACAGTCACGTGTTCAGATGAGGGCGTGCCCTCTCTCTCCAGCAGCGTCACTCTCACCTTACACATCTCTGATGTGAATGACAACGCGCCTGTCTTTGACAGGAGCTCGTATGAGGCCTACATTGTAGAAAACAACAGCCCGGGCCTCTCTATATTCACAGTGAAAGCCACAGACGCTGACTGGAACCAGAATGCACGTGTGTCTTACATACTGGAGGACTCCTCTGTTAACGGAGTGCCAGTCTCCTCATATGTGTCCGTTAGTGCAGACAGCGGAGTCATCCATGCAGTGCGCTCCTTTGACTACGAGCAGATCAAGGATTTCCAGTTGTGCGTCAAAGCTCAGGACGGAGGCTCTCCTCCTCTCAGCAGCAACGTGACTGTGAAGATCCTGGTCCAGGACCAGAACGACAACGCCCCTCAGGTGCTGTACCCAGTCCAGACTGGGGGCTCTCTGGTGGCTGAGATGGTGCCTCGTTCAGCAGATGTGGGCTATCTGGTCACTAAAGTGGTGGCTGTGGATGTGGACTCTGGACAGAATGCCTGGCTCTCCTATAAACTGCAGAAAGCCGCTGACAGGGCGCTGTTTGAAGTGGGCTCACAGAATGGAGAAATAAGAACTATTCGCCAAGTGACTGATAAAGATGCAGTCAAACAGAGACTGGCTGTTATAGTGGAGGACAACGGGCAGCCCTCTCGTTCAGCTACAGTCATTGTTAACGTGGCGGTGGCGGACAGCTTTCCTGAAGTACTGTCTGAGTTCACGGACTTTACGCACGACAAGGAGTACAATGACAACCTGACTTTTTACTTAGTGCTGGCTCTGGCTGTAGTCTCCTTTCTGTTCATCACGTGTGTAGTGGTCATTATCTCAGTGAAAATCTACAGCTGGAGACAGTCTCGCATCCTGTATCACTCCAATCTGCCAGTGATCCCATATTATCCTCCACGTTACTCAGACACTCTGGGCACAGGGACTCTCCCACACGTGTACAATTACGACACGTGCAGGACCACAGACTCCAGAAAGAGTGACATTAAATACATGCAGCCGATGAGTCAAAGTTTACTGGACGTTGGAGGAACTGATGCTGAGGCCCAACAATTAGAGAAACAGCTCGCAGGCTCCAACATGTCAACACTGGTGAGTATAGTTGTTATGCAGTTTATTTTTAGCTCATATTCTTTATATCACAAAAGTACCTATATAATTCCACCTACATTTACACTATATATTTAAGTGAAAAATACTGCACTTACCTGGTGTAACGTGCATATATCTGAAGTAATTGGAAGTCAATGGATGCGACATGAGTGAGATTTGTTGTGCAATTGGTCCCTTTCAAAATAACGATCTGTTTTTATGTTAATGTGTTTATACATTTTATTGCAGTGTGCTATGATTATTCATGAGAACGGCCATTTTTATTGATGTTGAGGGACTTTATTTGTGGGGATTTTTTAAAATATGTGCTATTTCCGCGTTTTAACCTTTAATGTTCTGTCCATGGACTTATTATGTTTGAAGAAACCAGTTTGATTTCGGCTAATTGAATCTTAGAATTTGTCATTTTCAATGATGGTTTTAATCATCATTGTGTTTGTATTTATTTGTCGAATATTTTTAGTTTATATGATTAAAATGTAAACAACTCTTTATTCATTTGGCATTTGGATTCTGGCGTCTGACGTGTGGATTATTCACCTGCTGTTTTCGCGCTGGATAATATTTATTCAGAACAATGGGAGGGCAAGTACTGCTGTGGTTGTCGCTTGCTTTTGTCGGATGTGCGCTGGGACAGATCAGTTATTCTATTCCAGAGGAAATGGCCAGGGGCTCGTTGGTCGGTAATATTGCTCGTGATTTAGGTCTCGATGTGAAGCGGCTGCAGATGCGTAAAGCTCGAATTCACACCGGAGAAAGTGAGGAATACATTCAGTTTAACAAGGAGAGAGGCGTCCTCGTTATCAAAGAATAAAATAGACCGCGAGGCCCTTTGTGCACAAATAACACCGTGTGCGCTGCATTATGAAATCGTTTTAGAGAATCCAATAGAAGTATTTGCGTTTACTATTGAGGTAACAGATGTCAATGATAATCCTCCTTTGTTTGACAAAGATGAAAGCAAATTTGAAATTAGTGAATCTGCTGTCGTTGGATCTAAATTTATGCTGGAAACAGCGATAGATCCAGATATAGGACTAAATGGTCTGCAGAGCTACACACTGAAGCCCAGTGATAATTTTATCCTCAAACTACATGACCAATCAGACGGTGACAGAAAGGTGGAGATGATTTTGCAAAAGCCTCTTGACAGAGAGAAAGAGGAGATAGTTTCCTTACTGCTGACAGCGGTAGATGGAGGAGAGCCACAGCGGTCAGGGACTATGCTTATCCACATTACAGTGTTAGATGTTAATGATAATGCTCCTGTATTTACTCAATCCATTTACAAAGCGAGTATTAAAGAAAACGCTGTGAAGGGGACGCTCATAACGCAGGTCAGCGCGACTGACGCAGACAAAGGCAGCAACGGAGAGGTTATTTATTCCATTGGAAGAAGCTCAAGAAGCTACTCCAAATTATTCCATATTACACAAGATGGAAATATTTTGTTACAAGGACCAATTGATTATGAGAAGACTACAGTTCATGAATTAAATATAGAGGCTACTGATCGAGGGGGGCTATCTGATTCCAGCAAAATTGTGATTGAATTAAACGATATAAATGACAATAGTCCTAATATAAGAATGATATCCAAAACAGATTCAATTGGAGAGGATTCTCCCTCTGAGACAGTAGTAGCTGTAATGAACGTGAATGATCCTGATTCAGACGAAAATGGAAAAGTTAAATGTATGATTAATCAGGGTATTCCCTTTTCAATATCCTCCTCTACTAATAATTTATATAACATAATGACAGACAGTGAATTAGACCGAGAGAGAGACTCTCAGTACAACATCACAGTCACGTGTTCAGATGAGGGCGTGCCCTCTCTCTCCAGCAGCGTCACTCTCACCTTACACATCTCTGATGTGAATGACAACGCGCCTGTCTTTGACAGGAGCTCGTATGAGGCCTACATTGTAGAAAACAACAGCCCGGGCCTCTCTATATTCACAGTGAAAGCCACAGACGCTGACTGGAACCAGAATGCACGTGTGTCTTACATACTGGAGGACTCCTCTGTTAACGGAGTGCCAGTCTCCTCATATGTGTCCGTTAGTGCAGACAGCGGAGTCATCCATGCAGTGCGCTCCTTTGACTACGAGCAGATCAAGGATTTCCAGTTGTGCGTCAAAGCTCAGGACGGAGGATCTCCTCCTCTCAGCAGCAACATGACTGTGAAGATCGTGGTCCGGGACCAGAACGACAACGCCCCTCAGGTGCTGTACCCAGTCCAGACTGGGGGCTCTCTGGTGGCTGAGATGGTGCCTCGTTCAGCAGATGTGGGCTATCTGGTCACTAAAGTGGTGGCTGTGGATGTGGACTCTGGACAGAATGCGTGGCTCTCCTATAAACTGCAGAAAGCCGCAGACAGGGCGCTGTTTGAAGTGGGCTTACAGAATGGAGAAATAAGAACTATTCGCCAAGTGACTGATAAAGATGCAGTCAAACAGAGACTGGCTGTTATAGTGGAGGACAACGGGCAGCCCTCTCGTTCAGCTACAGTCATTGTTAACGTGGCGGTGGCGGACAGCTTTCCTGAAGTACTGTCTGAGTTCACGGACTTTACGCACGACAAGGAGTACAATGACAACCTGACTTTTTACTTAGTGCTGGCTCTGGCTGTAGTCTCCTTTCTGTTCATCACGTGTGTAGTGGTCATTATCTCAGTGAAAATCTACAGATGGAGACAGTCTCGCATCCTGTATCACTCCAATCTGCCAGTGATCCCATATTATCCTCCACGTTACTCAGACACTCTGGGCACAGGGACTCTCCCACACGTGTACAATTACGACACGTGCAGGACCACAGACTCCAGAAAGAGTGACATTAAATACATGCAGCCGATAAGTCAAAGTTTACTGGACGTTGGAGGAACTGATGCTGAGGCCCAACAATTAGAGAAACAGCTCGCAGGCTCCAACACGTCAACTCTGGTGAGTATAGTTGTTATGCAGTTTATTTTTAGCTCATATTCTTTCTTTGCCATATCTAGATATAACATTATATCACAAAAGTACCTATATAATTCCACCTACATTTACACTATATATTTAAGTGAAAAATACTGCACTTACCTGGTGTAACGAGCAAATATCTGAAGTAATTGGAAGTCAATGGATGCGACATGAGTGAGATTTGTTGTTCAATTGGTCCCTTTCAAAATAACAATCTGTTTTGATGTTAGTGTGTTTATACATTTTATTGAAGTGTGCTATGGTTATTCATGAAAACGGCCATTTTTATTGATGTTAAGGGACTTTATTTGTGGGGATTTAAAAAAATATGTGCTATTTCCGCGTTTTAACCTTTAATGCTCTGTCCATGGTGCTTATTATGTTTGAAGAAACCGGTTTGATTTCGGCTAATTGAATTTTAGAATTTGTCATTTTCAATGATGGTTTTAATCCTCATTGTGTTTGTATTTATTTTTTGAATATTTTTAGTTTATATGATTAAAATGTAAACAACTCTTTATTCATTAAATGTGTATTTACTTAATTCATTATTATCTTTACAGTCATACTAATCTTTGAACATAAGTACTATAGCTGGTTTCTCAGCACTTGCAGTTCCACATTTTGGACTCACTGGGCCGCTGTCTACCAGCCTCACACTGATCTGTAGTCCAGTATTTTTACCAGCACGTCCCCTTCTTCTCATCAGACCACTCAACACCACAGTCGCGTACGTGTAGAGCACATGCGACACTTTGGATGTCCCTTCTTCCTCTTGGCTTTTGTATTCTGACGTGTTTTTTGAAGTGTGGATTATTCGCCTGCTGTTTTCGCTCTGGATCATATTTATTCAGAACAATGGGAGGGCAAGTACTGCTGTGGTTGTCGCTTGCTTTTGTCGGATGTGCGCTGGGACAGATCAGTTATTCTATTCCAGAGGAAATGGCCAGGGGCTCGTTGGTCGGTAATATTGCTCATGATTTAGGTCTCGATGTGAAGCGGCTGCAGATGCGTAAAGCTCGAATTCACACCGGAGAAAGTGAGGAATACATTCAGTTTAACAAGGAGAGAGGCGTCCTCGTTATCAAAGAGAAAATAGACCGCGAGGCCCTTTGTGCGCAAATAACACCGTGTGTGCTGCATTTTCAGATTGTTTTAGAAAATCCAATAGAAGTTTTTCCCATCACAGTTGAAGTTTTAGATATTAACGATAATCCTCCATTATTTGATGAACCAGTTAGTACATTTGAAATTAGTGAATCCGCTGTTGTTGGATCTAAATTTATGCTGGAAACAGCGATAGATCCTGACATAGAACTAAATGGTCTGCAGAGCTACACACTGAAGCCCAGTGAAAATTTCATCCTCAAACTGCATGAACAATCAGACGGTGGTAAAAAGGTGGAGATGATTTTGCAAAAGCCTCTTGACAGAGAGAGAGAGGAGATAGTTTCCTTACTGCTGACAGCGGTAGATGGAGGAGAGCCACAGCGGTCAGGGACTATGCTTATTCACATTACAGTGTTAGATGTTAATGATAATGCTCCTGTATTTACTCAATCCATTTACAAAGCGAGTATTAAAGAAAACGCTGTGAAGGGGACGCTCATAACGCAGGTCAGCGCGACTGACGCAGACAAAGGTAGCAACGGAGAGGTTACTTATGCCATCGGAAGAAGCTCAAGAAGCTACTCCAAATTATTCCAAATAACACAAGATGGAAGTTTATTTCTGAACGGCCCCATTGACTTTGAAAAAGCTAAAATGTATGAGATTGAAATCAAGGCGAGTGACAGAGGTGGACTTTCTGATTCTCGTAAATTAATTATTCAAGTAAACGACATAAACGACAACAATCCCGCAATAACGGTAATTTCTAAACCAGAAGCAATAGTTGAAAATTCTCCTTGTGAGACGGTGGTAGCTGTAATGAGCGTGAATGATCCTGATTCAGAGGAAAATGGAAAAGTTAAATGTATGATAAATAAGAATATTCCCTTTTCAATTTCCTCCTCTGCTAATAATTTATATAACATAATGACAGACAGTGAATTAGACCGAGAGAGAGACTCTCAGTACAACATCACAGTCACGTGTTCAGATGAGGGCGTGCCCTCTCTCTCCAGCAGCGTCACTCTCACCTTACACATCTCTGATGTGAATGACAACGCACCTGTCTTTGACAGGAGCTCGTATGAGGCCTACATTGTAGAAAACAACAGCCCAGGCCTCTCTATATTCACAGTGAAAGCCACAGACGCTGACTGGAACCAGAATGCACATGTGTCTTACATACTGGAGGACTCCTCTGTTAACGGAGTGCCAGTCTCCTCATATGTGTCCGTTAGTGCAGACAGCGGAGTCATCCATGCAGTGCGCTCCTTTGACTACGAGCAGATCAAGGATTTCCAGTTGTGCGTCAAAGCTCAGGACGGAGGGTCTCCTCCTCTCAGCAGCAACGTGACTGTGAAGATCCTGGTCCAGGACCAGAACGACAACGCCCCTCAGGTGCTGTACCCAGTCCAGACTGGGGGCTCTCTGGTGGCTGAGATGGTGCCTCGTTCAGCAGATGTGGGCTATCTGGTCACTAAAGTGGTGGCTGTGGATGTGGACTCTGGACAGAATGCGTGGCTCTCCTATAAACTGCAGAAAGCCGCAGACAGGGCGCTGTTTGAAGTGGGCTTACAGAATGGAGAAATAAGAACTATTCGCCAAGTGACTGATAAAGATGCAGTCAAACAGAGACTGGCTGTTATAGTGGAGGACAACGGGCAGCCCTCTCGTTCAGCTACAGTCATTGTTAACGTGGCGGTGGCGGACAGCTTTCCTGAAGTACTGTCTGAGTTTACGGACTTTACGCACGACAAGGAGTACAATGACAACCTGACTTTTTACTTAGTGCTGGCTCTGGCTGTAGTCTCCTTTCTGTTCATCACGTGTGTAGTGGTCATTATCTCAGTGAAAATCTACAGATGGAGACAGTCTCGCATCCTGTATCACTCCAATCTGCCAGTGATCCCATATTATCCTCCACGTTACTCAGACACTCTGGGCACAGGGACTCTCCCACACGTGTACAATTACGACACGTGCAGGACCACAGACTCCAGAAAGAGTGACATTAAATACATGCAGCCGATGAGTCAAAGTTTACTGGACGTTGGTGGAACTGATGCTGAGGCCCAACAATTAGAGAAACAGATCGCAGGCTCCAACATGTCAACACTGGTGAGTCATAATTATTTACATTTTTGTTGCTTCATTGGGTTTTAACTGTTGTGTCTGACTTTGAAATCATAATAAAATGTCTTCCATGAGAAAAAAATTAGATTTTGTTACTCTCACAAATATTTTACCTATTTTTTCTTGATAAATAGTAATTACGATACAAAAAAATTTCTCTCATCATGGTTGGATATCTCATTGCGGCTGTCATGAACAAGAGCATGTTCTGATATAGTATAGGCGTACAGTGATGCACCAGATATATCTTTTCCAGGTCAGTGTTATTATTTAGTGACATGTTCTTTATCTCTGACTTTGCTTAGAGTCTGTGATTGCAGGACCAGATTATCTTGGAGCATAGAGGATATAAATTATTCCTTTTTTCCCCCACTTGATTTATTATTATGACTCTTCAATGTGGTGCTGGAATATAAATTGTGAGAACCTTCAGACGCAGAGGTCTTCAGACCAGAAGTCCTAGCGCGCGCCGGAAGTGGCGGAAGTAGCCGGCGGGCTATGATAGTAACAGAGTTTAGCTAGCGGCTTCTTGTGTACAGATCTTCTCCAATAATGCAGCATTGCAGCGTGTCTGTGTTCAGAGACCTTCCACGGACTTTATATAACAGTAGAATGTGTCACGGAGGTGCGCAATCAGTTTATTTTATTATTAAATGGTACTTCCGCATTGGCAAACATACTCAAAGTAGTTGCAAAAAGTCACGGGAGCACTAAAACACATGTTAACAAGCTCTATGTCCCCCATTGTCAACCCTGGTTTAGTCCTGATGTAGCTCCTGTTTTGACTGTTTACAGTATGTTGAATCTGCTCGCTCAGTCCGCTAATATCCCCGTGACCATGTTTTGGCTCTCTGATTGGTTGCTGCTTGAACATCCCCAGGAAAGGTTGAGCAAAATTCATCTCCTTCGTGCGTCGATTTTTCGCTCCTGCTCCTCCCTTTCGAGTTTTCCGCACAGTCCGTGCGTGCATTCCGAGACGCTCTTGCGTTTTGACGCTGGAACGTGCGTCACCATTGACTTTGCATTGAAAGCCGACACAACGCATGATCCGGTCTGAACGCGGGACTACTCTCTTCAGATTTGTATGGGATTTGTTTTGTCAGTTCTGCAGAAGTGAACAAGAAGGAACCATAGAGGGCTATATGTTATCAATCACGTCTGTTAGATCCAATAGTTATATAGAAAGCTTTGTTTTACTCAGTTTAGTATATATATATTTTTTTGTATTTATTTATTTTTCTGGATGCCATCTGGACGCCTCCCTGGGGAGGTGTTCCGGGCACGTCCCACTGGGAGGTGGCCCCGGGGAAGAACTAAGACACGCTGGAGGGACTATTGTCTCTCAGCTGGCCTGGGAACGCCTTGGGGTCCCCCCAGACGAGCTGGAGGAAGTGTGTGTGGATAGGGAAGTCTGGGCGTCTCTGCTTAGACTGCTGCCCCCGCAACCCGGCAACGGATAAAGCCGAAGAAAATGGATGGATGGATGGATGTATTTATTGTGTTTATTTGAACATCGAATAAATGTATAAGAAAAAAGACAGAAAGAACAAAAACAAAGAAAATAAAGAAAACTTATTCACGTTCAAAAGGAGTAGGAAGAAGCCAAAGCTTATTAAATCCTACCCCTCTTCCCTATGTTAATTCAATATATTGAAATAAGTTATAAGCAAATATTCTCATATATATACACACATACATACATGTATCCATACATACACACACACACATATACATACATACATATATAATTACAGTTAATAATAAATAAAAATAAATGAACAGTAACAATAATTGCACCGTGTGTCACCTAGTGTCTTTTTGTACCCCAGTTTCATCCCTGTATCTTTTCAAACATGCTCTTTATATTTTACTTTGAACTCTTTTATATTTAGACATTGTTTCAATTCTTCACACAACCTGTTCCATATTTGTACTCCACTGAATGAAATACAAAATCTTTTTGTTTGTTCGTATTCTGATGACTTTGAAGTTATTTAACCCCTTAATTGATAACCCCCATCTCGACCCGTAAAGATGTTTTGTATATTATTTGGTAGTACCTTATTAGCTGCTTTATACATTTTCTGTGCTGTTTTAAATTCAACTATGTCTGTGAGTTTTAACAGTTTTGACTGCAAGAAAAGGGAGTGTGATCCAAATAGCCTACATTATGTATTATCCGAATTGCCCTTTTTTTGTAGAATAAGTAGTGGTTTTAATGAACTCATGGCAATGGTACAGTATATGTTGTGAAGTGACTTAGCGTCTAGTACCAGTTTTGCTCTATTTAATATTGCAATGCTTCTTGACAGTTTAGTCTGGATATATTTGATATGTGGTTTCCAGGTAATTTGATCATCTATTATAATCCTGAGGAACTTGTTTTCATGAACCCTTTCTATTTGCACCCCATCTAACCTTAGTTGTACTTGCTCTTCAGATCGGTTGTTCCCAAATAACATTATTTTTGTTTTGTTAAGATTAAGTGATAATTTATTCCTGTCAAACCATAATTTCACTTTAAGAAGCTCTTTTAAATTTTACCCAGAACAAAAAATATTAGTCTCATCAGCAAACAGCACCAGCTTCAGTTTCTGTGAGACAACACAAACATCATTAATATACAAAATAAACTATTTAGGGCCCACTACCGACCCCTGGGGGACGCCACAGGAAATGTCCAAGCAAGCTGAACAAACATCACCCATCTTCACAAACTGCTGCCTGTTCTTTAAATAACTTGTGACCCAGTTCAACACAATGCCTCTGACACAATATCTTTCTAGTTTTTTTATCAACAAATTATGGTTAATTGTATCAAAAGCTTTTTTAATATCAATAAATATTCCAACAGCACATTGTTTTTTTTCAAGAGCATTTGTAATATCTTCGATAGCTTCAGTTATCGCTAGTACTGTTGATCTTTCCGACCTAAACCCATACTGGCTGTCAGAAAGCATTTTATGTTTTGTGATGAATTTATCCAGTCTATTACTAAAACGTTTCTCTAATATTTTGGAAAATTGTGGGAGTAAGGAGACAGGTCTGTAGTTGTTGAAGTGATGTTTGTTCCCGCCTTTGTCCAATGGGATAACCTTGGCTATTTTCATGCTGTTTGGAAAGACACCAGTGTGAAATGACAAGTTACAGATGTGCGTTAGCGGCTTAATAATTCCCTCAATCACATCTTTCACAAGAGTAATGTCAATGTCATTATAGTCAGTAGATTTCTTGTTTTGACACTTTTTAACAATGTCAAGTATTTCCTTTTCTTCCACTGTATTAAGAAACACTGAGTGGGGATTTCTTTCTATTAACACATCCATGTGTTTACCAACTGCCCCTGGATCAGGTATGTTTTTTGACAGGTCAGGCCCCACATTCACAAAAAAGTTATTAAATTTATCCGCCACATCACTCGTGTTTTCAAATATATTGTCTTTATCAATAAAGTATTCAGGATACTCATTTCGCTACGTGCCCCTTCTTATAATACTGTATATCCCACACTCCTTTCATATTGTTTATGTTGTCATCTAATCTTTTCCTGAAATAGTCTTTCTTGCTCATTCTTATAATATGTGTCAACTTATTTTTATATATTTTATATATATTTTCAGCCTCAGTGGTTTTTAATCTTATGAACTCTCTGTACAACGTATTCTTCTTTTTGCAAGCGTTTTGTAACCCTTTTGTTATCCATGGACAATTGCTGTATATTAGTTTTTTTGTATATTCCTTATTTGGACAGTTTTTAAAATACAATTGTGTAAATACATTCAAAAATAAATCATATGCATTGTCCACATTGTTTTCATGATAGACTGTTTTTTGTTAGATTGTTGTAACATACATGTTATCAACCTAGTTAATAATCAATTCAGTACAGTTTATTTTGTATATTCCTTATTCACAACAACAAACAACTTAGAGGACTTCACAAAATGTGTGTTCTCTATCCATGGTGCTGATTGGATGTTCGTTTGAATAGTGATACCAGTCAGTCCCTTTGAGATATTGAACTTGTAGAGACAACAATTGACTGTACAGGATTGATAATAATACAAAGAAATTACTATAATACAAATCGCAGTTTCAATATCCTTCAGATCACAAAGATGACACTTGCACCCGAACTCTTGGTCTTAATCAAGGTGTACCGTCTCCAGAGCTAAAGATTGAGTCTCAAACCTCAGCTGAGCACACCCTCACATCTGCACTCTGCTCAGGTTTAGCATAATATGGCTCAGGATCAACATTATTGTTAATTTAAACATATGTTCCTAATTCTGGTTTATACAATACCGCACAGGTCCGTATATGTGTATAAAAAGAAAAACACTAACTACTATTTGGCCTGACTCTAAAGCTAAACTTATTTCTGTAAATAGACTCGATCTGCCTCTTCAAATATGTTTTCCATTTTCTCACCCCTAGCACGTGACAATCTCCAGTCAAATACATGTCATTAGTCTTTTCAGCGTACCATCTCACCAGTTGGTCCCAGCCCATGTCTCCACCTTTTGTCTGTTTAGGGGCCTTTTTGTGAATGCCTAAAAAGTATGTAAGAGGTCTGCAGTGAACATTCTCACTTTGAGCCTCTATACAGTAGGTCCAGACTCCAGCACCACTGCCCAAAACAGGACACACACAGGATTGGTACATGTCTGTTCAATATCCCCAGTCAATGTACACATTCGTTATGACTGCTCCTAAAGCTTGACCTATTGAACCTGACAGAGCTTGAATTCTCTCTTCAAATGCAAGATGTTAAACCAAAATATGTCCTAAATACGACATTTTTGGGAGAAGATCAGGGAAATATGACCAAGGCGAGAATGTGGAGTTGGTCTCTGCATCTGACTTCTGAAATTAATAACTTGAGCTTTGTTAGAGTTTATCTTAAAAGAGACATAAGCACTATAGAGCAGGTTTCTGAGTTTAAAACAAAAAGGAGCACAAATTCATTTGTGCAATTTCTTAAGTGAAATGACAGTCTTTACAACCACATGACTCTGTTTGAAGCCGGTAAATTTAAAATCTGAAAAATAAAACTAAAAACGAATATCATCTCTCCCGCTGGTGGTAGGATAGGGCAGAGTCATAGCAATATTTACCTTTGATACTTGTTTCAACATTTATTTTATACTAAAGGTATTATTTCACGTTCTATATCATGAAATGACAAAGTAAATGGTCTTATTATAATTTTTGATAGCCAAAAGTAATGTTAATTTTGGTTTTTGTTAGACCTTTACCGGTATCGTCGCAACGGGTGAAACTTTGTTTTAAATTCAGTGTTTGTTTTCATTGATTTATCTATGTTAAGTTATTATGAAGTCAGTGTGTTATCTGTCTGTAAATAACTAAATAATATATCAAAAACTTTCAGTGTATTTTCATTATTTTTCCCTCTTATTGACTTGAATTTAAGTGTCTGACATAAGTATTTTGAGCCTCATTGTAATTCATTGTGTATAGTAAAGTTTATGTTTCATGTTTTCTTGATAAAGTTTGCTTTTATGACTTATAACAAATAGGTTTAGCTCTTGAAAGTGAGCAAATTGCCATTGATTATGGAATCCCAGGTTAAAGTTTGGTGATCAGTGATGAACGTGTTTGCTCAATATAGAAACTAGTATAATCCATAATGTATCATAAAAGATCGAATGTGGCCCAACTTGCTTTCTACAGTGTCGTGTTTCGGCCTCTTAGCGACGCTGTTGTCCTGTAAGTTGTTTTGAGCCTCTGTGGAGCTGCTTTATCTCCTCCCATCACTGCGTTTTGTCTGAGGCTGCGGAGTGAGTTCTGATTCTGCTCCTCAGTCATTAAAACACAGTCATCCAAGAAGGCTCGGGAATATAGATTTCAATTCTCCATCTACGATACTTTTATAACAGTTTTTTTTTTAGTTCGATGACATTGAAAGAGCAAAGAAGAGTCTCCGTGCCATCAGGACAGACGATGTCGTCGTGTTTCTTCTTGCTGTTATTTTGGATTCACGTCGATGCACAGATCCGCTACTCGATCCCAGAGGAGATGAGGAAAGGCTCTCTTATTGGTAACGTGGCGCAGGATTTGGGTTTGGACATAAAAAGGCTTCGTTCAGGCCGAGCTCGTATCGTGACTGGAGAAAATGTAGAGTACACGGAGCTGAAGGCAGACAAAGGGACTCTGGTCGTGAATGAGAGGATAGACAGAGAGCAGCTCTGTGGAGACGTGACGCCCTGCAGCTTCACGTTTGAGATTTTACTGGAAAACCCGATGGAGCTGCACCCCGTGACTATAGAAGTGCTGGATGTCAACGACAATGCGCCCACGTTTGAGAGCAAACATTTGGATTTTAAAATAGGCGAAGCTGCCGTAATCGGATCGCGCTTTGACCTGGAAGCTGCTACTGATGCTGACGTTGGACAAAACACTTTACAAGAATATATTTTAACTCAAAATAAAAATTTCGTCTTAAAGGAAAACGTAAATCTTGATGGCACTAAACACATGCAGATGGTTCTTCAGAATGCGTTAGACAGAGAGAAGCAGTCAAATATTAATCTTAAACTCGTGGCTGTTGACGGTGGGAGTCCGCAGAGATCTGGTACAGTGAATATTAATATAGTGGTCTTAGATGTAAATGACAACGCTCCTGTGTTCAATCAAAGTATTTATAAAGGATCTATGGCTGAAAATTCTCAGACTGGAACACTTATTGTTACAGTGAATGCCAGTGATGCAGACAGTGGATCAAACGGTAAAATAATATACTCCTTTTCTAAGTCAAAGGCTTCAGTAGCTGATTTATTCGAAATTAACGAACTCACTGGCGGTATTTTCTTAGTAAAAGAGATAGATTTTGAAAAAGAAAGAAAAATGGAATTCAGAGTTGAGGCCATAGACCAAGGAGGACTGGCAGATACTTGCAAAGTAGAGATAGAAATCCTTGACGTTAATGATAATGCACCTGTTATTAATGTGATGCCCTTCACTAGTCCTGTGTCAGAGGACGCCCCAGTGGGAACCACTATCGGTATAATTAATGTCAAAGACCTGGATTCAGGTGAGAACGGACAGGTGAGGTGCGCAGTGGAGGGTAGCGCCCCTGTGGAAATTAAATCTAATGTTAGAAACTATCACGCACTGGTCACCAATGCGCCTTTAGACCGAGAGAGTTTGGCGGCTTTTAACGTCACAGTGATCGCCTCAGACTCAGGAAAGCCTCCACTCTCCGTGAATAAAACATTTACCTTAAAGATTTCAGATGTGAATGACAATGCTCCAGTTTTCACACGTGCGCTCTACAGCGCGACAATAGCTGAGAATAACTCCCCTGGTTTTTCTGTGGTGAGTGTTGTAGCCAAAGACCCGGATGAAAACCAGAACGCGCGTGTGTCATATATTTTAGAGGAGTGTGACATCGGGGGCTCTCCTGTTTCTGGGTTTATTTCTGTCAATTCAGAAAATGGAGTTATTAGTGCTGCGCGTTCATTTGATTATGAACAAACAAAAGAGTTTCTGTGCGTAATCAAAGCTCAGGACGGAGGCTCTCCTCCTCTCAGCAGCAACGTGACTGTGAAGATCCTGGTCCAGGACCAGAACGACAACGCCCCTCAGGTGCTGTACCCAGTCCAGACTGGAGGCTCTCTGGTGGCTGAGATGGTGCCTCGTTCAGCAGATGTGGGCTATCTGGTCACTAAAGTGGTGGCTGTGGATGTGGACTCTGGACAGAATGCCTGGCTCTCCTATAAACTGCAGAAAGCCGCAGACAGGGCGCTGTTTGAAGTGGGCTCACAGAATGGAGAAATAAGAACTATTCGCCAAGTGACTGATAAAGATGCAGTCAAACAGAGACTGGCTGTTATAGTGGAGGACAACGGGCAGCCCTCTCGTTCAGCTACAGTCATTGTTAACGTGGCGGTGGCGGACAGCTTTCCTGAAGTACTGTCTGAGTTCACGGACTTTACGCACGACAAGGAGTACAATGACAACCTGACTTTTTACTTAGTGCTGGCTCTGGCTGTAGTCTCCTTTCTGTTCATCACGTGTGTAGTGGTCATTATCTCAGTGAAAATCTACAGATGGAGACAGTCTCGCATCCTGTATCACTCCAATCTGCCAGTGATCCCATATTATCCTCCACGTTACTCAGACACTCTGGGCACAGGGACTCTCCCACACGTGTACAATTACGACACGTGCAGGACCACAGACTCCAGAAAGAGTGACATTAAATACATGCAGCCGATGAGTCAAAGTTTACTGGACGTTGGTGGAACTGATGCTGAGACCCAACAATTAGAGAAACAGCTCGCAGGCTCCAACATGTCAACACTGGTGAGTCGTTTTTATTTTTGCAGTTTCATAGCTTAAACATGTGTTTTTACCATTTTCTCTAAATTCATGATAAATGCTTCTGAAAACACCACATATGAAATGTTTGTTTTCATCACCAACAAAACTAGAATATCAATTCACCACTTTCTTCACCAATACACCAAATTCTATTCTCTTGGCTATCATTAAGATTCATATTTTTTTCTATCTTTATACCTTTAATTGTTGAGTCTCTGATTTGTGTTGACGATTTCAACGGTTTTGTTAATTCCTCAGAGATGACTACTGTTTTGATTCAGTGCTATACAAGAATAAAGTGAATTGAATTAAGAATATAAGATTCCATAAAGAAAAACAGACAATTGATCATCTCTGCAATCACTGAAGTAATCCAGATCAATTATACATGATGGAGCATGCAGAAGAATTGCGGGTCAAATGCAGAACATTATCGACAAAACAAATGATAATATTCAGATTAAGAGATCCTTTATGCGTCACACAGGGAAAGTGACGAGCGTAAGGTATCTTTGGTCTGTTATGACTGTGTTACTAAATGCTACTTTTGGGGAATTATAGACCTTTTTGCGAAATCCTGCATTATTTATATTTTTGTCAGTCCATTTCTTTTCATTGTTATTATTACCATTATTATCATCGTCATCATATTTTTTTTATTCTTATTCATTATATTTATTTCTTTTTTACTGAGAGTGGAATTACATTCATATGTGTCATGACAAAAAGAAGAGATAGGTAAATCAGCATTTTTTTATTGACACCTCTTTACTCACTATTGTGATTAATTTTAGTAACATATGACGGGATACCATTGTTATATTACATTTTATGAGTGATGCAGTTATGTTCCCATGTTCATGCTGATGTTTAAGTAGCAATAGTCTATACATCCCTTTCAATAACTGTCGTTTTGTATTATTACACGAATGAAGGAGCCTGTCTCAGTTTGCCTTCTACAGTGTCGTGTTTAGGCCTCTTAGCGACGCTGTTGTCCTGTAGTTGTTTTGAGCCTCTGTGGAGCTGCTTTATCTCCTCCCATCAGTGCGTTTTGTCTGAGGCTGCGGAGCGAGTCCTGGTTTTTCTCCTCAATCATTTAAAAACACCATATCCAATGAGCATTTCAGCCTAAATATTTATCTTTTTCGCTTTTTTTGGGACTTGATTATACTACAATTTTGTGGATAATAGTAATGCCGTCATTGAAGGAGCAAAGGCTAGTCTCCGTGCCATCAGGACAGGCGATGTCGTCGTGTTTCTTCTTGCTGTTATTTTGGATTCACGTCGATGCACAGATCCGCTACTCGATCCCAGAGGAGATGAGGAAAGGCTCTCTTATTGGTAACGTGGCGCAGGATTTGGGTTTGGACATAAAAAGGCTTCGTTCAGGCCGAGCTCGTATCGTGACTGGAGAAAATGTAGAGTACACGGAGCTGAAGGCAGACAAAGGGACTCTGGTCGTGAATGAGAGGATAGACAGAGAGCAGCTCTGTGGAGACGTGACGCCCTGCAGCTTCACGTTTGAGATTTTACTGGAAAACCCGATGGAGCTGCACCCCGTGACTATAGAAGTGCTGGATGTCAACGACAATGCGCCCACGTTTCAAAGCAAACATTTGGATTTTGAAATAATTGAATCAGCTATAATTGGATCTCGATTTGATTTAGAAGCTGCACGGGATTCTGATGTTAAAGACAATGGGTTGAAAATGTATATGTTAAGCCCAAATGATTATTTCATCTTTAAGCAGCATATTAATCCCGATGGAAGCAAATACAATCAGATGATTCTTCAAAATGCGTTAGACAGAGAGAAGCAGTCTATTATTAATCTTAAACTCGTGGCTGTTGACGGTGGGAGTCCGCAGAGATCTGGTACAGTGAATATTAATATAGTAGTCGTAGATGCGAATGACAACGCCCCAGTGTTTAATCAGAGTATTTACAAAGCCACAGTGACTGAAAACTCTCCAAAAGGCACACATATTGTAACAGTGAATGCCACTGATGTCGATATTGATTCAAACGGGAAAATAACGTACTCTTTTTCCAAATCAAACGCTCCAATTTCTGATTTCTTTGAAATAAACGAAGTCACTGGACTAATATCACTAACTAACGTTATTGATTTTGAAAGACAAAGGAAAATTGAGTTTAGAGTTGAAGCAAAAGATCAAGGAGGCCTCATTGATACAAGTAAAGTTGAAATTGATATACTCGACGTAAACGATAATGCACCTGTCATTAATGTGATGTCCTTCACTAGTCCTGTGTCAGAGGACGCCCCAGTGGGAACCACTATCGGTATAATTAATGTCAAAGACCTGGATTCAGGTGAGAACGGACAGGTGAGGTGCGCAGTGGAGGGTAGCGCCCCTGTGGAAATTAAATCTAATGTTAGAAACTATTACGCACTGGTCACCAATGCGCCTTTAGACCGAGAGAGTTTAGCAGCTTTTAACGTCACAGTGATCGCCTCAGACTCAGGAAAGCCTCCACTCTCCGTGAATAAAACATTTACATTAAAGATTTCAGATGTGAATGACAATGCTCCAGTTTTCACACGTGCACTCTACAGCGCGACAATAGCTGAGAATAACTCCCCTGGTTTTTCTGTGGTGAGTGTTGTAGCCAAAGACCCGGATGAAAACCAGAACGCGCGTGTGTCATATATTTTAGAGGAGTGTGACATCGGGGGCGCTCCTGTTTCTGGTTATATTTCTGTCAATTCAGAAAATGGAGTCATTAGTGCTGTGCGTTCATTTGATTATGAACAAACAAAAGAGTTTCTGTGCGTAATCAAAGCTCAGGACGGAGGCTCTCCTCCTCTCAGCAGCAACGTGACTGTGAAGATCCTGGTCCAGGACCAGAACGACAACGCCCCTCAGGTGCTGTACCCAGTCCAGACTGGGGGCTCTCTGGTGGCTGAGATGGTGCCTCGTTCAGCAGATGTGGGCTATCTGGTCACTAAAGTGGTGGCTGTGGATGTGGACTCTGGACAGAATGCCTGGCTCTCCTATAAACTGCAGAAAGCCGCAGACAGGGCGCTGTTTGAAGTGGGCTCACAGAATGGAGAAATAAGAACTATTCGCCAAGTGACTGATAAAGATGCAGTCAAACAGAGACTGGCTGTTATAGTGGAGGACAACGGGCAGCCCTCTCGTTCAGCTACAGTCATTGTTAACGTGGCGGTGGCGGACAGCTTTCCTGAAGTACTGTCTGAGTTCACGGACTTTACGCACGACAAGGAGTACAATGACAACCTGACTTTTTACTTAGTGCTGGCTCTGGCTGTAGTCTCCTTTCTGTTCATCACGTGTGTAGTGGTCATTATCTCAGTGAAAATCTACAGATGGAGACAGTCTCGCATCCTGTATCACTCCAATCTGCCAGTGATCCCATATTATCCTCCACGTTACTCAGACACTCTGGGCACAGGGACTCTCCCACACGTGTACAATTACGACACGTGCAGGACCACAGACTCCAGAAAGAGTGATATTAAATACATGCAGCCGATGAGTCAAAGTTTACTGGACGTTGGAGGAACTGATGCTGAGGCCCAACAATTAGAGAAACAGCTCGCAGGCTCCAACACGTCAACTTTGGTGAGTAGTTGTTATGCAGTTTATCGATAGCTCATATTCTTTCTTTGCCATATTTAGATATAACATTTATATCACAGAAGTCCCTACATTTCCACCTAAAAAAAAAATCATGAAACAATTCAATGAAAAATTCTTGCTCTTACTTGGATTATCGTGCTATCGTGTATTCTGAAGTAATTGGAAGTCAATGGTTGTGATATGAGTGAGATTTGTTGTTCAATTGTGTTACAATGTGGTATGATTATGCACGAGAACTGCCATTTTATTGATGTTTGGGGGCGGTATGTGTTATGATTTTTTTAAAATGTGCCATTTCCGCGTTTTAATCTTTAATTCTCTGTCCATGGTGCTTATGACGTGTGAGGAAACAGGTTTGATTTCGCCAATTTGAATCTTAGAATTTGTCATTTTAAATGATGGTTGTGATCCTCATTGTGTTTGTATTTTTTGTTCTAATATTATAAGTATATTATTAAACTGTAAATAGATCAGATTATTTTTGAAAGATGTTCTACATACTTTACAATTGTCTAAAATAAGTCTTTAGTCCTGTAAACGTGAATTATATTATTATTATTATTATTATTTTATTTTTAAAGTCATACTATAATATTTATAAATATCTAGCTGGTTTCTCAGCACTTGCAGTTGCACATTGTGGACTCACTGGGCCGCTGTCTACCAGCCTCACACTGATCTGTAGTCCAGTATTTTTACCAGCACATCCCCTTCTTCTCATCAGACCAGTCAACACCACAGACGCGTACGTGGTAGAGCACATATAACATTTTGGATTTCCCTTCTTCCTCTTGGCTTTTGGATTCTGACGTGTTTTGTGAAGTGTGGATTATTCACCTGCTGTTTTCGCTCTGGATAATATTTATTCAGAACAATGGGAGGGCAAGTACTGCTGTGGTTGTCGCTTGCTTTTGTCGGATGTGCGCTGGGACAGATCAGTTATTCTATTCCAGAGGAAATGGCCAGGGGCTCGTTGGTCGGTAATATTGCTCATGATTTAGGTCTCGATGTGAAGCGGCTGCAGATGCGTAAAGCTCGAATTCACACCGGAGAAAGTGAGGAATACATTCAGTTTAACAAGGAGAGAGGCGTCCTCGTTATCAAAGAGAAAATAGACCGCGAGGCCCTTTGTGCGCAAATAACACCGTGTGCGCTGCATTTTCAGATTGTTTTAGAAAATCCAATAGAAGTATTCCCCATCACAGTTGAAATGACTGATATTAACGATAATCCCCCATTGTTTGAGAAACAAGAAAGACGTTTTGAAATTAGTGAATCCGCTGTGGTTGGATCTAAATTTATGCTGGAAACAGCGATAGATCCTGATATAGGACTAAATGGTCTGCAGAGCTACACACTGAAGCCCAGTGATAATTTCATCCTCAAACTGCATGACCAATCAGACGGTGGTAAAAAGGTGGAGATGATTTTGCAAAAGCCTCTTGACAGAGAGAAAGAGGAGATAGTTTCCTTACTGCTGACAGCGGTAGATGGAGGAGAGCCACAGCGGTCAGGGACTATGCTTATTCACATTACAGTGTTAGATGTTAATGATAATGCTCCTGTATTTACTCAATCCATTTACAAAGCGAGTATTAAAGAAAACGCTGTGAAGGGGACGCTCATAACGCAGGTCAGCGCGACTGACGCAGACAAAGGCGGTAACGGAGAGGTTACTTATTCCATTATAAACAGTATTAGAGGCTCCTCCAAATTTTTTCAAGTGAATAATGAAGGTAATGTCCTTCTAAATGGACCGATTGACTATGAAAAGGTAACAATGTATGAAGTTGATATAGAAGCAACTGACAGAGGTGGTCTATCCGATTCAACTAAAGTTATTCAATTTGGAGAGACGAGAAACGAAAATGGTTTTGAGTATTTATTGAGGTGGTTTGGCGCCCTAGGCCCCGGTGCGGCCTTCAGATCGGAGAGGCTCCTGCGATGGAGCGCGTACAATCCCCCGGGACCTAGGCACTGGTGGCGGCATTTTGGCAGATTGGAGGCAGATTGGAGGCAGATTGGAGGCAGATTGGAGGCAGATTGGAGGCAGATTGGAGGCAGATTGGAGGCAGATTGGAGGCAGGTTGGAGGCAGGGTGAAGAGGAGGAGGAGGGGAGGCGGTGGTTGCGAGGCTTCGAGAAGGCAGAGAGTGGGAGTTGCTCCGCTTTTAAGCGGCTGCCTGTCCGGCACGGATGATTGGAAGGGGGCGTTTGCCGAGCGATAGGCTGGGGAAGCGAACCGGCCTGGAGGGGGTAGCTTTTGGCTGACGTCTACCAAATTGAATTTTCGCGAGCTACATTTCAATTTGGAGAGACGAGAAACGAAAATGGTTTTGAGTATTTATTGAGGTGGTTTGGCGCCCTAGGCCCCGGTGCGGCCTTCAGATCGGAGAGGCTCCTGCGATGGAGCGCGTACAATCCCCAAAAAGGCTGAGTGTGTTGATGGAGTTTTGCAGCCTGGTTTGCAGGGAACAGACGTCGTGGCTACTCTATGCTGTGACCGCTATCGCTATGCTGTGACCGCTATCGCTATGCTGTGACCGCTATCGCTATGCTGTGACCGCTATCGCTATGCTGTGACCGCTATCGCTATGCTGTGACCGCTATCGCTATGCTGTGACCGCTATCGCTATGCTGTGACCGCTATCTCTATGCTGTGAACCGTTTATGCGCTAACCATTTTTTGCTATGCTGTGACCGCTAACACTAACGCTATGACCGCTACCACTGACGCTATGACCGCTATCACTGACGCTATGACCGCTATCACTGACGCTATGACCGCTATCACTGACGCTATGACCGCTATCACTGACGCTATGACCGCTATCACTAACGCTATGACCGCTATCACTATGTGCTGTGACCGTTATATGCGGTTATCTTTGAGTGCCGGGACGTGAGCGCTCGCATCACGATCAACCGGACGCTGCGGCAGGGTTATCTTTGAGCGCTGGGACGTGAGCGCTCGCATCACGATCAACCAGACGCTGCGGCAGGGTTGTCTTTGCGCGCTGGGAACGTGAGCGCTCGCATCACGTTCCGTCAGACGCTGCGGCAGCGGAGAGTGTTTGAGAAAAGTGCGTGCCGCCACCAGAATCTTTATTGGTTCACTTACTTTGCTTCGTATTGCTTTGCTGGGAGCTTACGAGGAAGCCAGTTGACGTTGTGCAGGCAGGATAGCGGACGCGTCTGGCCTGATGTAGGCGGAGAAAGCCGAAGAGGACCGGCGCCCCAGCTGTTGCAGAGAGGTGTGGGGGAGCCCCAGCGAGGCCGCGATGGTCCTGGAAATAAACCCCCCAAAACCCACGGAAGGGGCACGTCCGTGTAGAAGCCGAGACCTGGAGGGGCAGAGACATATCGGAGAGGGCCATGAAGTTGCAGGCGCCCTTACGCTTAGAATCTTGGGTTGGAGAGTAGATAATCAGGATAGTAGGATGGTCGGGAAAAGCCGTGTCTCGGACCGCACGAAGGTTGAGTGTGCAGTAGTGAACGCTTATGCAGAGAAGCCATGGAAGGCGAGCAGGAAGATGCTGCGAGGAGGGCAGACATGTACTTGGAAGATGAGCCGGAGTTCAGTGCCGCTGCAGGATGGGCAGCATGATGGGGAGCCTGCGATCAGAAGAGTGAAGAACACGGTATGGATGCCTTTGATTAGGAGTCCAATTGACGGCTCAGCGCAGCTACTCGGCCAGCTGCATCTGATAGAATCAGAAGATTAAGTAGAGAGATGAAGCACGACCGCCGAAGTGACCCTGGGAGCATAGGTGCGAGTCCAGTGCCGCGCGGCATACTCGGCCGGGCTGCATCCATTAGAAGCAGGATAAGCTTCTGAGAGAGTGGGTTGCAGCAGTAGCAGTAGCAGTAGCAGCAGCGGCAGTAACCTCAGATAATAACGGCAACGACCTGTATCAGCCGCGGCAGCAGCAGCTGCTGCATCCGTAGATAATAACGGCAAAACCCTGTATCAAAGCCACGGCAGTAGAATATGTTGTAGCTGTTTAGTGTTTCAGTAAGAGAAGCGAAGTGAAGAGAGATGACGAAGTACATGAAGCAGCAGCAGCACGGCAGTAGTAGCAGTATGAAGCAGCAGCGGCAGCAGTAGCAGCAGTAGCGGTAACAGTATGAAGCAGCAGAAGCAGCATTAGCAGGAGCAGCAGCACCACGAAGCGATTCATACGAACAGACAGACGTGTCACGCCGGCGTGCGCCGCTTGTCTCCGTGAGCCAGGTTACGTACGTGTCTGAAAGAGCCGAGCCACAGAGACGGGTGCAGCCTGGGAGCCTGCGGAACGGCAGCGGCACATGTAGTAGTAGGAGCAGCAGGAGCAGCAGCAGGGACAGACAGCAGCAGGAGCGGCAGCAGGAACAGGCAGCAGCAGGAGCGGCAGCAGGAACAGCAGCGGCGGGATCAGGCATCAGTAGGAACGGCAGCGGGGACCGGCAGCAGCGGCGGTCAGAGAACCAACCCACGGTTGTTTAAGAGCCTGAGGGAATAAATCAACCCGGAATCCGAAACATTCCCATGCGAATAACAGACGTCCCCTGGAGCCATCTTCTGCTTTGGTTATGGCAGATGCGCATGAACGACCACTGATCCATGCGTTCATAGCTCCAACACTATTTCCACCCATTGCAGATTCACGTTCGGCCCTTTTTCTTCCTGCTGCACTTTCAAAAATGCAACACTGCAGTTAGTTACCTAATTTAATACCAGCGACCTAGCTATTTATGCATGGTTTTACTGCAAGTGGCAGAACATGATCCGAATTAATGCACATAGCTCCTCGTATATCCCTCAGACGATAGAGATTGATGCCATTTAATATGCATTGCCCCTCAGTTAGCTCAAACACATGTGAAACGGAGCCTGCAGACCAAGCTCGGGGCGAAAAAACTGGCGCCTGCAGTCAAGTGCGTAGGGCAAAAACCAGCCGCCTGCAGCCCAGAACTCCGGGATTAATCTGTCCGCGGTCGGCACACACACTGTACTCACATGCCAGGAGACTTGGGAAAAGCAACGGGACAACGCGGCACCGCCAATCGAGGCAGGGACACGCACAGCACCGCCAGACCTCTGCGTGCGGCAGCAGACCACAAGGAACGAGCCGCACGTAAACCCGCGGAGGGCCCCGCGGAGCAGCCCGCAGAAAGAGCCCGCAGAGGAGGAGAGCAGTGGAGATATGCGAACCACAGCAGTGCAGGGACGCGGAGGAGGAGCAGACCAGTGCAGGGACGCGGAGGAGGAGCAGACCAGTGCAGGGACGCGGAGGAGGAGCAGACCAGTGCGGGGACGCGGAGGAGGAGCAGACCACAAGCAGCCAGACGGAGGACGCCAGGGACGCGCCGAGTAGCGTGAGTAGACGAAAACGATTCCTCCAGACGATTCTCTGCAAGGCTTCAGGAGCATGCGAGGCTTCGAGAAGGCAGAGAGTGGGAGTTGCTCCGCTTTTAAGCGGCTGCCTGTCCGGCACGGATGATTGGAAGGGGGCGTTTGCCGAGCGATAGGCTGGGGAAGCGAACCGGCCTGGAGGGGGTAGCTTTTGGCTGACGTCTACCAAATTGAATTTTCGCGAGCTACATTTGTTGAAATAGGTGACATAAATGACAATAGCCCCTTTATTACATTGATTTCTAAATCAGATATAATAGGTGAACACTCTCTTTCCGAGACAGTAGTAGCTGTAATGAACGTAAATGATCCTGATTCAGAGGAAAATGGAAAAGTGAGATGTATGATTAATAAGAATATCCCATTTTCAATTTCCTCCTCTGCTAATAATTTATATAACATAATGACAGACAGTGAATTAGACCGAGAGAGAGACTCTCAGTACAACATCACAGTCACGTGTTCAGATGAGGGCGTGCCCTCTCTCTCCAGCAGCGTCACTCTCACCTTACACATCTCTGATGTGAATGACAACGCGCCTGTCTTTGACAGGAGCTCGTATGAGGCCTACATTGTAGAAAACAACAGCCCGGGCCTCTCTATATTCACAGTGAAAGCCACAGACGCTGACTGGAACCAGAATGCACGTGTGTCTTACATACTGGAGGACTCCTCTGTTAACGGAGTGCCAGTCTCCTCATATGTGTCCGTTAGTGCAGACAGCGGAGTCATCCATGCAGTGCGCTCCTTTGACTACGAGCAGATCAAGGATTTCCAGTTGTGCGTCAAAGCTCAGGACGGAGGATCTCCTCCTCTCAGCAGCAACGTGACTGTGAAGATCCTGGTCCAGGACCAGAACGACAACGCCCCTCAGGTGCTGTACCCAGTCCAGACTGGGGGCTCTCTGGTGGCTGAGATGGTGCCTCGTTCAGCAGATGTGGGCTATCTGGTCACTAAAGTGGTGGCTGTGGATGTGGACTCTGGACAGAATGCCTGGCTCTCCTATAAACTGCAGAAAGCCGCAGACAGGGCGCTGTTTGAAGTGGGCTCACAGAATGGAGAAATAAGAACTATTCGCCAAGTGACTGATAAAGATGCAGTCAAACAGAGACTGGCTGTTATAGTGGAGGACAACGGGCAGCCCTCTCGTTCAGCTACAGTCATTGTTAACGTGGCGGTGGCGGACGGCTTTCCTGAAGTACTGTCTGAGTTCACGGACTTTACGCACGACAAGGAGTACAATGACAACCTGACTTTTTACTTAGTGCTGGCTCTGGCTGTAGTCTCCTTTCTGTTCATCACGTGTGTAGTGGTCATTATCTCAGTGAAAATCTACAGATGGAGACAGTCTCGCATCCTGTATCACTCCAATCTGCCAGTGATCCCATATTATCCTCCACGTTACTCAGACACTCTGGGCACAGGGACTCTCCCACACGTGTACAATTACGACACGTGCAGGACCACAGACTCCAGAAAGAGTGACATTAAATACATGCAGCCGATGAGCCAAAGTTTACTGGACGTTGGAGGAACTGATGCTGAGGCCCAACAATTAGAGAAACAGCTCGCAGGCTCCAACATGTCAACTCTGGTGAGTCGTTTTTATTTGTGCAGTTTCATAGCTAAAACATGCATTTTTTACAATATTCTCTTAATTCATGATAAATGCTTCTGAAAACACCACATATGAAATGTTTGTTTTCATCACCAAAAAAACTATAATATCAATTCACCACTTTCTTCACCAATACACCAAATTCCATTCTCTTGTCTATCATTAAGATTTATATATTTTTCCATCTTTATATCTTTAATTGTTGAGTCTCTGATTTGTGTTGACGATTTCAACGGTTTTGTTAATTCCTCAGAGATGACTACTGTTTTGATTCAGTGCTATACAAGAATAAAGTGAATTGAAATTAGATTATAAGATTCCATAAAGAAAAACAGACAATTGATCATCTCTGCAATCACTGAAGTAATCCAGATCAATTATACATGATGGAGCATGCAGAAGAATTGCGGGTCAAATGTAGAACATTATCGACAAAACAAATGATAATATTCAGATTAAGAGATCCTTTATGCGTCACACAGGGAAAGTGACGAGCGTAAGGTATCTTTGGTCTGTTATGACTGTGTTACTAAATGCTACTTTTGGGGAATTTTAGGCCTTTTTGCAAAATCCTGCATTATTTATATTTTTGTTTGTCCATTTCTTCTCATTGTTATTGTTATTGTTACGGCCGACTCAGGGCCACAACAAATAGGGAGACGGGACGGGGGTAAAAAGTGCAAAAAGTATACTAATCTTTTTGTTATTATTAAATATAACAGGAACAAAAACAAGGTATGATGTGTGAGCATGTTGTATCAGTCTGTGAGTGCAATGAAAGCCAGTGTGTGGTGTGCAGTGAATGTGGTGCATAAAACAAAAGACAAACTCAAATGTGCAAAAGATGAATGGACATGGTGGCTCAAGAAGAGCCCACCAGGACAGGAACAAGCCGAGCAGCAGCACCGGAGGACAGGAGGAGAGTGAGCAGCTCTCAGCTCCCAGGTGAAAAGACCCATTGATGATGGGCGTGGCATGGTGCATGTGTGGACCTGCACAGAGGAGGAGACATCAGAGTAGGCAGGTAAACCCCAGACAGCTCCCTCTCCTGGACAGTAAGGGCCTGGCCCGTAACAATTTCCATTATTATCATCATCATCATATTTTTTTATTCTTATTCATTATTTTTACTTATTTTTTACTGAGAGTGGAATTACATTCATATGTGTCATGACAAAAAGAAGAGATAGGTAATTCAGAATTTTCTTTTATTGACATCTCTTTTCTCATTATTGTGATTAATTTTAGTAACATATGACGGGATACCATTGTTATATTACATTTTATGAGTGATGCAGTTATGTTCCCATGTTCATGCTGATGTTTAAATAGCAATAGTCTATACATCCCTTTCAATAACTGTCGTTTTGTATTATTACACGAATGAAGGAGCCTGTCTCAATTTGCCTTCTGCAGTGTCGTGTTTCGGCCTCTTAGCGACGCTGTTGTCCTGTAAGTTGTTTTGAGCCTCTGTGGAGCTGCTTTATCTCCTCCCATCAGTGCGTTTTGTCTGAGGCTGCGGAGCGAGTCCTGGTTTTTCTCCTCAATCATTTAAAAACACCATATCCAATGAGCATTTCAGCCTAAATATTTATCTTTTCCGCTATTTTTGGGACTTGATTATACTACAATTGTGTGGATAATAGTAATGCCGTCATTGAAGGAGCAAAGGAGAGTCTCCGTGCCATCAGGACAGGCGATGTCGTCGTGTTTCTTCTTGCTGTTATTTTGGATTCACGTCGATGCACAGATCCGCTACTCGATCCCAGAGGAGATGAGGAAAGGCTCTCTTATTGGTAACGTGGCGCAGGATTTGGGTTTGGACATAAAAAGGCTTCGTTCAGGCCGAGCTCGTATCGTGACTGGAGAAAATGTAGAGTACACGGAGCTGAAGGCAGACAAAGGGACTCTGGTCGTGAATGAGAGGATAGACAGAGAGCAGCTCTGTGGAGACGTGACGCCCTGCAGCTTCACGTTTGAGATTTTACTGGAAAACCCGATGGAGCTGCACCCCGTGACTATAGAAGTGCTGGATATCAACGACAATGCGCCCACGTTTGAGAGCAATCATTTGGATTTTGAAATAAGTGAATCAGCTATAATTGGATCTCGATTTGATTTGGAAGCTGCACGGGATTCTGATGTTAAAGACAATGGGTTGAAAATGTATATGTTAAGTCCAAATGATTATTTCATTTTTAAGCAGCATATTAATCCCGATGGAAGCAAATACAATCAGATGATTCTTCAAAATGCGTTAGACAGAGAGAAGCAGTCTATTATTAATCTTAAACTCGTGGCTGTTGACGGTGGGAGTCCGCAGAGATCTGGTACAGTGAATATTAATATAGTAGTCTTAGATGCGAATGATAACGCCCCAGTGTTTAATCAGAGTATTTACAAAGCCACAGTGACTGAAAACTCTCCAAAAGGCACACATATTGTAACAGTGAATGCCACTGATGTCGATATTGATTCAAACGGGAAAATAACATACTCCTTTTCCAAATCAAACGCTCCAATTTCTGATTTCTTTGAAATAAACGAAGTCACTGGACTTATATCACTAACTAACGTTATTGATTTTGAAAGACAAAGTAAAATTGAGTTTAGAGTTGAAGCAAAAGATCAAGGAGGCCTCATTGATACAAGTAAAGTTGAAATACTCATTATTGACGTAAATGATAATGCCCCTGTTATTAATGTGATGTCCTTCACTAGTCCTGTGTCAGAGGACGCCCCAGTGGGAACCACTATCGGTATAATTAATGTCAAAGACTTGGATTCAGGTGAGAACGGACAGGTGAGGTGCGCAGTGGAGGGTAGCGCCCCTGTGGAAATTAAATCCAATGTTAGAAACTATTACGCACTGGTCACCAATGCGCCTTTAGACCGAGAGAGTTTAGCAGCTTTTAACGTCACAGTGATCGCCTCAGACTCAGGAAAGCCTCCACTCTCCGTGAAAAAAACGTTTACATTAAAGATTTCAGATGTGAATGACAATGCTCCAGTTTTCACACGTGCGCTCTACAGCGCGACAATAGCTGAGAATAACTCCCCTGGTTTTTCTGTGGTGAGTGTTGTAGCCAAAGACCCGGATGAAAACCAGAACGCGCGTGTGTCATATATTTTAGAGGAGTGTGACATCGGGGGCGCTCCTGTTTCTGGTTATATTTCTGTCAATTCAGAAAATGGAGTTATTAGTGCCGCGCGTTCATTTGATTATGAACAAACTCAATCAAAGAGTTTCTGTGCGTAATCATAAAATTTCAACAAAGGAAAGTTTAAAAAAATTAAAATATCAGGACAGCAGTGCATTAGAAATGGAGAGAAAATCCTTGCAGTTGTATGCCCACAGAAAACAGAACAGTCGTTTAACCTGGATTTGAATGAACAGTGACAGAGTAGACCCTCCCTCACATTTTTCCAGGGAGATTGTTCCAGATTTAGCGTGCCATGGATCTGAAAGCAGGCCTCCCCATGTTTGGTTTCTCACGCTGGGTGGGCAACCAGCCGGAGGCCAGTCCCTGTGCTCCTCAAGTAGTCCGGGCTGGTTCAATTATGAAACCACCACATGTCCACTAAGGTATTCTGGGTGCAAGGCCATGGAGAGACTTGGTACACCAAGCAGAGCCCGTTTTAAAAGCGAGTTCGATGAGCCACAGGAAGCCAGGTGCAGGAGACCGAGGACCGGACTAATATGGTCATACTTCCTGGGTTCCTGGCAGGGACCCTAGCGCCTGCTGTTTGAATGTACTTGCCAGCCTTGCGTTTAACCCAGCCGGTTTGGACAGACACCTGTAGCAGGGGGCCATTGCAGTAAGTCTAGCCTGCTGGAGGACAAAATGCCAGGGACAAGAAACCTCCAAGTCCTGGGCCCTTGACACCACTATAGTTCAAACTTGGCAGGGTTCTTCCAGATGTAAAAAAGCTTGGTTGAGAAGGTTATGGATTATGTGGCTATTTCAATAGCCAAATAAATCATTAACATCAACAGCTTTTTGACCCATCTGAAAACACTGCAAAGTTAGAAATATATGTCCAGGGCAGACCTTGAGATTCTTTGGCCATGCATTTGTCGCCAGCAGGCTAGACTAACTGCAATGGCCTTGGCTCAGACATGCAAAAGGAGAGAGAGAGAAAGGTGTTTATTAGCAGATGCCATTTCAGCTGATTGTCAAAATCACATTGTTTTGTGAGGGGTACATTTTGAATCACTTATTTAAGTATGACAAAGATATATAACCAGTTGAACAAAGACTAGAATTGACCTGTTGTCCTGTGAGACCTAAAAAAAAGTTTCTAAAGAGTTTCAAAATACAAAGGTAAAGAAGAGCAAGACACACACTGACCAAGTACCAAGTCATCTGATCTTTTCTGTATTGCTTACACCAAGGTGACATTTAGGGAATGATGGAAGAACAGAAGCAAGCAAGCAAGCAATCTTTATTTATATAGAACAGCTCAAGTTGAATGCTTTTCAGATTAAATTGTGGAAAATGTAATCTATTAAGTGCCAAGTTATTGCATTGTAAGTTATTTATTCATTCATATTACTTCCCTACATTTTACTTTACTTTTACTTTTTGTGTTGTTTTTGTGTGAACTACAGAATTATAAAACCAGCACATTGCACGTCAGAAATTAAATACATTGAATTTTATTCAAACAATATACAAATATGCAGACAGAGACATGGGAGAAACATTATAATTACAATCTATGCAAGAACGTTCTTTTAAGTATATAGTGCACCAATGGAAAGATATTAACACGAATAGATAAACAATGTTATAGACTAAATATTTTAAATTACAGTATGAAGGTAGATAATGTTTACCTTTAAAGTGATAGTCTGGAACTCTAAATGAATTACATGTTTTAAGACCTGTATTCAATTGACCTCCTGGCCTTAAATATTGATATAAAATAAGTCATTTTATGAATTATAATATTATCTTAGCTATAGCTCGTATTAAAAAAAAAAAAACATGTACCTCTCTCTCTTTTTTCTGACAAACTCCAGACTATCACTTTAACTCATGCATGTATTAAATTCAAACAACTTAAAAACAACAACTAAAATAATGTACATCTCATGTTCTTTGACATGAGAGAGTGGGCATTTGATTATTATTATTATTATTAATAATAATAATATTTTATTTTCTCTCATGTAATTACGTAGAATGGATGCGGAACATCAGTCCTGACCCCTGATTGGTCTGCACTAATACCCCTAATGGTGCCTTTGTGATAAGCAGCACTTCGCTTCTTTAACGTGTCCGTGTCTGTGTTTGAATTGAATCGAAAGTCACCTCTCCACGAGCCAGTGGTCATAAATGGATCAAATTGTTCATCGTTCAAAAGTGTCCCGCAACGACTGAATTCCGCAAAAGGAGGTGGACAATAGCTGGTGGGAAAAACTGGGAGAGACGCGCTATTTGAACGATACATGTAACGTTGATTACAAAGTTTAGAATAAAAAACCACCCCAATGAAAAGCATGAAAAGACAAGAGATAATTGAAAGTGCTAATATTAGGTAAAAAGTTATATTTTCGCCATCCTGGAGCTCCTCAAACTCAAATAATTCATTCAACACTGGTAATCCAGAAGTAATTACAATACTGACCCTGCACGTGCCAGACAGAGTTGCTGGCCCGTTATCGCTTATTAAAACTATCAAACTATGTTTTGGTTCATCACTTTCCATAAAGGCGCGGGCCGTTCTGACTTCCCCCGGAGTGGTGACCAATACTAAACATATGAGGCTCAGTGGCACTTATGATTTGGTAAGAAAGCCAAGCATTGTGACCCGAGTCACCATCAACAGCCACCACCTTAGTAACAAGGTAACCTTTGGGTGCATCAAAAGGAACCAGTTCTTCAGTGTTCAAGCCGTTGCTCTGGACAGGGTACAACACAGCAGGTGCATTGTCGTTTTGATCTTGGATAAAAATATTTACTGTACAGCTAGAGGAAAGAGGAGGTGTGCCCCCATCCTGGGCTATTACGACAATTTGGTAATGTACAGAGTTTTCATAATCAAATGGACGTGTTGTGAAGATCACCCCTGTTTCTGAACTGATGCTGAAAAACGAAGCGTCGTCTGTGTGCTTTGAAATGTGATACTCCAATTGAGAATTTGATGAAGCGTCGTGATCTTCTGCTTTCACAGCTATAACGTATGTGCCAACTGGCTCGTTTTCTAAAACATTTGCAGTAAAGTCATTCTGCACAAACCTCGGTGAGTTGTCATTAATATCACTGACTGTAATTGTTAATATTTGGAAGCTTGAAAGAGCGGGAGAGCCCCCATCAGTGGCCACAATAGTAATGTTATATTTGTCTTGAATTTCTCTGTCTAAAATACCATCAGTCACTAACATAAAGTAATTTTTCACATCTGATACAAGCTTAAAGGGAACATCTTCTGTTATTACACAAGTAACATGCCCACTGCTCCCTGTGTCCAAGTCATACACATTGATAAGAGCAACCATGATTCCGGGATTGGAATCCTCCAGTACGTTCGTAGATGCTGACTTTATTTCGACCACGGGTTTGTTGTCATTCATTTCAGTTACATCAATTAAGAGTTTGCAAAGTGACGTCTGTCCGCCCCCATCGTTTGCCTGGATATCGAGTTCGTAGATATTCGTCTCTTCAAAGTCAATAACACCGGCCACAATGACGTCTCCGCTCGCATGAATTAATCTCAAATGTCTCTATTTTGTGACGGAGGGAGTAGGTGATAGTTCCATAAAGCCCGCCATCCGCATCTGTAGCATTAAGTCTGATGACTGTAGTTCCGAGGGGCGAGTTCTCTGGCACAGCCACTTTATAAACACGCTGATTGAAAACTGGAACATTGTCATTTGCGTCCAAAACACGCACAAGGATAGATGCTGTCCCAGATCTTGCAGGATTTCCCCCGTCAATGGCATTGATTTCTAGTATATGTTGACGCTGTGCTTCATAATCCAAAGCTTTGTTCAAGACTAGCTCGGGATAAATTACTCCATTTATTTGAGTATTGTGCTCCAAGGTGAAATGATCATTTGAGGTTAGTTTGTAATAGCGCACAGCATTTATACCCAAGTCTGGATCCTGTGCACTCTCGATAGGAAACCTTCGTCCAGTGTCTGTAGATTCCAGAATATCTAACTTTATTTCATGTGTGCCAAATACGGGGCTGTTGTCGTTTACATCTCCGACATCCAAAACTATACTGTGCGCTTGAAGAGGATCGTCGAGTAACAATTGATAGTGCAGGGTGCAGACAGAGGTTTGTGCGCACAACTCCTCTCGGTCTATGCGCTGGCTGATGATCAGATTTCCCGAAGTAATGTCCATTTCAAAAAGTCTAGCGGTGCCTTCGGAAATGACATGGGCTCCCCGCCTGCGAAGATCCATAATTCTGAGTCCGAGATCTTGAGCAACATTTCCAATAACGTCTCCACGCCGTAGTTCCTCCAAAAGTGCATACCGGACTTCACCGTAGGACGAAGCAAAAAGGAGGAAAAAGGTCCAAAATATGTGCACTTTCAGACACATGGTTACTATCTGCTACAGTGGAAAAATCTAAACTGCCCTGCGATTTACCAACTCGCAGCTTCGCCTCATCCCTGGCTGTATTAATCATGCTCTATTAAAAGGGAGCATGTCGGCTTACGTGCCTCTCGCTCTACATCCCAATTTCTCTCCCTTGCCTGCTCGACTCTTGCATGTACACACACACACACACACACATATAAATACAAACGCGCAGGCGCAAAAACACACACACACATTCACACACGCTCACACACGGAGCTTCTGTGCGTTTCTGCAGTGGTTTGCGCGCAGCCAGCTTTAACCCACTTCTCCAGTTCCACTGACACAGATTGCAGAATGAGTCACGCCATGAACAAATGTGAATACAAATAACATTTGCAGTGACTTCATCCTCAGCGGCAATGCATCAAAGGCAAATGGAGAACATCTACCCCCCAGTGGAAATCTGACGCACCACACACTCACTCGCTTCACTACAGCAAAGTTGTCGCTCATTGCAATATGCCAATACAACTATAGTGAATATGTTTTTGAATAATAAGTGTGATCCTCATGTGTACATTTCAATGCGTTGCATTAATTACTTTATCCAGACGGATATAACATAACCACAAACTACTTGTGAAAACTTTCAGAGTAAAATTGTATTATTTATTTTTTTTTTCAACCCAGCTGTTTTATCAGGAATATCTGAGGATAAAGGATCAGTGAAAAACATTTCAGGAATCATTGTATGTTTAATACGGTTCACAACAAGAAAAGGAAAATGTTGAGTGTATAAAATGCCTTGATATCAGCAAAATAACTTTACAGCTTCATTCATTCCAGAAATGCGTGAAAGGCGCTGCTCAAACCACAGCTGCCCTGCCCGGTTGATATAAACAAAGCCTTAAAATTGTAGCAATCCCCTATTACTAACTCACAAGCTCATAATAATGCAGCCAGCGAAAGTTCAATTTGGTAGACGTCAGCCAAAGGTAACCCCTCCAGGCCGGTTCTCATCCCCAGCCTATCGCACGGCAAACGCCCCCTTCCAATCACCGGTCCAGCCAGGCAAGCTGCTTAAAAGCGGAGGAACTCCCATTCTCGGCCTTCTCGAAGCCTGCAAGCTTCTCGAAGCCTGCAAAGAATCGTCTGGAGGAATCGTTTTCGTCTACTCACGCTACTCGGCGCGTCCCTGGCGTCCTCCGTCTGGCTGCTCGTGGTCTGCTCCGCCTCCGCGTCCCTGCACTGGTCTGCTCCTCCTCCACGTCCCTGCACTGGTCTGCTCCTCCTCCACGTCCCTGCACTGGTCTGCTCCTCCTCCACGTCCCTGCACTGGTCTGCTCCTCCTCCACGTCCCTGCACTGGTCTGCTCCTCCTTCGCGTCCCTGCACTGGCCTGCTCCCCCTCCGCGTCCCTGCACCTGCTGTGGTTTGCATATCTCCACTGCTCTCCTCTGCGGGCTCTTCTGCGGGCTGCTCCGCGGGGCCCTCCGCGGGTGCTGTGCTGCTCGTTCCTCGTGGTCTGCTGCCGCACGCAGAAGGTCTGGCGGTGCCGTGCGTGTCCCTGCCTCGTTTGGCGGTGCCGCGTTGTCCCGTTGCTTTTCCCAAGTCCCCTGGCATGTGAGTACAGTGAGTGTGCTGACCGCGGACAGATTAATCCCGGAGTTTTGGGCTGCAGGCGATTGGTTTTTGCCCCGCGCACTTGACTGCAGGCGCCAGTTTTTTCGCCCCGTGCTTGGTCTGCAGGCTCCGTTTCATTGTGTTGAGCTAACTGAGGGGCAATGCATATTAAATGTCATCAATCTCTATCGTCTGAGGGATATACGAGGAGCTATGTGCATTAATTCAGTTCATGTTCTGCCACTTGCAGTAAAACCATGCATTTAAATAGCTAGGTCGCTGGTATTTAATTAGGTAACTAACTGCAGTTGTTGCATTTTGAAAGTGCAGCAGAAAGAAAAAGGGCCCAACATGACTCTGCAATGGGTGTGAAGTAGTGTTGGAGCTATGAACGCATGGATCAGTGATCGTTCATGCGTATCTGCCATAACCAAAGCAGCAGATGGCTCCAGGGGACGTCTGTTATTCACATGGGATGTTTCGGATTCGGGTCGGTTTTTCTTTTCTTTTCCTCAGGCTGTTAAACAACCATGGGCATGGTTCTCTGACCGCCGCTGCTGCCGGTCCCCGCTGCCGTTCCTACTGATGCCTGATCCCGCCGCCACTGTTCCTGCTGCCACTCCTGCTGCTGCCTGTTCCTGCTGCCGCTCCTGCTGCTGTCTGTCCCTGCTGCCTGCTTCTGCTGCTTCATACTGCTACCGCTACTGCTGCTACTGCTGCTGCTTCATACTGCTACTACTGCCGTGCTGCTGCTGCTTCATGTACTTCGTCATCTCTCTTCACTTCGCTTCTCTTACTGAAACACTAAACAGCTACAACATATTCTAATGCCGTGGCTTTGATACAGGGTTTTTGCCGTTATTATCTACGGATGCTGTAGCTGCTGCTGCCGCGGCTGATACAGGTCGTTGCCGTTATTATCTGAGGTTACTGCTGCTGCCGCTGCTGCTACTGCTACTGCTACTGCTGCAACCCACTCTCTCAGAAGCTTATCCTGCTTCTAATGGATGCAGCCCGGCTGAGTATGCCGCGCTGCGCTGGACTCGCACCTATGCTCCCAGGGTCGCTTCGGCGGTCATGCTTCATCTCTTTACTTAATCTTCCGATTCTATCAGATGCAGCTGGCCAAGTAGCTGCGCTGAGCCGTCAATCGGACTCCTAATCAAAGGCATCCATACCTGTATTCTTCGCTCTTCTGATCGCAGGCTCCCCATCATGCTGCCCATCCTGCAGCGGCGCTGAACTCCGGCTCATCTTCCAAGTACATGTCTGCCCTCCTCGCAGCATCTTCCTGCTCGCCTTCCATGGCTTCTCTGCATAAGCGTTTCAATACTGCTCACTCAACCTTCACGCGGTCCGAGATACGGCTTTTCCCGACCATCCTACTATCCTGATTATCTACTCTCCAACCCGAGATTCTAAGCGTGAGGGCGCCTGCAACTTCATGGCCCTCTCCGATACGTCTCTGCCCCTACAGGTCTCCGCTTCTACACGGACGTGCCCCTTCCGTGGGTTTTGGGGGGTTTTTTCCAGGACCATTGGGTTGCCGGGCCGTGGCCGCTACTTTCCACCGGAGCATCTCCTCTGCCCTACACGAGCACACCTCTCTGCAACAGCTGGGGCGCTGGTCCTCTTCAGCTTTCTCCGCCTACATCAGGCCAGACGCGTCCGCTATCCTGGCTGCACAACGTCTACTGGCTTCCTCGTAAGCTCCCAGCAAAGCAATACGAAGCAAAGTAAGTGAAGCAATAAGATTCTGGTGGCGGCACGCACTTCTCAAACACTCTCCGCTGCCGCAGCGTCTGACGGAACGTGATGCAAACGCTCACGTTCCCAGCGCGCAAAGATAACCCATGATGCATTACACTCGCCTCCGCTCTCGGAAAGGAGATCTCAACTGACCGTTATTTCTCAACCCCGATCACCTCCCAATGTCATCCAACTGGTTCAGAGCCCAACCAAAGTCCGTACTGCTGCTTCGTAACCTGTCTCCCCATCTCTACACAGCTCACTTCTTCCGGATAGGGAGCCGCCAGCAGCCGAGTATCTGCAAGTTTGATCACAGTAGATAGCGGTCACAGTATATAGTGATAGCGGTCACAGTATATAGCGATAGCGGTCACAGTATATAGCGATAGCGGTCACAGTATATAGCGATAGCGGTCACAGCATATAGCGATAGCGGTCACAGTATATAGCAAAAAATGGTTAGCGGTCACAGTATATAGCAAAAAATGGTTAGCGCGCGATGGTCGCGACTCGTCAGCATATAGCGATAGCGGTCACAGTATATAGCGATAGCGGTCACAGTATATAGCGATAGCGGTCACAGTATATAGCGATAGCGGTCACAGTATATAGCGATAGCGGTCACAGTATATAGCGATAGCGGTCACAGTATATAGCGATAGCGGTCACAGCATAGAGTAGTCTCGACGTCTGTCCCCTCCAAACCAGGCTGCAAAACTCCATCAACTCACAACCTTTTTGGGGATTGGCTCGCTCCTTCGCATGGAGGCCCTCCGATCCGAAGGCCGCACCGGGGCCTAGGGCGCCAAACCTCCTCCCGATAAATACTCAAAGCTTCTTGTTTCACGTCTCTCCAAATTGAAATGCAGCCAGCGAAAGTTCAATTTGGTAGACGTCAGCCAAAGGTAACCCCTCCAGGCCGGTTCTCATCCCCAGCCTATCGCACGGCAAACGCCCCCTTCCAATCACCGGTCCAGCCAGGCAAGCTGCTTAAAAGTGGAGGAACTCCCATTCTCGGCCTTCTCGAAGCCTGCAACCACCGCCTCCCCTCCACCGCCTCCCCTCCTCCTCCTCTTCACCCTGCCTTCATTCTGCCTTCAATCTGCTTCCCGCTGCAAATGCCGCCACCAGTGCCTAGGTCCCGGGGGATTGGCTCGCTCCTTCGCATGGAGGCCCTCCGATCCGAAGGCCGCACCGGGGCCTAGGGCGCCAAACCTCCTCCCGATAAATACTCAAAGCTTCTTGTTTCACGTCTCTCCAAATTGAAATGTCTGTATAAGTCTGCCAGGTAAGTTTTAACTTAATGCCATGTGTCCAATGTTTCAGTTGTAATTCCTGCTGTCTCCCATCAGACAATTTATACGATTTTGGCTATGGCCACATTAGATTAAAACAAAAGAGTAATGAGTAGTAAATGACAGGAAAAAAAAAATAAAAATAAAAATGTATCACCTGAGCTGCATGCTGGAAGTGAATGCAGAGGATATTTCACCCCAAAAAAGATTCAATCAAAACCAGAGGAAAACTAAAAATACCAATGAATATATATTTGATATACGACATACCTCTGAGCATTCTTCTAAATCCCCAAAGACGTCAGAAAAGTCAGTGGGGCTTTTCCTCAGCGTCTGCTCTGCAGGCAGCGTGTTGTCATTGTAGGACGAGACAAACTTAAAGTCACTTGTCCTGGATCCAGTTGTCATGTATCCATCATAGTTGTAAGTGCTGCGTAAAGTTCCTGTGCCGTCAACATCTGCATAATTAGGAGGCAGATAACCACTGGGGATTGCAACTGCTCCATCAAACAACAGTCTGGGCTTCGTCCTGCGACAGAACCTCACACCCAGGACAATAATGATGAAGGTGAGGAAAAATGTGGACACTGACACCAGGGCAATGATCAGATAGGATGTCAGCTTTGAGTCCCTCTCATCATAAGAAATGTCCTTGAGTTCAGGCACTTCAGCCAAGTTATCAGAGATCAGTAAATACATGGAGCAGGTGGCAGAGAGAGGAGTCTGTCCGTTATCCTTCACTGCCACAATAAGGTTCTGTTTCATGCTGTCAGATTCAGAGATGTCCCGCTGGGTCCTGATCTCTCCACTGTGGACACCAATAGTAAAAAGTCCAGCATCAGTGGATTTTACGATGTGGTAGGACAGCCAGGCGTTCTGTCCAGAGTCTGCGTCCACTGCTATCACTTTGGACACCAGAGAGCCTGCATGTGCAGCTTTAGGGACCAGTTCAGTCATGAAGGAGTTCCCCTCTGGGCTGGGGTACAGTATTTGAGGAGAGTTGTCATTCACATCAGATATAAACACATTGACTGTCACGTTGCTGCTGAGTGGAGGAGAGCCATTGTCTCTGGCCATCACATGGACTTGAAAACTCCTGAAGTGTTCATAATCAAAAGCCCTCACAGCATGGATCACCCCTGTGTCTCCATTCACAGACACATAGGAGGACACTGGGGCCCCGTTCACCTCAGCAGGTAACAGAGAATAAACCACTGTCCCGTTTTGTCTCCAGTCTGGATCTCGAGCAGCAACAGAACATAAAGTGGAGCCAGGTTTGTTGTTTTCAGTCACATGTGCGCTGTAGGACTGCTCCTCAAACACAGGAGGGTTGTCATTGATGTCAGCTACAGTTAAGTGGACAGTTTTAGAGGAGGACAGAGGTGGAGAGCCCTCGTCAGTGGCACTGATTGTAATGTTGTAATCAGACACTAGCTCACGGTCCAGCTGCTCTGTGGTCACCAGAGAATAATAGTTTTTAATGGAAGGAACTAACTTGAAAGGGATCCCAGTCTGAAGGGAGCAGTGGACCTGTCTGTTGTTCTCTGAGTCTCTGTCCTGGACATTAATAATGCCCACCTCTGTACCAGGAGGACTATTTTCTGTTATAGTTTCTGATAACGATTTCAAACTGATCACAGGAGCATTGTCATTTACATCAGTGACAGAAATTATGACTTTTCCAGGAGATGACAATCCTAATCCATCTTTCGCTTTAACGCGAATTTCAAAGGAATTTGTGATTTCAAAGTCAATATCACCAATAACAATTATGTCACCTGTTTTATGATTTATACTAAACGTTTTTTTCACATCTTCAGTAACACGTCCAAAATCATAACTCACGTCTCCATTGACGCCCTCGTCCGCATCAGTCGCACTAACAGTGACCACAACAGTCTCTATGGGAGAGTTTTCAGGCAGACTGGCTTTATACACGGCCTGACTAAAGACAGGGGCGTTATCATTAGCGTCCAGCACAGTGACGTGTATGGCCACTGTCCCTGATCTCTGCGGAGACCCGCCATCAAAAGCTGTCAAAACTAAATCTATGTCCTGCTGTTTTTCACGATCTAATTCTTTATCGAGCACTAGCTCAATGGTGTTTCCTGTGATTATTAAAGCAAAATTATCATTTTCATTCAGACTATATCGTTGAATGGAATTCTGCCCCACATCCTCATCATGCGCCTCCTCTATAAAATAACGCGCCCCTCTGTCTGCAGACTCGCTTATTTCCAGACTGATAACCTCTTCGTTAAATTTGGGTGCGTTGTCGTTGATGTCTTGCACATGGACGCTTATCCGGTGAAGCTCCAGAGGACTCTCCAGAACAAGCTCTCGCTTTACGACACACGACGCCCTGTCTCCACAAAGCTCCTCTCGGTCAATTCTGTCTGCTACAATCAGGTTCCCGTTGTCCACGTTCATGTCAAAGTAGCGCCTGTCTGTCCCCTCGGCGTCAATGCGGGCTTTTCTGAGGCTTAACACTCCGTTCTTCAGTCCCAGGTCTTTCGCTATATTTCCAATAACCCATCCTCGTTTGGTTTCCTCCGGGATGGAATAACTCACATCTCCACATGTCGCCTCGATCCATGTAAAGATGAACACAAATGTACAGGTTTTCTTCAGAAATACCATCGTCCCTAAAACAACGAACAGACGCGTAAAACAGAAGGCTTCGACTGTGACCAGCTCCGTGTTAAGTTTTCTCTTCAAATCCACAACGGGAACTGAATAATGTGAGTCTGCAGCGCAGGCCTGGATCATTTACTGGCATATAGCGCCACCGTGAGCAAAACACAGTCGTTTGATTCCTTTGAGGGAGGCTATCGATATACTTTTTTTTTTCCCGGGGGAAAAACAATTATATTTGTAAACGTGTCATGTTAATCATTTAGTTATAACGTTATTTCAAAAATTGTTTTCTCATCATTTAGATTGATTAACAATAAATATTTTGTTTAAGACCCATATTCGTCTGAGGAATTAACAACAAGTACAATTGTAAGCCGAACGTAGAATTTTGTATATGAACGAGGCATTTTTGACATTCTTAACAATTAGTGCTGTATTCCCATTTAACAATTCTTTGTCTAGAGCAGGGGTGTCAAACTCATTTTGGTCCAGGGGCCAAATACAACCTATTTGGATCTCAATTGGGCAGGACCAGAAGATGCTCTACAAAAATACCCAAAAATGGTACAAAGTCCAACTTTTTGTGCACAAAAACACATTCATATAAAAGTTCCTTTAAAACACTGTCGTATACTCGCTCCGTTTTTACTGTAAATCTGTTACAAACTAAATGTAACAGTGAGTTTTTCATAGTGCAAATAATGTAATGTATTTACAATATTACATTGTAAATGGCATTTCACAATATTTATATTAACATTTGTATGTTAGCTTTGTTTTAAGGCTCATTACAGAGATAACTGGCTCACAAAGGTAAAGTAGGTAGATAGAAAAAAGCACTTTAACACAGCACCTCAGCTTAACCATCTTCAGTGTGGTAAGGTCCATGTATGTTATTGTCAGAGAGAAAGCATCAAACTGACCATGTTTCAGTTGAAATGAACAAAACAACTTCCATAACGTGATCCATTCTTAACGACTGCAGCAGTGTCTCTGTGTGAAATACAGTCAAATGTCCAAAAATCATCACCTCCATTTGCGGCTTTGTCACAACTCCTGCTTTACCATCGGTACCAGACTGAGAGCGCAGGACCAGTCCACACTGTCCAACAGCACCAGCAACAACAGCACCAGCAGCGCCACCAGCAGCAGCGCTCAAAACTCCTCTGATAGTTTCAGTAACACCACAAATGAATATGCGACATCAGTAACATCAGTCTCTTATCAATGGCAACATGTTGGTGACAGTGTGTGGTTTCTCAGACCATGTCTGCAGCCTGTATGAGAGTTTTAACAAACTCTCTCACTGTGTGGCTGCGATGCTAAGGCTATGTTATTAGCACTCAGGTAGCTTCCCTTTACAGCAGCATCACTGACCTCTTGCTCTTGGCACAAACAGACTGCTGTGTCTTCAAGGCCAGACATGTTTATCTTCTGTCTTCTCAATTCTCCACTCAAAGTGCTGTATCGCAGAGTCTCGTACTTTAGATGTTATTCCTTCAGCACCGCTCTGGTGAAGCCAGCTACAGACGTACTCAACTCAACTCACTGAGCCTCGGCGGATTTTTAATTTATTTTTTAAATTCTTATCATTTTACATAAACGAGCCGCGGGCCGTATCAAAACTCTTGGCGGGCCAGATCCGGCCCGCGGGCCGCATGAATGGCACCCCTGGTCTAGAGAATATGAAGCTCTTGTGATTAAACTCCTGTCGTCTACAAATAAAGTAAATGTTTATTTGATTTGTGCAGTAACATACGGCTACAATTGTAACAAGATGCAATGTGAAATTCATTTACAGAAAGTTTTGTTTCAGTATAATGACATAAAACCATGTACAAAGTGTCATCAATACAATTCCTCAAACAGAAAAGGAAAAGTGACTCATTCACTCTTAAAATCTTTGAAATAGTAATAGATTGTGTAGCTGTGAGAATGTGCGTCCACTACACTAGTTTGCCCCAGTGCAGACGTGGCTACATACAGTACATGTTCATATGACCAGCAATATGAATGATATTTGACAGACCACTGAAATATGTAATAATGACAAATAATCATATGTATGTAAACTCACAGGTAAAGATTTCTCCAATGATTAAGCCATAGAAAACATCATTATTTGCAAGCTCATTTATGTTCTTATGGAGTGCATTTGTTCAATAAAAAAATGCACTCTAAAACAAGAACAAACAACAACATGTTTAGTAATGTGGCATGTGGAAATTGTTCATCAAACACAAATAAAACTCGACTTGAAACCCAAATGAGCTATTTTTTACATCCAAGAAGGTTTCTGGTGAGAAAGAAGATAACTATAAAATAAACTATTGATATATATTTTGCGTTAAATATGTCATAACAACAAACAGTCCTAGCAGCCCACTCACTGGCAGCAGATCCAAACTAATGTGGATAAAGTATTTTCTGAGGGACACAACAGCAGACTTTCACTACAGCCACAAACACCTAACACCTTTTATTCTGCATGATCTCCAATCACAGGGCGAGACAGGATAAGATAAAGATTCTTGAGGAAATCTGTAAGTTAAGACTGCTCAAATATTTTCATATATAGTCTTCTGTTTTGTTTTTGTACAACAGAGCGTTTTTCAAATTCTCAAAAGTCATCAGAAAAGTCACTGGGGATTATAGTCCTGAACGAGATTCAGAAGAGTCCTGCTTTAGACCTACTGCAGATGTGGAGGTATCTCAGAAAGTCAAATCATTTCTTGGGTCCGTGGTAAAAAATGTATTCTGAAATCGTACCATCTAAATTTGTAAGAAAGACCCCTCTGAGTCACTCATTTACACTTTGGGCTGAGAGCTGATTGGCTGAACAAGAGTGATCCTCTATTTTTTACCTTTCTGTCTGAAAAAGAGGACCAAAGACGTGACAAAGGCAGAAATATATCTACATGTGAAAACTAGTGAAAAACCTAAACTGTTTTGAGAAAATAGAAAACCACACGTTGCAGGAACATCCACAAAAAGTGATTCTACTCCACAGCCATGACTGCCCTAAATACAACAAAGTAGCCGTATTGTACAGGAACTCCGAATTTGATTTTGTTTTTATTATTGTGTGCGTGAAAGAGATATATAGTGTGTTTGTAAGCGTGTTCAAGAATTGTGTTTATTTTTCTTCAAACAGACAAATAAAGTTATTTTCTATAACTGTAACATGCCTGAGCAGATGTTTGTGTTAATGAGCTTTTACAAGACAGAAACAAAACACTTTGCCTTTCCTCCAATTTGTTATTATCTTTCCAGATACAAAGTCAACTAAAATAAACGAGAGAGCTAGAGAGAATTTTATGAAGTATGTTTTGGATTTACCCTTTTATGCTGTGGGTTCTTCTAAAGATAAATAAACACAATAACAAACATTTTCTGTTCTTCAATCTATCTTTAAAATCAATTTGGTTTTCTCAATATCAAACTAGTAATAATCTTCTCAGGGGAACACATTTAAACAAGAGCTACAATTGTACAATTAATTTCTGCTAATTATCCAAGTATTACATTTTATAACTGGACGGAAAATAAATCCAACAAGTTTGGTGAAATTCATCAATGACAGAAGTTCTGTTGAAAATCATGTAATAAAAATATGACAAAAAAACACCTTTCTTGGTCTTCTACAACTTCATCTAACACGTTTACTGTCAATACTACAGTAATGACAGGAAAAGTAAATATCAAAATAATGGTATGAAGGACTTTTCTTTTTATGATAGAGAGAGAGAGAGAGATCTAAAAATCGAATTCTAAGCTTTCTTCTATTTCATGCCTTATTCTATTTTTCCTTCTGTAACAAGGCCCAAAGCAATGTCCTAGTCTTTGACTTCCTGTTTTAAACATTCTAATTCCCCATTAGCAAAGAACATAGCCATTTTACACTAAAGCCACATACGTCGCTTTGACACCAGTATCATTGCTGTCTCAAATTTCAAAGACTAACCAGCCGTTGACAAGCAGCTATTGCCACATTAAAAACAACTCTGAAGATAATACGAAGCACACAAACGCACAAAAGAAAAGTGTAATCAATCAGCAGCAACAAAGTGAAAAATGTAAAGTTTTTCATCCTAACATCTAAGAATACAGCACTGAAGATTACCTGTAAAATGAAACTAGTCACTTTCATCCAAACGGTAAATCAACAAGACAGGCTTGATATATCATACCTCTGAGCTTTCTTCTAAATCCCCAAAGACGTCAGAAAAGTCAGTGGGGCTTTTCCTCAGCGTCTGCTCTGCAGGCAGCGTGTTGTCATTGTAGGACGAGACAAACTTAAAGTCACTTGTCCTGGATCCAGTTGTCATGTATCCATCATAGTTGTAAGTGCTGCGTAAAGTTCCTGTGCCGTCAACATCTGCATAATTAGGAGGCAGATAACCACTGGGGATTGCAACTGCTCCATCAAACAACAGTCTGGGCTTCCTCCTGCGACAGAACCTCACACCCAGGACAATAATGATGAAGGTGAGGAAAAATGTGGACACTGACACCAGGGCAATGATCAGATAGGATGTCAGCTTTGAGTCCCTCTCATCATAAGAAATGTCCTTGAGTTCAGGCACTTCAGCCAAGTTATCAGAGATCAGTAAATACATGGAGCAGGTGGCAGAGAGAGGAGTCTGTCCGTTATCCTTCACTGCCACAATAAGGTTCTGTTTCATGCTGTCAGATTCAGAGATGTCCCGCTGGGTCCTGATCTCTCCGCTGTGGAGACCAATAGTAAAAAGTCCAGCATCAGTGGATTTGACGATGTGATAGGACAGCCAGGCGTTCTGTCCAGAGTCTGCGTCCACTGCTATCACTTTGGACACCAGAGAGCCTGCATGTGCAGCTTTAGGGACCAGTTCAGTCATGAAGGAGTTCCCCTCTGGGCTGGGGTACAGTATTTGAGGAGAGTTGTCATTCACATCAGTTATAAACACATTGACTGTCACGTTGCTGCTGAGTGGAGGAGAGCCATTGTCTCTGGCCATCACATGGACTTGAAAACTCCTGAAGTGTTCATAATCAAAAGCCCTCACAGCATGGATCACCCCTGTGTCTCCATTCACAGACACATAGGAGGACACTGGGGCCCCGTTCACCTCAGCAGGTAACAGAGAATAAACCACTGTCCCGTTTTGTCTCCAGTCTGGGTCTCGAGCAGCAACAGAACATAAAGTGGAACCAGCTTTGTTGTTTTCAGTCACATGTGCGCTGTAGGACTGCTCCTCAAACACAGGAGGGTTGTCATTGATGTCAGCTACAGTTAAGTGGACAGTTTTAGAGGAGGACAGAGGTGGAGAGCCCTCGTCAGTGGCACTGATTGTAATGTTGTAATCAGACACTAGCTCACGGTCCAGCTGCTCTGTGGTCACCAGAGAATAATAGTTTTTAATGGAAGGAACTAACTTGAAAGGGACCCCAGTCTGAAGGGAGCAGTGGACCTGTCTGTTGTTCTCTGAGTCTCTGTCCTGGACATTAATGATGCCCACCTCTGTACCAGGAGGACTATTTTCTGTTATAGTTTCTGATAACGATTTCAAACTGATCACAGGAGCATTATCATTTACATCAGTGACAGAAATGATTACTTTTCCATGAGATGACAATCCTAATCCATCTTTTGCTTTAACACGAATTTCAAAGGAATGTGTGACTTCAAAGTCCATGTTTCCGATAACAATTATTTCACCTGTTTTCTGGTTTATACTGAAAGTATTTTTCACATCTTCAGTAACACGTCCAAAATCATAACTCACGTCTCCATTGACGCCCTCGTCCGCATCAGTCGCACTAACAGTGACTACAACAGTATCTATGGGGGAGTTTTCAGGCAGACTGGCTTTATACACGGCCTGACTAAAGACAGGGGCGTTATCATTAGCGTCCAGCACAGTGACGTGTATGGCCACTGTCCCTGATCTCTGCGGAGACCCGCCATCAAAAGCTGTCAACACTAAATCTATGTCCTGCTGTTTTTCACGATCTAATTCTTTGTCGAGCACCAGCTCAATGGTGTTTCCTGTGATTATTAAAGCAAAATTATCATTTTCATTCAGACTATATCGTTGAATGGAATTCTGCCCCACATCCTCATCATGCGCCTCCTCTATCAAATAACGCGCCCCTCTGCCTGTAGACTCTCTTATTTCCAGACTGATAACCTCTTCGTTAAATTTTGGTGCGTTGTCGTTGATGTCTTGCACATGGACGCTTATTCGGTGAAGCTCCAGAGGACTCTCCAGAACAAGCTCTCGCTTTACGACACACGACGCCCTGTCTCCACAAAGCTCCTCTCGGTCAATTCTGTCTGCTACAATCAGGTTCCCGTTGTCCACGTTCATGTCAAAGTAGCGCCTGTCTGTCCCCTCGGCGTCAATGCGGGCTTTTCTGAGGCTTAACACTCCGTTCTTCAGTCCCAGGTCTTTCGCTATATTTCCAATAACCCATCCTCGTTTGGTTTCCTCCGGGATGGAATAACTCACATCTCCACATGTCGCCTCGATCCATGTAAAGATGAACACAAATGTACAGGTTTTCTTCAGAAATACCATCGTCCCTAAAATAACGAACAGACGCATGAAACAGAAGACTTCGACTGTGACCAGCTCCGTGTTAAGTTTTCTCTTCAAATCCACAACGGGAACTGAATAATGTGAGTCTGCAGCGCAGGCCTGGATCATTTACTGGCATATAGCGCCACCGTGAGCAAAACACAGTCATTTGATTCCTTTGAGGGAGGCTATACCTTTTTTCCCCTGGACAAAAACAATTATAATTGTAAACGTGTCATGTTTATCATTTAGTTATAATATTGTCAATAATTGGTATTTCTTCATTTAGATTGATTAACAATAAATATTTTGTTTACGACCCATATTTATTTGAGAGAAATAAACAAAAAGCACAATTGTAGGCCTCACGTGGAATTTTGAATATGAACAAGGCATTTCGTACAGTCTTAACAATTAGTACTGTATCCCCATTTAACAAGGCTTCGTCTAGAATATGAAGCTCTTGTGGTGATTAAACTCCTGTCGTCTACACATTAAGTAAATGTTTATTTGATTTGTGCAGTAGCATACGGCTACAATTGTAACAAGATTCAATGTGAAATTCATTTACAGAAAGTTTTGTTTCAGTATAATGACATAAAACCATGTACAAAGTGTCATCAATACAATTCCTCAAACAGAAAAGGAAAAGTGACTCATTCACTCTTAAAATCTTTGAAATAGTAATAGATTGTGTAGCTGTGAGAATGTGCGTCCACTACACTAGTTTGCCCCAGTGCAGACGTGGCTACATACAGTACATGTTCATATGACCAGCAATATGAATGATATTTGACAGACCACTGAAATATGTAATAATGACAAATAATCATATGTATGTAAACTCACAGGTAAAGATTTCTCCAATGATTAAGCCATAGAAAACATCATTATTTGCAAGCTCATTTATGTTCTTATGGAGTGCATTTGTTCAATAAAAAATGCACTCTAAAACAAGAACAAACAACAACATGTTTAGTAATGTGGCATGTGGAAAATGTTCATCAAACACAAATAAAACTCGACTTGAAACCCAAATGAGCTATTTTTTACATCCAAGAAGGTTTCTGGTGAGAAAGAAGATAACTATAAAACAAACTATTGATATATATTTTGCGTTAAATATGTCATAACAACAAACAGTCCTAGCAGCCCACTCACTCGCAGCAGATCCAAACTAATGTGGATGAAGTCTTTTCTGAGGGACACAACAGCAGACTTTCACTACAGCCACAAACACCTAACACCTTTTATTCTGCATGATCTCCAATCACAGGGCGAGACAGGATAAGATAAAGATTGTTGAGGAAATCTGTAAGTTAAGACTGCTCAAATATTTTCATATATAGTCTTCTGTTTTGTTTTTGTACAACAGAGCGTTATTCAAATTCTCAAAAGTCATCAGAAAAGTCACTGGGATTATAGTCCTGAACGAGATTCAGAAGAGTCCTGCTTTAGACCTACTGCAGATGTGGAGGTATCTCAGAAAGTCAAATCATTTCTTAAGTCCGTGGTAAAAAATGTATTCTAAAATCGTACCATCTAAATTTGTAAGAAAGACCCCTCTGAGTCACTCATTTACACTTTGGGCTGAGAGCTGATTGGCTGAACAAGAGTGATCATCTATTTTTCACTTTCCTGTCTGAAAAAGAGGACCAAAGACGTGACAAAGGCAGAAATATATCTACATGTGAAAACTAGTGACAAACCTAAACTGTTTTGAGAAAATAGAAAACCACACGTTGCAGGAACATCCACAAAAAGTGATTCTACTCCACAGCCATGACTGCCCTAAATACAACAAAGTAGCCGTATTGTACAGGAACTCCAAATTTGATTTTGTTTTTATTATTGTGTGCGTGAAAGAGATATATAGTGTGTTTGTAAGCGTGTTCAAGAATTGTGTTTATTTTTCTTCAAACAGACAAATTAAGTTATTTTCTATAACTGTAACATGCCTGAGCAGATGTTTGTGTTAATGAGCTTTTACAAGATAGAAACAAAACACTTTGCCTTTCCTCCAATTTGTTATTATCTTTCCAGATACAAAGTCAACTAAAATAAACGAGAGAGCTAGAGAGAATTTTATGAAGTATGTTTTGGATTTACCCTTTTATGCTGTGGGTTCTTCTAAAGATAAATAAACACATGAACAAACATTTTCTGTTCTTCAATCTATCTTTAAAATCAAATTGGTTTTCTCGATATCAAACTAGTAATAATCTCCTCAGGGGAACACATTTAAACAAGAGCTACAATTGTACACTTAATTTCTGCTTACTATGCAAGTATTACATTTTATAACTGGACGGAAAATAAATCCAAAAAGTTTGGTGAAATGCATCAATGACAGAAGTTCTGCTGGAAATCATGTAATAAAAAGAAAACACCTTTCTTGGTCTTCTTAAACTTCCTCTCACTCGTTTACTGCTAATACTACAGTAATGACAGGAAAATAAATATCAAAATAATGGTATGAAGGACTTTTCTTTTTGTGAGAGAGAGAGAGAGAGAAATCTAAATATCATATTCTAAGCTTTCTTCTAATTCATGCCTTATTCTGTTTTTCCTTCTGTAACAAGGCCCAAAGCAATGTCCTAGTCTTTGACTTCCTGTTTTAAACATTCTAATTCCCCATTAGCAAAGAACATAGCCATTTTACACTAAAGCCACATACGTCGCTTTGACACCAGTATCATTGCTGTCTCAAATTTCAAAGACTAACCAGCCGTTGACAAGCAGCTATTCCCACATTAAAAACAACCCTGAAGATAATACGAAGCAAACAAACGCACAAAAGAAAAGTGTAATCAATCAGGTCATAATGTATTACATGTGTGCCTTTGGTGCTTAAATCTAAATACATTTCCGTTTATGAAGAGCTAATTTTGTAAGACTCAGAAACGTTTTATACATTATATCTTTACACTGGAAATGTGGTAATACTTTTTGATTGTTGTTTTTAGCTCTGTCCATGGTCCTGATACCATGTTTGCTCGAATCAAAGTTAGATTCCTGCGTTTAGAATTCCTTCTTTTAAGTGATTGTAGTCATTGTCATGTTGTTTTGCTTCATAGATATGGAAAATATAATAAATGTATTAAAAGTTTATAAGATGTATATTTAGTCTACAATTATCATATCGTGTATTGTGTTTCATATTCACGGTAGTCTTAATTTAACTGAGTAGAGTCATATTATTAGAGCTGGTTGTCTCAGCACTTGCAGTTCCACATTGTGTCCTCACTGGGCCGCTGTCTACCAGCCTCACACTGATCTGTAGTCCAGTATTTTTACCAGCACATCCCCTTCTTCTCATCAGACCAGTCAACACAACAGATGCGTACGTGGTAGAGCGCATAACATATTTTGGATTTCCCTTTTTCCTTTTGGCTTTTGGATTCTGACGTCTTTTGTGAAGTGTGGATTATTCACCTGCTGTTTTCGCTCTGGATAATATTTATTCAGAACAATGGGAGGGCAAGTACTGCTGTGGTTGTCGCTTGCTTTTGTCGGATGTGCGCTGGGACAGATCAGTTATTCTATTCCAGAGGAAATGGCCAGGGGCTCGTTGGTCGGTAATATTGCTCATGATTTAGGCCTCGATGTGAAGCGGCTGCAGATGCGTAAAGCTCGAATTCATTCCAGAGGAAGTGAGGAATACATTCAGTTTAACAAGGAGAGAGGCGTCCTCGTTATCAAAGAGAAAATAGACCGCGAGGCCCTTTGTGCGCAAATAACACCGTGTGCGCTGCATTTTCAGATTGTTTTGGAAAATCCAATAGAATTATTTCCCATCACAGTTACAATTATAGATATTAACGACAATTCACCATCATTTGATGAAAATGATAGACGTTTTGAAATTAGTGAATCTGCTGTCGTTGGAGCTAAATTTATGCTGGAAACAGCGATAGATCCTGACATAGGACTAAATGGTCTGCAGAGCTACACTCTGAAGCCCAGTGATAATTTCATCCTCAAACTGCATGACCAATCAGACGGTGGTAAAAAGGTGGAGATGATTTTGCAGAAGCCTCTTGACAGAGAGAAAGAGGAGATAGTTTCCTTACTGCTGACAGCGGTAGATGGAGGAGAGCCACAGCGGTCAGGGACTATGCTTATCCACATTACAGTGTTAGATGCTAATGATAATGCTCCTGTATTTACTCAATCCATTTACAAAGCGAGTATTAAAGAAAACGCTGTGAAGGGGACGCTCATAACGCAGGTCAGCGCGACTGACGCAGACAAAGGCGGTAACGGAGAGGTTACTTATGCAATTGGAAACCGGAGAAAGAGTCATTCGAACTTGTTCAAAATAACACAAGAGGGAAGTATTTTACTGAATGGAATTATAGATTATGAAAAGGCAAAAGTGTATGAAATTGACATAGAAGTAAGTGACAGAGGAGGACTTTCTGATTCGTGTAAAGTAATTATTGAAATACATGACATTAACGACAACAGACCAGTTATTTCTGTCATTTCTAAATCTGAAATAATCGTTGAAAATTCTCCCTCTGAGACGGTAGTAGCTGTAATGAACGTAGATGATCCTGATTCAGATGAAAATGGAAAAGTGAAATGTATGATTAATAAGAATATTCCCTTTTCAATTTCCTCCTCTGCTAATGATTTTTATAACATAATGACAGACAGTGAATTAGACCGAGAGAGAGACTCTCAGTACAACATCACAGTCACGTGTTCAGATGAGGGCGTGCCCTCTCTCTCCAGCAGCGTCACTCTCACCTTACACATATCTGATGTGAATGACAACGCGCCTGTCTTTGACAGGAGCTCGTATGAGGCCTACATTGTAGAAAACAACAGCCCGGGCCTCTCTATATTCACAGTGAAAGCCACAGACGCTGACTGGAACCAGAATGCACGTGTGTCTTACATACTGGAGGACTCCTCTGTTAACGGAGTGCCAGTCTCCTCATATGTGTCCGTTAGTGCAGACAGCGGAGTCATCCATGCAGTGCGTTCCTTTGACTACGAGCAGATCAAGGATTTCCAGTTGTGCGTCAAAGCTCAGGACGGAGGCTCTCCTCCTCTCAGCAGCAACGTGACTGTGAAGATCCTGGTCCAGGACCAGAACGACAACGCCCCTCAGGTGCTGTACCCAGTCCAGACTGGGGGCTCTCTGGTGGCTGAGATGGTGCCTCGTTCAGCAGATGTGGGCTATCTGGTCACTAAAGTGGTGGCTGTGGATGTCGACTCTGGACAGAATGCCTGGCTCTCCTATAAACTGCAGAAAGCCGCAGACAGGGCGCTGTTTGAAGTGGGCTCACAGAATGGAGAAATAAGAACTATTCGCCAAGTGACTGATAAAGATGCAGTCAAACAGAGACTGGCTGTTATAGTGGAGGACAACGGGCAGCCCTCTCGTTCAGCTACAGTCATTGTTAACGTGGCGGTGGCGGACAGCTTTCCTGAAGTACTGTCTGAGTTCACGGACTTTACGCACGACAAGGAGTACAATGACAACCTGACTTTTTACTTAGTGCTGGCTCTGGCTGTAGTCTCCTTTCTGTTCATCACGTGTGTAGTGGTCATTATCTCAGTGAAAATCTACAGATGGAGACAGTCTCGCATCCTGTATCACTCCAATCTGCCAGTGATCCCATATTATCCTCCACGTTACTCAGACACTCTGGGCACAGGGACTCTCCCACACGTGTACAATTACGACACGTGCAGGACCACAGACTCCAGAAAGAGTGACATTAAAAACATGCAGCCGATGAGTCAAAGTTTACTGGACGTTGGAGGAACTGATGCTGAGGCCCAACATTTAGAGAAACAGCTCGCAGGCTCCAACATGTCAACACTGGTGAGTATAGTTGTTATGCAGTTTATTTTTAGCTCATATTCTTTATATCACAAAGTACCTATATAATTCCACCTATACATTAACACTATATATTTAAGTGAAAAATACTGCACTTACCTGGTGTAACGTGCATATATCTGAAGTAATTGGAAGTCAATGGATGCGACATGAGTGAGATTTGTTGTGCAATTGGTCCCTTTCAAAATAACGATCTGTTTTTATGTTAATGTGTTTATACATTTTATTGCAGTGTGCTATGATTATTCATGAGAACGGCCATTTTTATTGATGTTGAGGGACTTTATTTGTGGGGATTTTTTAAAATATGTGCTATTTCCGCGTTTTAACCTTTAATGTTCTGTCCATGGACTTATTATGTTTGAAGAAACCAGTTTGATTTCGGCTAATTGAATCTTAGAATTTGTCATTTTCAATGATGGTTTTAATCATCATTGTGTTTGTATTTATTTGTCGAATATTTTTAGTTTATATGATTAAAATGTAAACAACTCTTTATTCATTAAAACGTGTATTTACTTAATTCATTATTATCTTTACAGTCATACTAATCAATCAATCAATCAATCAATCAATCTTTATTTATAGGGCGCTTTTCCTGCACAGGGCAACACAAAGCGCCTCACAGTCCACACCACACAATGCACAAATCATCACCATTAAAATACAATTAAAAACACATATGTAATTAAAAAGCATTAAAATCACATAAGTAATTTAAAAACATAAGAATCACACAAGTAATTAAAAACAATAAAATAGTTAAAAACACAAAGTTACAACAATAAATAACAAGGTGTGTTAAAAGGATAAAATTCTCTAGTTGTATGCACAGGAAAAAAGAAAAGTCTTTAACATGGATTTGAACATTGACAGAGAGGCAGCCAGTCTCACATCCTCAGGAAGACTGTTCCAGACTTTATCTGCATAAATCTGAAAAGCAGCCTCCCCCTGTCTAGTCCTGACTCTGGGCACTAACAGGAGTCCCGTCCCTGCGCTCCTCAGAGTCCGGGCTGGTTCATATGGGACTAGCATATCATGGATGTATAGGTGCAAGGCCATGGAGAGACTTGTACACCAGGAGAGCTGCTTTAAAGTCTATCCTCTGGGCCACGGGAAGCCAGTGCAGAGACCTGAGGACCGGACTAATGTTTGAACATAAATACTATAGCTGGTTTCTCAGCACTTGCAGTTCCACATTGTGGCCTCACTGGGCCGCTGTCTACCAGCCTCACACTGATCTGTAGTCCAGTATTTTTACCAGCACATCCCCTTCTTCTCATCAGACCAGTCAACACCACAGACGCGTACGTGGTATAGCGCATAAAATATTTTTCATTTCCCTTCTTTCTCTTGGCTTTTGGATTCTGACGTCTTTTGTGAAGTGTGGATTATTCGCCTGCTGTTTTCGCTCTGGATAATATTTATTCATAACAATGGGAGGGCAAGTACTGCTGTGGTTGTCGCTTGCTTTTGTCGGATGTGCGCTGGGACAGATCAGTTATTCTATTCCAGAGGAAATGGCCAGGGGCTCGTTGGTCGGTAATATTGCTCATGATTTAGGTCTCGATGTGAAGCGGCTGCAGATGCGTAAAGCTCGAATTCACACCGGAGAAAGTGAGGAATACATTCAGTTTAACAAGGAGAGAGGCGTCCTCGTTATCAAAGAGAAAATAGACCGCGAGGCCCTTTGTGTGCAAATAACACCGTGTGCGCTGCATTTTCAGATTGTTTTAGAAAATCCAATAGAAGTATTTCCCATCACAGTTGAAGTTTTAGATATTAACGATAATCCTCCATTGTTTGATGAATCAGTTAGTACATTTGAAATTAGTGAATCCGCTGTTGTTGGATCTAAATTTATGCTGGAAACAGCGATAGATCCTGACATAGGACTAAATGGTCTGCAGAGCTACACACTGAAGCCCAGTGATAATTTCATCCTCAAACTGCATGACCAATCAGACGGTGGTAAAAAGGTGGAGATGATTTTGCAAAAGCCTCTTGACAGAGAGAAAGAGGAGATAGTGTCCTTACTGCTGACAGCGGTAGATGGAGGAGAGCCACAGCGGTCAGGGACTATGCTTATCCACATTACAGTGTTAGATGTTAATGATAATGCTCCTGTATTTACTCAATCCATTTACAAAGCGAGTATTAAAGAAAACGCTGTGAAGGGGACGCTCATAACGCGGGTCAGCGCGACTGACGCAGACAAAGGCGGTAACGGAGAGGTTACTTATGCCATTGGAAGAAGCTCAAGAAGCTACTCCAAATTATTCCAAATAACACAAGATGGAAGTTTATTACTGAACGGCCCCATTGACTTTGAAAAAGCTAAAATGTATGAGATTGAAATCAAGGCGAGTGACAGAGGTGGACTTTCTGATTCTCGTAAATTAATTATTCAAGTAAACGACATAAACGACAACAATCCCGCAATAACGGTAATTTCTAAACCAGAAGCAATAGTTGAAAATTCTCCCTCTGAGACAGTAGTAGCTGTAATGAGCGTGAATGATCCTGATTCAGAGGAAAATGGAAAAGTTAAATGTATGATTAATAAGAATATTCCCTTTTCAATTTCCTCAACTGCTAATAATTTATATAACATAATGACAGACAGTGAATTAGACCGAGAGAGAGACTCTCAGTACAACATCACAGTCACGTGTTCAGATGAGGGCGTGCCCTCTCTCTCCAGCAGCGTCACTCTCACCTTACACATCTCTGATGTGAATGACAACGCGCCTGTCTTTGACAGGAGCTCGTATGAGGCCTACATTGTAGAAAACAACAGCCCGGGCCTCTCTATATTCACAGTGAAAGCCTCAGACGCTGACTGGAACCAGAATGCACGTGTGTCGTACATACTGGAGGACTCCTCTGTTAACGGAGTGCCAGTCTCCTCATATGTGTCCGTTAGTGCAGACAGCGGAGTCATCCATGCAGTGCGCTCCTTTGACTACGAGCAGATCAAGGATTTCCAGTTGTGCGTCAAAGCACAGGACGGAGGCTCTCCTCCTCTCAGCAGCAACGTGACTGTGAAGATCCTGGTCCAGGACCAGAACGACAACGCTCCTCAGGTGCTGTACCCAGTCCAGACTGGGGGCTCTCTGGTGGCTGAGATGGTGCCTCGTTCAGCAGATGTGGGCTATCTGGTCACTAAAGTGGTGGCTGTGGATGTGGACTCTGGACAGAATGCCTGGCTCTCCTATAAACTGCAGAAAGCCGCAGACAGGGCGCTGTTTGAAGTGGGCTCACAGAATGGAGAAATAAGAACTATTCGCCAAGTGACTGATAAAGATGCAGTCAAACAGAGACTGGCTGTTATAGTGGAGGACAACGGGCAGCCCTCTCGTTCAGCTACAGTCATTGTTAACGTTGCGGTGGCGGACAGCTTTCCTGAAGTACTGTCTGAGTTCACAGACTTTACGCACGACAAGGAGTACAATGACAACCTGACCTTTTACTTAGTGCTGGCTCTGGCTGTAGTCTCCTTTCTGTTCATCACGTGTGTAGTGGTCATTATCTCAGTGAAAATCTACAGATGGAGACAGTCTCGCATCCTGTATCACTCCAATCTGCCAGTGATCCCATATTATCCTCCACGTTACTCAGACACTCTGGGCACAGGGACTCTCCCACACGTGTACAATTACGACACGTGCAGGACCACAGACTCCAGAAAGAGTGACATTAAATACATGCAGCCGATGACTCAAAGTTTACTGGACGTTGGTGGAACTGATGCTGAGGCCCAACATTTAGAGAAACAGCTCGCAGGCTCCAACATGTCCACTCTGGTGAGTAGTTGTTATGCAGTTTATTTATATCTCATATTCTTTCTTTGCCATGTCTATATGTAACATTTACCTAAATTAAGGCCCTATATTTCCACCTAAAAAAAAAATCATGAAACAATTCAATGAAAAATTCTTGCTCTTACTTGGATTATCGTGCTATCGTGTATTCTGAAGTAATTGGAAGTCAATGGTTGCAATATGAGTGAGATTTGTTGTTCAATTGTGTTACAATGTGGTATGATTATCCACGAGAACTGCCATTTTTATTGATGTTTGGGGGCGGTATTCGTTATGATTTTTTAAAAATGTGCCATTTCCGCGTTTTAATCTTTAATTCTCTGTCCATGGTGCTTATGACGTCTGAGGAAACAGGTTTGATTTCGCCAATTTGAATCTTAGAATTTGTCATTTTAAAAGATGGTTGTGATCCTCATTGTGTTTGTATTTTTTGTTCTAATATTATAAGTATATTATTAAACTGTAAATAAATCAGATTATTTGTGAAAGATGTTCTACATACTTTACAATTGTCTACAATAAGTCTTTAGTCGTGTAAACGTGTATTTACATAATATATATATATATATATATATATATATATATATATATATTATATATATTATTATCATTATTTTATTATTATTCTTATTATTCTTCTTCTTATTATTATTTTTAAAGTCATATAATATTTATAAATATCTAGCTGGTTTCTCAGTACTTACAGTTCCACATTGTGGCCTCACTGGGCCGCTGTCTACCAGCCTCACACTGATCTGTAGTCCAGTATTTTTACCAGCACATCCCCTTGTCATCAGACCAGTCAACACCACAGACGCGTACGTGGTAGAGAACATACAACATCTTGGATTTCTCTTCTTCCTTTTGGCTTTTGGATTCTGACGTCTTTTGTGAAGTGTGGATTATTCGCCTGTTGTTTTCGCTCTGGATAATATTTATTCAGAACAATGGGAGGGCAAGTACTGCTGTGGTTGTCGCTTGCTTTTGTCGGATGTGCGCTGGGACAGATCAGTTATTCTATTCCAGAGGAAATGGCCAGGGGCTCGTTGGTCGGTAATATTGCTCATGATTTAGGTCTCGATGTGAAGCGGCTGCAGATGCGTAAAGCTCAAATTCACACCGGAGAAAGTGAGGAATACATTCAGTTTAACAAGGAGAGAGGCGTCCTCGTTATCAAAGAGAAAATAGACCGCGAGGCCCTTTGTGCGCAAATAACACCGTGTGAGCTGCATTTTCAGATTGTTTTAGAAAATCCAATAGAAGTATTCCCCATCACAGTTGAAATGACTGATATTAACGATAATCCCCCATTGTTTGAGAAACAAGAAAGACGTTTTGAAATTAGTGAATCCGCTGTGGTTGGATCTAAATTTATGCTGGAAACAGCGATAGATCCGGATATAGGACTAAATGGTCTGCAGAGCTACACACTGAAGCCCAGTGATAATTTCATCCTCAAACTGCATGACCAATCAGACGGTGGTAAAAAGGTGGAGATGATTTTGCAAAAGCCTCTTGACAGAGAGAAAGAGGAGATAGTTTCCTTACTGCTGACAGCGGTAGATGGAGGAGAGCCACAGCGGTCAGGGACTATGCTTATCCACATTACAGTGTTAGATGTTAATGATAATGCTCCTGTATTTACTCAATCCATTTACAAAGCGAGTATTAAAGAAAACGCTGTGAAGGGGACGCTCATAACGCAGGTCAGCGCGACTGACGCAGACAAAGGCGGTAACGGAGAGGTTACTTATGCCATTATAAACAGTATTAGAGGCTCCTCCAAATTTTTTCAAGTGAATAATGCAGGTAATGTCCTTCTAAATGGACCGATTGACTATGAAAAGGTAAAAATGTATGAAGTTGATATAGAAGCAACTGACAGAGGTGGTCTATCCGATTCAACTAAAGTTATTGTTGAAATAGGTGACATAAATGACAATAGCCCCTTTATTACATTGATTTCTAAATCAGATATAATAGGTGAACACTCTCTTTCCGAGACTGTAGTAGCTGTAATGAACGTAAATGATCCTGATTCAGAGGCAAATGGAAAAGTGACATGTATGATTAATAAGAATATCCCATTTTCAATGTCCTCCTCTGCTAATAATTTATATAACATAATGACAGACAGTGAATTAGACCGAGAGAGAGACTCTCAGTACAACATCACAGTCACGTGTTCAGATGAGGGCGTGCCCTCTCTCTCCAGCAGCGTCACTCTCACCTTACACATCTCTGATGTGAATGACAACGCGCCTGTCTTTGACAGGAGCTCGTATGAGGCCTACATTGTAGAAAACAACAGCCCGGGCCTCTCTATATTCACAGTGAAAGCCACAGACGCTGACTGGAACCAGAATGCACGTGTGTCGTACATACTGGAGGACTCCTCTGTTAACGGAGTGCCAGTCTCCTCATATGTGTCCGTTAGTGCAGACAGCGGAGTCATCCATGCAGTGCGCTCCTTTGACTACGAGCAGATCAAGGATTTCCAGTTGTGCGTCAAAGCGCAGGACGGAGGCTCTCCTCCTCTCAGCAGCAACGTGACTGTGAAGATCCTGGTCCAGGACCAGAACGACAACGCCCCTCAGGTGCTGTACCCAGTCCAGACTGGGGGCTCTCTGGTGGCTGAGATGGTGCCTCGTTCAGCAGATGTGGGCTATCTGGTCACTAAAGTGGTGGCTGTGGATGTGGACTCTGGACAGAATGCCTGGCTCTCCTATAAACTGCAGAAAGCCGCAGACAGGGCGCTGTTTGAAGTGGGCTCACAGAATGGAGAAATAAGAACTATTCGCCAAGTGACTGATAAAGATGCAGTCAAACAGAGACTGGCTGTTATAGTGGAGGACAACGGGCAGCCCTCTCGTTCAGCTACAGTCATTGTTAACGTGGCGGTGGCGGACAGCTTTCCTGAAGTACTGTCTGAGTTCACGGACTTTACGCACGACAAGGAGTACAATGACAACCTGACTTTTTACTTAGTGCTGGCTCTGGCTGTAGTCTCCTTTCTGTTCATCACGTGTGTAGTGGTCATTATCTCAGTGAAAATCTACAGATGGAGACAGTCTCGCATCCTGTATCACTCCAATCTGCCAGTGATCCCATATTATCCTCCACGTTACTCAGACACTCTGGGCACAGGGACTCTCCCACACGTGTACAATTACGACACGTGCAGGACCACAGACTCCAGAAAGAGTGACATTAAATACATGCAGCCGATGAGTCAAAGTTTACTGGACGTTGGTGGAACTGATGCTGAGGCCCAACAGTTAGAGAAACAGCTCGCAGGCTCCAACATGTCAACTCTGGTGAGTCGTTTTTATTTGTGCAGTTTCATAGCTAAAACATGTATTTTTTACCATATTCTCTAAATTCATGATAAATGCTTCTAAAAACACCACATATGAAATGTTTGTTCTCATCATCAAAACAACTATATCAATTCACCACTTTCTTCACCAATACACCTAATTCTATTCTCTTGGCTATCATTAAGATTTGTATTTTTTTCCATCTGTATATCTTTAATTGTTGAGTCTCTGATTTGTGTTGACGATTTCAACGGTTTTGTTAATTCCTCAAAGATGACTACTGTTTTGATTCAGTGCTATACAAGAATAAAGTGAATTGAAATAAGATTATAAGATTCCATAAAGAAAAACAGACAATTGATCATCTCTGCAATCACTGAAGTAATCCAGGTCAATTATGATGGAGCATGCAGAAGAATTGCGGGTCAAATGCAGAACATTATCGACAAAACAAATGATAATATTCAGATTAAGAGATCCTTTATGCGTCAGGAAAGTGACGAGCGTACACTCTAAAAAAAAATGCATTGGCAAAACTTAATAAAATTGAGGCAGCATTTTGCATGCATCTTTTTAAGTTTTGCGAACAAGACTGTGTTTTAAGTATTCTTTGTAAGTCTTTTATCATTGGTCCAGCACAATTTTTTCAATACCACCAACTTGGATAATTGAGTTATAAAGACACTTTGTTAAGTATATTCAGCAAGTGTTTTAGCATCAGTTCAACTCAATTTTAACAATACTACCAACTTAAATAATTACATTGAAAATAAATCTTTTTATTCAACAAGTGATTTTCAGTCAGGAATACAAAATCTTTATTCAAATACCATCTTTCACAGATCTGATTCACAAAACGGTTCCCAATTGTTAAATTTAGGCAGTAGTCTCTCACTCCACATATATATGAGAGTGGGCCAGCACAGTCACCGGTAAACATGTCCACCTTAACGTATCTGTTCAAAATTGAAGGGTGACACAGGGAGTATAGGACTGCTTTGGCTTGGCCCTCTCGATCATGGTTGATAAAAATAAATACAATTACTTATTTGGTCAAATTAGTTTATTCAGAATGTTGCTCAAGTATTTTGCTTTAGGACATGCTTCATATTCAGTTTTAAAATTAATGCTCAAATGTAGAATTTTTAAGAAGTTTATATTTTTCGCTGCAATGCATTCTGGGTAGCGTCACTGCTTCGCCACATTTTGTTTTCAATCGACTCAATATATTTGTTTTCAATCAACTCAATATATTTGTTTTTTCATTAATGGGCCACCAGGCTTACAAGAGGATTTTCATGTTGAGCAAACTCAATACTTCTCCGTTGTCCAGTTATGCCAGATTATCACATTCAAATTTGTTACAAAAATGAGTTAGGATTCTTGTATAAACTTTTAATTGAGACGGGCATGTTTAAAATGAGTTGCGACCACACTAATTTAAGTAAAACCGGCAAAAATCAATTATTGAGTTTAGTTTAGTATGTATTTTGAGTTCAAAATACTAACCACCTGAATCATTTCTTTGAGTGTAAGGTATCTTTGGTCTGTTATGACTGTGTTACTAAATGCTACTTTTGGGGAATTATAGGCCTTTTTGCGAAATCCTGCATTATTTATATTTTTGTTTGTCCATTTCTTCTCATTGTTATTGTTATTGTTACGGCCGACTCAGGGCCACAACAAATAGGGAGACGGGACGGGGGTAAAAAGTGCAAAAAGTATACTAATCTTTTTGTTATTATTAAATATAACAGGAAGCAAAACAAGGTATGATGTGTGAGCATGTTGTAATCAGTGTGTGAGTGCAATGAAAGCCAGTGTGTGGTGTGCAGTGAATGTGGTGCATAAAACAAAAGACAAACTCAAATGTGCAAAAGATGAATGGACATGGTGGCTCAAGAAGAGCCCACCAGGACAGGGACAAGCCGAGCAGCAGCACCGGAGAGCAGGAGGACAGGAGGAGAGTGAGCAGCTCCCAGGTGAAAAGACCCATTGATGATGGGCGTGGCATGGTGCATGTGTGGACCTGCACAGAGGAGGAGACGGCAGAGAAGGCAGGCAAACCCCCGACAGCTCCCTCTCCTGGACAGTAAGGGCCTGGCCCGTAACAATTACCATTATTATCATCATCATCATATTTTTTTATTCTTATTCATTATTTTTACTTATTTTTTACTGAGAGTGGAATTACATTCATATGTGTCATGACAAAAAGAAGAGATAGGTAATTCAGCATTTTCTTTTATTGACATCTCTTTTCTCATTATTGTGATTAATTTTAGTAACATATGACGGGATACCATTGTTATATTACATTTTATGAGTGATGCAGTTATGTTCCCATGTTCATGCTGATGTTTAAGTAGCAATAGTCTATACATCCCTTTCAATAACTGTCGTTTTGTATTATTACACGAATGAAGCAGCCTTGCTCAGTGCCTTCTGCAGTGTCGTGTTTCGGCCTCATAGCGACGCTGTTGTCCTGTAAGTTGTTTTGAGCCTCTGTGGAGCTGCTTTATCTCCTCCCATCAGTGCATTTTGTCTGAGGCTGCGGAGCGAGTCCTGGTTTTTCTCCTCAATCATTTAAAAACACCATATCCAATGAGCATTTCAGCCTAAATATTTATCTTTTCCGCTATTTTTGGGACTCGATTATACTACAATTGTGTGGATAATAGTAATGCCGTCATTGAAGGAGCAAAGGAGAGTCTCCGTGCCATCAGGACAGGCGATGTCGTCGTGTTTCTTCTTTTTGTTATTTTGGATTCACGTCGATGCACAGATCCGCTACTCGATCCCAGAGGAGATGAGGAAAGGCTCTCTTATTGGTAACGTGGCGCAGGATTTGGGTTTGGACATAAAAAGGCTTCGTTCAGGCCGAGCTCGTATCGTGACTGGAGAAAATATAGAGTACACGGAGCTGAAGGCAGACAAAGGGACTCTGGTCGTGAATGAGAGGATAGACAGAGAGCAGCTCTGTGGAGACGTGACGCCCTGCAGCTTCACGTTTGAGATTTTACTGGAAAACCCGATGGAGCTGCACCCCGTGACTATAGAAGTGCTGGATGTCAACGACAATGCGCCCACGTTTGAGAGCAAACATTTGGATTTTGAAATAATTGAATCAGCTATAATTGGATCTCGATTTCATTTAGAAGCTGCACGGGATTCTGATGTAAAAGACAATGGCTTGAAAATGTATATGTTAAGCCCAAATGATTATTTCATTTTTAAGCAGCATATTAATCCCGATGGAAGCAAATACAATCAGATGATTCTTCAAAATGCGTTAGACAGAGAGAAGCAGTCTATGATAAATCTTAAACTCGTGGCTGTTGACGGTGGGAGTCCGCAGAGATCTGGTACAGTGAATATTAATATAGTAGTCTTAGATGCGAATGACAACGCCCCAGTGTTTAATCAGAGTATTTATAAAGCATCAGTGACTGAAAACTCTCCAAAAGGCACACATATTGTAACAGTGAATGCCACTGATGTCGATATTGATTCAAACGGGAAAATAACGTACTCTTTTTCCAAATCAAACGCTCCAATTTCTGATTTATTTGAAATAAACGATGTCACTGGACTTATATCACTAACTAACGTTATTGATTTTGAAAGACAAAGGAAAATTGAGTTTAGAGTTGAAGCAAAAGATCAAGGAGGCCTCATTGATACAAGTAAAGTTGAAATTGATATACTCGACGTAAACGATAATGCACCTGTAATTAATGTGATGTCCTTCACTAGTCCTGTGTCAGAGGACGCCCCAGTGGGAACCACTATCGGTATAATTAATGTCAAAGACCTGGATTCAGGTGAGAACGGACAGGTGAGGTGCGCAGTGGAGGGTAGCGCCCCTGTGGAAATTAAATCTAATGTTAGAAACTATTACGCACTGGTCACCAATGCGCCTTTAGACCGAGAGAGTTTAGCGGCTTTTAACGTCACAGTGATCGCCTCAGACTCAGGAAAGCCTCCACTCTCCGTGAATAAAACATTTACCTTAAAGATTTCAGATGTGAATGACAATGCTCCAGTTTTCACAAGTGCACTCTACAGCGCGACAATAGCTGAGAATAACTCCCCTGGTTTTTCTGTGGTGAGTGTTGTAGCCAAAGACCCGGATGAAAACCAGAACGCGCGTGTGTCATATATTTTAGAGGAGTGTGACATCGGAGGCTCTCCTGTTTCTGGTTATATTTCTGTCAATTCAGAGAAAGGAGTCATTAGTGCTGCGCGTTCATTTGATTATGAACAAACCAAAGAGTTTCTGTGCATAATCAAAGCTCAGGACGGAGGCTCTCCTCCTCTCAGCAGCAACGTGACTGTGAAGATCCTGGTCCAGGACCAGAACGACAACGCCCCTCAGGTGCTGTACCCAGTCCAGACTGGAGGCTCTCTGGTGGCTGAGATGGTGCCTCGTTCAGCAGATGTGGGCTATCTGGTCACTAAAGTGGTGGCTGTGGATGTGGACTCTGGACAGAATGCCTGGCTCTCCTATAAACTGCAGAAAGCCGCAGACAGGGCGCTGTTTGAAGTGGGCTCACAGAATGGAGAAATAAGAACTATTCGCCAAGTGACTGATAAAGATGCAGTCAAACAGAGACTGGCTGTTATAGTGGAGGACAACGGGCAGCCCTCTCGTTCAGCTACAGTCATTGTTAACGTGGCGGTGGCGGACAGCTTTCCTGAAGTACTGTCTGAGTTCACGGACTTTACGCACGACAAGGAGTACAATGACAACCTGACTTTTTACTTAGTGCTGGCTCTGGCTGTAGTCTCCTTTCTGTTCATCACGTGTGTAGTGGTCATTATCTCAGTGAAAATCTACAGATGGAGACAGTCTCGCATCCTGTATCACTCCAATCTGCCAGTGATCCCATATTATCCTCCACGTTACTCAGACACTCTGGGCACAGGGACTCTCCCACACGTGTACAATTACGACACGTGCAGGACCACAGACTCCAGAAAGAGTGACATTAAATACATGCAGCCGATGACTCAAAGTTTACTGGACGTTGGTGGAACTGATGCTGAGGCCCAACATTTAGAGAAACAGCTCGCAGGCTCCAACATGTCCACTTTGGTGAGTAGTTGTTATTCAGTTTATCTATAGCTCATATTCTTTCTTTGCCATATCTAGATATAACATTTATATCACAGAAGTCCCTATAATTCCACTTAAATTTACACTATATATTTAAATGAAAAATACTGCACTTACCTGGTGTAACGTGCATATATCTGAAGTAATTGGAAGTCAATGGGTGCAACATGAGTGAGATTTGTTGTTCAATTGGTCCCTTTCAAAATAGCGATCTGTTTTTATGTTAGTGTTTTTATACATTTTATAACAGTGTGTTATGATTAGAACCGACATTTTTATTGGGGATTTTATTTGTGGGGATTTTTAAAAATATGTGCTACTTCCACGTTTAAACCTTTAATGCTTTGTCCATGGTGCTTATTAAAAGGAAACCGGTTTGATTTCGGCTAATTGAATCTTAGAATTTGTCATTTTTAATGATGGTTTTAATCCTCATTGTGTTTGTATTTATTTTTCGAATATGTTTAGTACATATGATTAAACTGTAAATAACTCAGATTATTTTTGAAAGATGTTCTACATGTTTTACAATTTTCTAAATACTTCTTTAGTCATTAAAACGTGTAATTACTTAATTTATTATTATCTTTACAGTCATACTGTTTAAATATAAATACCTATAGCTGGTTTCCCAGCACTTGCAGTTCCACATTGTGGCCTCACTGGGCCGCTGTCTACCAGCCTCACACTGATCTGTAGTCCAGTATTTTTACCAGCACATCCCTTCTTCTCATCAGACCAGTCAACACCACAGACGCGTACGTGGTAGAGCGCATAAAATATTTTTCATTTCCCTTCTTTCTCTTGGCTTTTGAATTCTGACGTCTTTTGTGAAGTGTGGATTATTCACCTGCTGTTTTCGCTCTGGATAATATTTATTCAGAACAATGGGAGGGCAAGTACTGCTGTGGTTGTCGCTTGCTTTTGTCGGATGTGCGCTGGGACAGATCAGTTATTCTATTCCAGAGGAAATGGCCAGGGGCTCGTTGGTCGGTAATATTGCTCATGATTTAGGCCTCGATGTGAAGCGGCTGCAGATGCGTAAAGCTCGAATTCACACCGGAGAAAGTGAGGAATACATTCAGTTTAACAAGGAGAGAGGCGTCCTCGTTATCAAAGAGAAAATAGACCGCGAGGCCCTTTGTGCGCAAATAACACTGTGTGCGCTCCATTTTAAGATTGTTTTGGAAAATCCAATAGAAGTATTTCCCATCACAGTTGAAATTACTGATATTAACGATAATCCTCCATTCTTTGATGAAAGTGAAAGACGTTTTGAAATTAGTGAAATTGCAGCTGTCGGCTCCAAATTTATACTTGAAAAAGCCATAGATCCTGATATAGGACTTAATGGTCTGCAGAGCTACACACTGAAGCCCAGGACTCCTCTGTTAACGTAGTGCCAGTCTCCTCATATGTGTCCGTTAGTGCAGACAGCGGAGTCATCCATGCAGTGCGCTCCTTTGACTACGAGCAGATCAAGGATTTCCAGTTGTGCGTCAAAGCTCAGGACGGAGGCTCTCCTCCTCTCAGCAGCAACGTGACTGTGAAGATCCTGGTCCAGGACCAGAACGACAACGCCCCTCAGGTGCTGTACCCAGTCCAGACTGGGGGCTCTCTGGTGGCTGAGATGGTGCCTCGTTCAGCAGATGTGGGCTATCTGGTCACTAAAGTGGTGGCTGTGGATGTGGACTCTGGACAGAATGCCTGGCTCTCCTATAAACTGCAGAAAGCCGCAGACAGGGCGCTGTTTGAAGTGGGCTCACAGAATGGAGAAATAAGAACTATTCGCCAAGTGACTGATAAAGATGCAGTCAAACAGAGACTGGCTGTTATAGTGGAGGACAACGGGCAGCCCTCTTGTTCAGCTACAGTCATTGTTAACGTGGCGGTGGCGGACAGCTTTCCTGAAGTACTGTCTGAGTTCACGGACTTTACGCACGACAAGGAGTACAATGACAACCTGACTTTTTACTTAGTGCTGGCTCTGGCTGTAGTCTCCTTTCTGTTCATCACGTGTGTAGTGGTCATTATCTCAGTGAAAATCTACAGATGGAGACAGTCTCGCATCCTGTATCACTCCAATCTGCCAGTGATCCCATATTATCCTCCACGTTACTCAGACACTCTGGGCACAGGGACTCTCCCACACGTGTACAATTACGACACGTGCAGGACCACAGACTCCAGAAAGAGTGACATTAAATACATGCAGCCGATGAGTCAAAGTTTACTGGACGTTGGAGGAACTGATGCTGAAGCTCAACAATTAGAGAAACAGCTCGCAGGCTCCAACATGTCAACACTGGTGAGTCATAATTATTTACATTTGTGTTCCTTCCTTGGGTTTTAACAGTTGTTTCTCACTTTGAAATCATAATATATTGTCATCCATAAGAAAAAAATTTGATCGTGGTATTCTCACTAATATTTTACCTAAATAGTAATTACCATACAAAAAATGTCTCTCATCATGGTTGGATATCTCATTGCGGCATGAGATATGGTATAGGTGTACGGTGATGCACCAGATATATCTTTTCCAGGTCAGTGTTATTATTTATTGACATGGTCTTCATCTCTGACTTTGCTGAGAGTCTGTGATCGCTGGAACAGATTATCTTGGAGCATAGAGGATATATATTATTAATTTTTTCCCCCACTTGATTTACTATTATGACTCTTCAATTTGTTGCTGGAATATAAATTGTGAGAACCTTTATTATATTTACATTTCGTCTTCCACATAAACTTATGGTGCTTTCAGACCGTCAATGCTGAAACGCACGTTCTCTAGTTTTCAGACACAGGGGTCTTCAGACCAGAAGTCCTGGCGCGCGCCGGAAGTGGCGGAAGTAGCTGGAGGGCTCCGATGCTAACAGAGTTTAGCTAGCGGCTTCTTGTGTACAGATCTTCTCCAATAATGCAGCTTTGCAGCGTGTCTGTGTTCAGAGACCTTCCACAGACTTTACATAACAGTAGTATGTGTTTACGGAGGTGCTCAATAAGTTTATTTTATTATTAACCGGTACACTCAAAGAAATACTAGATTTATTTTCAATGTATTTATTTAAAATTGAGTTGAACTGATGCTTAAACACTTGCTGAATATACTTAACAAAGTGTCTTTATAACTCAATTATCCAAGTTGGTGGTATTGGAAAAATTGTGCTGGACCAATGATAAAAGACTTACAAAGAATACTTAAAACACAGTCTTGTTCGCAAAACTTAAAAAGATGCATGCAAAATGCTGCCTCAATTTTATCAAGTTTTGCCAATGCATTTTTTTTAGAGTGTACTTCCGCATCGGCGAACACGCTCGAAGCAGTTGCATAAAGTCACGGGAGCACTAAAACTCACATGTTAACAAGCTTTATGTCCCCCATTGTCAACCCTGGTTTAGTCCTGATGTAGCTCCTGTTTTGGCTGTTTACAGTATGTTCAGTCTGCTTGCTCAGTCCGCTAATATCCCCGTGACCACTTTTTGGCTCTCTGATTGGTTGCTGCACAAACGTCCCGAGGAAAGGTTGAGCAAAATTCCTCTCCTGCGTGCGTCGATTTTTCGCTCCTGCTCCTCCCTTCGACTTTTCCGCACAGTCCGTGCGTGCATTCCGAGACGCTCTTGCGTTTTGACGCTGGAACGTGCGTCACCATTGACTTTGCATTGAAAGCCGACGCAACGCATGATCCGGTGTGAACGCGGAACTACTCTCTTCAGATTTGTATGCAATTTTGTTTTGTCATTTCTGCAGAAGTGAACAAGAAGGAACCATAGAGGGCTATATGTTATCAATCATGTCTGTTAGATCCAATAGTTATATAGAAAGCTTTGTTTTGCTCAGTTTTATTGCACCATACATGTTATCAACCTAGTTTATAATCAATTCAGTACAGTTTATATTGTATATTCCTTATTCACAACAACAAACAACTTAGAGGACTTCACAAAATGTGTGTTCTCTATCCATGGTGCTGATTGGATGTTCGTTTGAATAGTGATACCAGTCCGTCCCTTTGAGATGTTGAACTTGTAGAGACAACAATTGACTTTACAGGATTGATAATAATACAAAGAAATTACTATAATACAAATCTTAGTTTCAATATCATTCAGATCACAAAGGGGACATTTGCACCCGAACTCTTGGTCTTAATCAAGGTGTACCATCTCCAGAGCTAAAGATTGAGTCTCAAACCTCAGCTGAGCACACCCTCACATCTGCACTCTGCTCAGGATTAGCATAATATGGCTCAGGATCAACATTATTGTTAATTTAAACATATGTTCCTAATTCTGGTTTATACAATACCGCACTGGTCCGTACATTTGCATAAAAAGAAAATCACTAACTACTATTTGGCCTGACTCTAAAGCTAAACTTATTTCTGTAAATAGACTCGATCTGCCTCCTCAAATATGTTTTACATTTTCTCACCCCTAGTACGTGACAATCTCCAGTCAAATACATGTCATTAGTCTTTTCAGCGTACCATCTCACCAGTTGGTCCCAGCTCATGTCTCCACCTTTTGTCTGTTTAGGGGCCTTTTTGTGAATGCCTAAAAAGTATGTAAGAGGTCTGCAGTGAACATTCTCACTTTGAGCCTCTATACAGTAGGTCCAGACTCCAGCACCACTGCCCTTTGACTTCTGAAATTAATAACTTGAGCTTTGTCACAGTTTATCTTAAAAGAGACATAAGCACTATAGAGCAGGTTTGAGTTTAAAACAAAAAGGAGCACCAATTCATTTGTGCAATTTCTCAAGTGAAATGACAGTCTTTACAATCACATGACTCTGTTTGAAGCCGGTAAATATAAAATCTGAAAAATAAAACAAAAAACGAATATCATCTCTCCCGCTGGTGGTAGGATAGGTCAGAGTCATAGCAATATTTTTCCTTTGATACTTGTTTCAACGTGTATTTTATACTAAGGTATTATTTCACATTCTATATCCTGAAATGACAAAGTAAATGGTCTTATTATAATTTTTGATAGCAAAAAGTAATGTAAATTTTGTTTTTTGTTAGACCTTTAGCGGTATCATCGCAACGGGTCAAACTTTATTTTAAATTCAATATTTGTTTTCATTAATTTATCTATGTTAAGTTATTATGAAGTCAGTGTGTTATCTGTCTGTAAATAACTATATAATATATCAAAAACTTGAAATGTTCACAGTTTATTCAGTGTATTTTCATAATGTTTTCCCTCTTATTGACTTGAATTTAAGTGTCTGACATAAGTATTTTGAGCCTCATTGTAATTCATTGTGCATAGTAAAGTTTATGTTTTTTTTTTTATTGATAAAGTTTGCTTTTATGACTTATAACAAATAAGTTTAGCTCTTAAAAGGGAGCGAATTGCCATTGATTATGGAATCCCAGGTTAAAGTTTGGTGATCTGTGATGAACGTGTTTGCTCAATATAGAAACTAGTATAATCCCTAATCCATCATAAAAAGATTGAATGTGGCCCAATTTGCCTTCTACAGATGTTGTAATACTTATCATTTGTTTGAGAGACTATTATTATTACTTTTTGAAGGTTTTACAAAGCACAGTTTCTTGAGTCAGAGCAAATACCTCAATATAAACCAGTTACAAAACATAGCAAAACTATTATTTCACAAAGAGACATTTCATGAATGCAAACAAGATGAACCCTTGTATCACCAACACGCACATTGAATAAAAGCTTGTTTCACAGAATAAATCCAGAAAACAATCCATCAGCAACATGGACAGAGGAACTACCGCCAACACAAAACAATTTCAATTTGGAGAGACGTGAAACAAGAGCTTTTGAGTATTTTATTGGGAGGAGGTTTGGCGCCCTAGGCCCCGGTGCAGCCTTCAGAGCGGAGGGCCTCCATGCGAAGGAGCGTGCCAATCCCCCGGGACCTAGGCACTGGTGGCGGCATTTGGCAGCGGGAAGCAGATTGAAGGCGGATTGAAGGCAGGGTGAAGAGGAGGAGGAGGGGAGGCGGTGGTTGCAGGCTTCGAGAAGGCAGAGAGTGGGAGTTTCTCCGCTTTTAAGCAGCTTGCCTGGCCGGTGCGGTGATTGGAAGGGGCGTTTTGCAGCGCGATAGGCTGGGGATGAGAACCGGCCTGGAGGGGTTACCTTTGGCTGACGTCTACCAAATTGAATTTCCGCTGGCTGCATTTCAATTTGGAGAGACGTGAAACAAGAGCTTTTGAGTATTTTATTGGGAGGAGGTTTGGCGCCCTAGGCCCCGGTGCGGCCTTCAGAGCGGAGGGCCTCCATGCGAAGGAGCGTGCCAATCCCCAAAAAGGTTGTGAGTTGATGGAGTTTTGCAGCCTGGTTTGGAGGGGACAGAACGTCGAGGCTACTCTATGCTGTGACCGCTATCGCTATATACTGTGACCGCTATCGCTATATACTGTGACCGCTATCGCTATATACTGTGACCGCTATCGCTATATACTGTGACCGCTATCGCTATATGCTGACGACCATCATGCAATATAATGCTAACCATTTTTTGCTATATACTGTGACCGCTATCGCTATATACTGTGACCGCTATCGCTATATACTGTGACCGCTATCGCTATATACTGTGACCGCTATCGCTATATACTGTGACCGCTATCGCTATATACTGTGACCGCTATCGCTATATGCTGACGACCATCATGCAATATAATGCTAACCATTTTTTGCTATATACTGTGACCGCTATCGCTATATACTGTGACCGCTATCGCTATATACTGTGACCGCTATCGCTATATACTGTGACCGCTATCGCTATATACTGTGACCGCTATCGCTATATACTGTGACCGCTATTTGCTGTGACCAAACTTGCGGATACTCAGCTGCAGCCGCCACCAGGAGTTTAGCGAGTGTTTTATGGAGATGCCAAAAGCCGCTGGGCTGCCAGGATGGTCGAGGTGTCAGGCCTGATGTATGAGGAGAGGGCCGATGATGACCAGCGGCCCAGCTGCTGGAGGGCGGAATGGGGGAGCCCCAGTAACGCGGCGCGCGTGGCGGCGCCTATCCGGAAGGAGTGGGCTGTGTAGAGATGGGGAGACAGATTACAAAGCAGCAGTACGGACTTGAGTTGGGCTCTGAACCAGTTGGGGGACATAGGGAGGTTATCAGGGGTAAGAAATAACGGTCCGTTGCGATCTCCTTTCCGAGAGCGGAGGCGAGTGTAATGCATCATGGATCGTGACAGCAGAGGGCGGAATGAGTGGAATTCAGTGGACGTGACGGAAGCTGGAGTAGACTTTCCACGCGAAACCGTATGATTTCAGTGTGGAAGGTGAGAGACCCATCTTCATGTAGGATGCAGCGGAGGAGATGAGGAGGTGAAGAGACGGAGGGACTAGACCAGGGCGAGGGATTCCGTGCAGGGGATCTGGTATGGTGATGGGTTGGCAGAAGGGCAGAGGCGTCGGAACTCCTGGAAGTCGAGATTATCACACATGACGGAGATCCTCTTTCTCTGCCACGTGTGATTCCGCCGCGCGCAGGCCACAACCACTGGGAATATCTCGTGTAGGGCAGAGGAGATGCTCCGGTGGAAAGTAGCGGCCACGGCCCGGCAACCCGATGGTCCTGGAAAAAAACCCCAAAACCCACGGAAGGGGCACGTCCGTGTAGAAGCGGAGACCTGTAGGGGCAGAGACACGTCGGAGAGGGCCATTACGCTTAGAATTTTGGGTTGGAGAGTAGATAATCAGGATAGTAGGATGGTCGGGAAAAGCCGTGTCTCGGACCGCCTGAAGGTTGAGTGAGCAGTAGTGAACCGCTTATGCAGAGAAGCCATAGAAGGCGAGCAGGAAGATGCTGCGAGGAGGGCAGACGTGTACTTTGAAGAAGAGCCGGAGTTCAGTGCCGCTCGGAGCCGCTGCAGGATGGGCAGCATGATGGGGAGCCTGCGATCAGAAGAGTGAAGAATACAGGTGTGGATGCCTTTGATTAGGAGTCCGATTGACAGCTCAGCGCAGCTACTCGGCCAGCTGCATCTGATAGAATCAGAAGATTAAGTAGAGAGATGAAGCATGACCGCAGCACCACGATGCGATTCATACGAACAAACAGACGTGTCACGCCAGCGTGCGCCGCTTGACTCCGTGAGCCAGGTTACGTACGCGTCTGAAGGAGCCGAGCCGTCGAGACAGGTGCAGCCTGGGAGCCTGCGGAGCGGCAGCGGCAGGAACGGCAACGGCACGTGTAGTAGTAGGAGCAGGCAGCAGGGATAGACAGCAGCAGGAGCGGCAGCAGGAACAGCGGCGGGATCAGGCATCAGTAGGAACGGCAGCGGGGACCGGCAGCAGCGGCGGTCAGAGAACCATGCCCATGGTCGTTTAACAGCCTGAGGAAATAAATCGACCCGAATCCGAAACATTCCCATGCGAATAACAGACGTCCCCTGGAGCCATCTTGCTGCTTTGGTTATGGCAGATACGCATGAACGATCACTGATCCATGCGTTCATAGCTCCAACACCACTTCACACCCATTGCAGCTTCACATTGGGCCCTTTTTCATTCTGCTGCACTTTCAAAATGCAACAACTGCAGTTAGTTACCTAATTTAATACCAGCGACCTAGCTATTTAAATGCATGGTTTTACTGCAAGTGGCAGAACATGAATCTGAATTAATGCACATTGCTCCTCTTATATCCCTCAGACGATAGAGATTGACGCCATTTAATATGCATTGCCCCTCGGTTAACTCAGACACATGTGAAACGGAGCCTGCAGACCAAGCACGGGGCGAAAAAACTGACGCCTGCAGACAAGTGCGCGGGGCAAAAACCAATCGCCTGCAGCCCAAAACTCTGGGATTAATCTGTCCGCGGTCAGCACACTCACTGTACTCACATGCCAGGAGACTTGGGAAAAGCAATGGGACAACGCGGCACCGCCAATCGAGGCAGGGACACGCACGGCACCGCCAGACCTTCTGCGTGCGGCAGCAGACCACGAGGAACGAGCCGCACAGAACCCGCGGAGGGCCCCGCGGAGCAGCCCGCAGAAAGAGCCCGCAGAGGAGGAGAGCAGTGGGGATATGCGAACCACAGCAGGTGCAGGGACGCGGAGGAGGAGCAGACCAGTGCGGGGACGCGGAGGAGGAGCAGACCAGTGCGGGGACGCGGAGGAGGAGCAGACCGGTGCGGAGGAGCAGACCAGTGCAGGGACGCGGAGGAGGAGCAGACCACAAGCAGCCAGACGGAGGACGCCAGGGTCGCGCCGAGTAGCGTGAGTAGACGAAAACGATTCCTCCAGACGATTCTCTGCAAGGCTTCGAGGGCTTGCGAGGCTTCGAGAAGTGCAGGCTTCGAGAAGGCAGAGAGTGGGAGTTTCTCCGCTTTTAAGCGGCTTGCCTGGCCGGTGCGGTGATTGGAAGGGGCGTTTTGCAGCGCGATAGGCTGGGGATGAGAACCGGCCTGGAGGGGTTACCTTTGGCTGACGTCTACCAAATTGAATTTCCGCTGGCTGCATTTCTCATATTCCAAATAAATAAAACTTAACAAAATCACAAAAGAAAAAAGAACAGCACTTTAGTCGCTTTATTGTCTATTCCTTGATGACTTTATGCTGCTCTGTGCGTGAAAGGTAAAAGAACAATTTGATAAGATGTAACTTTCCAATATAGAAGAAAATGAAAACAAATCATAATACAGAAAATGGAATAAAATCCAACGTGGTGCTCAAAAGGGCAAAGAACATATTATCAATGTGTTCTTAAAGAGTTGCTACGGTATTATCCGTAAGTCAATTATAGACGTATATGAAAAATGGAACTGAAGCAGGTGCAGAATCTCAGCCACACAGCCTCGGAATCAAGCCTTGCATCTCCTTCTGCAACTGTTGACGGGCCTTCAGGGCTGGTGGCAACACGACTGTCACACACTGCTGTAGTGAAGAGCTGCTAACACTGCTGAAGTGAAGAGCTGCTAACACTGCTGTAGTGAAGAGCAGCTATAATCTGGTTTACAATTGATTAATACGTTTTGGGATTGTCTTCATAACCTTTTACCGGAAACAAATAGACCCAATGTTTAAAAACGACTCACCAGTGTTGACATGTTGGAGCCTGTGAGCTGTTTCTCTAATTGTTGGGCCTCAGCATCAGTTCCTCCAACGTCCAGTAAACTTTGAGTCATCGGCTGCATGTATTTAATGTCACTCTTTCTGGAGTCTGTGGTCCTGCACGTGTCGTAATTGTACACGTGTGGGAGAGTCCCTGTGCCCAGAGTGTCTGAGTAACGTGGAGGATAATATGGGATCACTGGCAGATTGGAGTGATACAGGATGCGAGACTGTCTCCATCTGTAGATTTTCACTGAGATAATGACCACTACACACGTGATGAACAGAAAGGAGACTACAGCCAGAGCCAGCACTAAGTAAAAAGTCAGGTTGTCATTGTACTCCTTGTCGTGCGTAAAGTCCGTGAACTCAGACAGTACTTCAGGAAAGCTGTCCGCCACCGCCACGTTAACAATGACTGTAGCTGAACGAGAGGGCTGCCCGTTGTCCTCCACTATAACAGCCAGTCTCTGTTTGACTGCATCTTTATCAGTCACTTGGCGAATAGTTCTTATTTCTCCATTCTGTGAGCCCACTTCAAACAGCGCCCTGTCTGCGGCTTTCTGCAGTTTATAGGAGAGCCAGGCATTCTGTCCAGAGTCCACATCCACAGCCACCACTTTAGTGACCAGATAGCCCACATCTGCTGAACGAGGCACCATCTCAGCCACCAGAGAGCCCCCAGTCTGGACTGGGTACAGCACCTGAGGGGCGTTGTCGTTCTGGTCCTGGACCAGGATCTGAACAGAGACCACTGAGCTCAGTGGAGGGGAGCCTGCATCACGAGCAGTTATATTGAATTCAAACTTCTTTATTTGCTCATAATCAAATGATTTTGAAGCAGAAATCACACCACTTTCTGAATTTACAGACACCAAAGCAGATAGAGGCGCTCCATTTATTTCTATTTCTTCCAGGAAATATGAGATCCTTGCGTTTTGACCCCAGTCTGCATCAGTGGCGCGGACAGTAAATATCGAAAATCCAGGTGAGTTATTCTCTGGTATTGTCCTACTATATTCTGACTCGTCAAACTTTGGAAAGTTGTCATTGACGTCAGAAACCTTGACCTGAAGTGTTTTTCTGTTTGAAAGCGGAGGGGAGCCTCGGTCAGTCACTGTTAGAGTGATGTTATATTCTGACACGCTCTCTCTGTCTAATCCATCATCAGTCACTATTGTATAATAACCAGACAATGAAGACTCTATTTTAAAAGGTAAATCAGGAGCAATAGAACATTCCACTACACCGTTTCTCTCAGAGTCGTCGTCATGAACATTAATGACAGCTATAGTTGTGCCCGGAGGAGCATCTTCAGAGATCGAGCTGGAAAAAGACATGAGCTGAATAACAGGAGTGTTGTCGTTCACGTCAGTTATTTGGATAAAGACTTTGCACGTATCTGAATAACCCCCGTGGTCACTAGCGAGGACATTTAAATGAAACGATTTGGATAATTCATAGTCTAGCTTTCCCTTAACTTTAATTTCTCCTGTTTTTATATTTACGTCAAACAGCTCTTTTGCTTCTTTAGAGATGCGGGAAAATGTATACGTAACGTCTCCGTTAACACCTTTGTCTGCGTCACTCGCACTGACTGTGGTGACCACGGCTCCTATCGCAGAGTTCTCCTGGACCTCTGCTTTATACATCTGTTTACTACAGACTGGTGCATTGTCGTTTGCGTCGAGTACAGTGATGTGAATCCGTGCTGTTCCAGATCTCTGAGGTGCGCCTCCATCTGAAGCAACCAGCATCAGAGTGTGCTCCTCATTCTTCTCTCGGTCTAACGGGGTTTCCAGAACCAGCTCCACAAACTGACTCCCGTCAGACTGGCTCTGTGTTTCTAATTTAAAATGATCCAAGGGTTTTAGCGTGTATTTAAAAACATCATTAATGCCCACATCGGCATCATCCGCGGTGTCCAATGAATAACGAGACCCCGGGGCAGCAGTTTCAACTATTTTAAATAATATTTCTTCTTTGGGAAAAGCTGGAGTATTGTCGTTCACATCTGTTACCTCCACAGTGACACGATACAGTTGAATTGGATTCTCCAGAATGACCTCAAAACTAAAACTGCAGGGCGTTGTTTTCTTACACAGCACCTCTCTGTCGATGCGCTCTTTTACAACAAGGATGCCTTTGTCACGATTTAAATCCACATATTGTCGAGTTCCTTTGGTCACAATGCGTGCGTTTCCCGAGACCAGTCTCTTTACATCTACTCCCAAATCTCCAGCAATATTTCCAACAAAAGACCCCACCGCCTGCTCCTCTGGAACAGAGTAACGAGCCTGTGCAGACACGGACTTCAGCGTAAAGAGACAAAGAGCCAGGCCGAGCCACGGGCCTCTGTGAGCGACATCCAGCAACCACCACATATTCAATCAATCAAAAACAAAAATGTTGTAATCCCTTTAAAATGTGAGGAGAGAATCAGAGTCAACTGTTTAAAAGCCACAAAGAATCTGCGCAGTAGAAACGACCGTCCTCTGTGACAGTGAATGTAGAATGTGGAATAAGGGGAGGACCAAGACACAGAGCAGCAGCTCACAGTCAACAGCGGCGCTCATCGTCCAAACAGGGAAACGTCCGGTATGATTCCCTGTTTGGGCGGTCCAGATATTACGTATTTTACAATAGAAAACTCATAAAAAAGCAACAGACAAATACTTTTACGATACCATCTATAATGTGTGTTTTAGCCTAAATTAATTAGGTAAAGATAACAAATGAGAATATAATTATTATAGGCCTGAAAAGCCTTTATTTAAATGGCTTTTAAGATAATGAATAGATTCTAAATTCTTAATTTATTAATTACCTGTACTGTATACAGGATACAGACAAACGTTACCCTACTTTGGCCGCAAATAAGTCAAGTGTCCTCAACTTCTTACAACGCGCTGCAGTTCTTATCCCATAAAGCCTGCCTTGCGCTCAAACAAAACTTACAGCTGTGGCGACCTTTTCCTGACCTTTCCGTGAACGCGTATTAAAAAAATGCATATGAAGCAACAGGAGAAACTGTAACATTCGTATTTATATTCATCTTTGTGACACGACTACCCAGATACTCAATCGTAGGAAAACACATTTTCTGCAGTTTCAGCACCACAGACAGTGTTACGGCTTCCAGCAGACCTGAGCCGCTGAGCCGGTAAGAGTGTGTGAATGTGTAGACGCATTTTGAAGCCTATAGTCCTGATCCTGTATTGTGTTTTAAAGTGATTTATTGACTTAGAAGGTGCAGCAAACAAAATATGGAAAAATGATAAACTGATGAACTGTAACAAATGACCTGATGTGAGCAAACAAAAACGTAAGAGGCAAACGGTCAACAAAAAATACGGCTACCCACTCAGCCCTGACTCATCACTTTTCTGACAGATACACGCACACTTTACCCCACTTGCGCACGCGCACCTGCCCCATGAGCCCCACCCCCTGCTATGGACCCCCACACATTAACCACAGACACACATCAAGTAAACCCTGATCTGTCTCCTACAGACCGCGTTTAAGAAACATGAAGAAAGACGAGGGAGAAAGACATCGACAAATCCACTCACCAGAGTTG